>CM076569.1:67040050-67375329 GCA_034641835.2 Pinus albicaulis | reverse complement strand
TGTGACCAATCCAAGATGAATTTTAAAAAACTGAAGGAGGTTTATGTTCTTAAGAGGGCCATCTACAGAAACCTCTCTCACTTTTCTAACAGCCATTATGGTTTTTGAAATATTAAACAATGTTGGAAAGCACTTTTCGCAGAAAATTCCTGTTAAGTCATCCTTTTGCAGAGCATATTGTGGCCAATACGAAACACATATTACAAAACTGAAGGAGGATTTTGTTCCTAAGAGACCCATCTAAAAAAACCTATCTCCATTTTTAGAAATTGATTTTAGACTGAGAGATACATGCACATCTTTAGAGGCTATTGTTCAGACTCTGTAAAACTCTGTTTTACACATCTTTTTTGAAGAGCCTATTGCGCACATCTGGAGAGAAATTTTAGGAAAGTGAAAGAGGTTTATCTCACCAACATATTTATCTACAATAACCTCTTTCCCTTTTTACATATCTATTACGGATTGAGAAATAACAAGGTATCATTGGACCCCAAGTTTGCAGAATTGTTGGAGCAGAATTCACAAAAAAAGGAAGCAGTTAGTGACTTGGATGCCTCATCATCAGCTAAGATTTGGATCAAATTCGAATTCTCCTCTTTGTCATCACCTATCCATACAAAATAGTGCCAAATAGATGCATTAGTTTGAGTGTCCTTTAATTAAGTTCTATTTATGTAAAATAGTTGGAGAGATTTATGAACCAATTTTGATATTTTTTTTCAAGATATTTTAGTTTAGAATTTGTATAAATACTCCACTCTTGGAAGCATTTGGGGTGGATTCTATTAATTTGCTGTAACATTGAGATTTTCGGAATAAAATCATTTTGGAGAAATTTATTCGTGGCTTACTGGATGACGATTTGAAGCTCAGGACTTTTTGCAGGATTCATGTGTTGGACTGCAGTTCAATAAGTCTTTCTACTCTTTGTCTTAAATTTTATATCAGTTTATAATATCATTATGTCCATTTCTGAATAATTTACATAAAGGATTGAATCATAATTTACTTAATTGTACTCTGATTTCAGATGTGATTGTTCTTAATGTTTTCCTCTAAATTGGTTATAAGCATTGAATTCTTAAATGCTCTTGCTTTGCTAATTTAAACATTGTTGACTACTATAATAAAGAATTCTCCATTGCTCTTTGTTTGTAGTCATCTCATTTCTCTTTTTTGAACATGGTGAAAGATTCTTAGCTGCCTTTCATCCCTTCAAAATCATCCCATCCACTTTAAATTCTAAGGATTGTTCTCTGTCTAGCTATCTTGCCCTGTAAAGCCATCTTGTGCGTAGAATAGAAATCCAGTAAAGCCATCCTTTGACTCCATAGCCCAATGGACTGAAAGCCCTCAACCTTGCCCTTAGTTTGTGGATTCCACCATTTTCCCAAAAAAACTCTTGAATCTATAACTAGCCTAAAACCTTCTAAGAACAAAGATAAATTATAAAGAGAGAGCCCTCTCTGGATGCAGATTGGCTAGATTCTGCATCTAAAAGGTTGGTTTGTGGTTACCTCAGGTATACTTTCCTCTTACACAACTTCTAGGAAAACCTGAGTGATAACACTCCCATTCCATATTTATACAGATGCTTCATATACATTGTTAGAAGCTCTCCTAAGACAAAAAGAACAAAATAATACTTATGTCATCTATTATGTAAGTAAAAATTTTAATCTTGCAATGTTGCAATTTTAAATTATACATTTATAGAAAATGATTTTCTTATAGTAGTTCACGCCAAGAATAAATTCAGACACTATATAACTATGTATGAAAATCGTATCCATACTTATCATTGCACTATTAGATACTTAATTGATCCAGGTGGATATTGGTGGCCACTCTCCTATTCCACTTGGGGCCCCACCATTGTTTCTTTCAGTTTTTCAATATCCTTAATAATAGCACAATTTACTATTTTTAGTAGTTTTTCAAGTCCTGAACTTCCGAAGCCATTTTGAAGCCCTAAATGATATTTTTTAGGCATCGATTTTTTGGTGAATATGATTCCATTCTAGAATTGATATTCACAGTTAGAAGTTGTAGTCCTTTGATAGATATTTCTAACGATGTATCATGTGCATCAAACGGAGATAGTATGCCAAAGTTACGGCTGCGGGAAATTGATGTACCAATTTACCCCAACGGGGCCCATATTCTGGAATTTCATCTCCTAGTGTTAGGTTTTTGGATATTTAGGGTTTTCCATTGTTTCTCAATAATATATAGGTCTTCGAGCCTCAATGTAACATAGAGTTCAAAGGCTTGTAGCACCACATCTCTTCTCAGAGATAAGCTACCAACGCCCTAGCTAGTTTATTTCCATTTTGCCTGTAAACAGATTTTAGTTCTTTGATAGTAATGAAATGAAGTGTTATTTCCACTAAATTTTTATATTTATGGTTATATGTGTATTCTGTTGCGTTCCTGCATAAATCTGGATCATTAATGAACTAACCTATAACTAATGAAAATATGGCTAGATGGCTCTTGTTATTACATGAATTTAGTAATTCTATATTGGATAGAACCGGAAAGGAAGATACAATAGTTCTTATAGATGATAGTTTTCCCAACGAACATTTATTTACAATTACTACTAAACATCCTTGGTATGCATATATTGCAAATTATTTGGCTACAAGGAAATTTCCTCAACAATTAACATCCAGTGAAAAATGAAAGATTTCTAGTCATAGTGCACGATACTCCTAGATAGATGGAGAACAGTTTCAAACAAAATCTAATCTAAGCATCAAAAAGTAAGAGAATATGAGCTAATTGATATATTAAAAACATGACATGATGAACCATGTGGAGGAATTTTTTTTGACTAAATAATTTCATATAAATTCCTTATTTTGGGATATTATTGGCCTTCCATTGTCAAATATACCAAGGGATATGTTAAAATATGTGATAAATATCAAAGAATGGGAAATCTAGTTCAAGAAGATAAAATTCCCTTGCAACCATAGGTAGTTATAAAACCATTTAAAAAATGGGCTCTATATTTTGTAGGGTCAATTTTTCTAGTAACCACATCTAAAAGGTATATTCTTGTTTGTACTAATTATGTTACAAAATGGGTAGAAGCTAAACCTTTAATTTATGGCACAAAAAAGATTGTTGTAAACTTTCTTTCAAGGATACATTTTCTTGATTTGGTGCTCCAAGAGAGATTGTTATAGACTAGGGTGCGCAATTTACATCTGAGGTTGTTTAGAAACTTATGCAGCAATATAATATCAAGCACTAAAATTCCTTTCTATATCATTCGTAAGCTAATGGCTAAGTGGAATGAACAAATAAGGTCCTTGAAGCCATTTTGACTAGTGACAGTTCGGATACATCAAAAACAATGGGAATACGGGCTTTTGAAGGCATAAGATGGGAATATTATAGTACATGGAGGAACACCACTAGTCATACACCATATGAAATTCTGTGTGGAAAGTGAGTTTTTCTTTTAATAGAGTTTCAAATAAAGACCTTAGAAATAATAGAAATATTGAGACTAGGTCTTTCAAAGGAACAAAAGAAAAAGTTAGCTCAAATTAATGAGATGGATGAAATTTGACAAGATGGAATACAAAGAACCAATGTCATCCAGCGAAAGAGGACAAAATAGCATGACAATTTTATCAAGTTAAATAAATTCAAATAGGTGATTGGCCCAACCTATTTTATTCTAGATTTAAATATTTTGAAGGAAAACTCCAAACACATTGGTTAGGTCCATATGAAATAGATATAGTCTATGATAATGGATGGGTTCAAATCAAAACTATTAATGAGTAGGGGGTATCTTTTCTTGTTAATGGGAATAGATTAAAACTCTATCATAAGCCCCTAACAAGAGAATAATTTATTCAAAATATGTTTCCACATTTAGATATGGAGTTGGTAAAATGGGATAATTCTTCTTTCCCTCTTAACCCAAATTGATTTTCTTTTCTATATATACTAATAATAAAGGACAATTATGAAAACTAGGATGTTGGAATAATTATACCGAAATTCTAATTGAAAACCAGTCTCTGAAAGATATAATTCCCATTATATTTTTGTTTTTTTTTGAAAAATTCAAATTTCTTTATATATCCAACATAAAAAAATTTATTTTTAGAAGATAAGCAACAAATACAAATATTAGAACCATATAAAGAATGTTATGTCAAATATTCATGGATTGTTTCAGTCCAATTTAGAGAAATATTAGTCTAATTTTTTTTTTTGTAGCCTCCCCTCACACATTTACCCACTTTCACCACCCTGCCATGGTAAACATGAGATGAAGAGCTACTATAACATGACTTTACTTCCTATTTCCCACTAAGTGGGGCCAACCACTAATGAAAAATTGACATATCACAACATCCTACAAAGCTTCAGGACACTCAGAGGCTAAGAAACCATCCCACGTGGCCAAACTCTCTGTTGGACCCCTCATTCTCTGTGATGGGCCCTAAAACACACCCACAACAGGGCCTCAATGAGGTTGGAATCCTCTAACTGCATGCACAAGCTTACATCCTTGCAATTGCAACCCAAAATTTCTAGTTAGGAGAATGCAGTCCTAGATTCTGAGCATAAATCTAGGTCAGCCTCCTGAACACCACCCATAACTTTTGGTAATTTATCAGATTCAATAACGACATGAAAAAAAATGCTAGAGATACAAATTTTAAGGTAGAAGTTGACCTAGACTTCCTAGGAAACGAATAGAATTTTGTCAAACATATTGAGAACATGTAATTTATAGGTCATGAATGCATATCTAAAACTATTTTTTCTGATACTTATATGAGAATTATCAAGAAGTTATAATTCCCTCTCATATTATCTCCAATAACATTTTTTAAGTCATGCATTCATCAACCATTGATCAACCAATCAAAACATTCCAGGAGACATAACTAGAACCTGTTATGAAACCATTCTTATAACCAACATATAACTAGAATAATAACCATGCTAGAACAACCAGTAAATAAAAATAATAAAAGGTACAGATTCTCATGAAATGCAATAGGAAAAGAGATCTTATTAGCATATTCAAAATCCAACCAAGTTAGGGACTTCCATGTACCACCTGATCATATATTGAGCTTAAACACATATTTATTTCATCCAATCACCCCCATGCCATATTCCAAGCATGAATTTGAGACTCAAGAAAAAATAAATTAGGGCTTCTCAAATATTAAACCACCTCCACCCTTGGGCTTTACCATGTTGACAATGCAACAAGAAAATATGTTTTTACTTTACCTTGGTCAAACTAGATGAAAATTTGAATATCAATTTTAGCAGAATACTTGGAGGTAGTTAACTAAGGCAAGATGGCTCTTGTCACTCATTTAACTTAGTGTTGAAGCCTCGAAAATCACTACTTCAAACATTGGGGGATAACCACCCAGTCGGGACCTTAGGACAGCTCCTTTTCCGTTTGGTATGGTGGCTCCGAATGGATTTATAGGACTAGTTTCCTAGTAATTTGAATGGGTTGGTAATGGAATGATTGGATGAGGGGAAAATGGGACTAAATGACTGAAATGAAAAACTATCTAATCTAATTTAAATACTGATAAAGAAATTCTAAAACTAACCCGGGCATCAAATGTGAATACGACTTTAAATTGTTTCAATTGAAAAATAAACATAAAAATGTATTACAGCTTAATTGAAATGTGCAGTAAAAAATAAAGATAACTCTGTTTAAGAAATTAAACAGAGTTATATTAACATATTGTATTCATCATCATATATTTCTTTCATATACTGTAAAGAATAAATATTTCTACACATTCAGAAATGATATGTATAAATAAATATGATGAAAACAAGTATACATAAACAATAGCAATTTCAAACAGAATATCATATAACATAAGAAAACTAATAATGAATAGATAGAAATACCATATCCATCTTGCTACTATCCAATGTAATCTGATATCCAAATCCAGCAACTCCAATGTAAAATCAACTCCAAGATACAGAAATGCAATTCTTAAAGATAATTTCGTAGAGAATCGCTAGATGTGATCCTTAGTAAAAATATAGGAGTCAATGGAGTACAGAAATGTAATCTCTAAGTCAAAATATTACAAATTAAAGACCCATTTCTAAATGCATGAAAGGGGTTTAAATAGGTATTTATCAAAAAAAAATAACTAAAAATATTCCTATAATCTATCTAAATCAAAAAATCTAGAACAGAAATGTGATCTTGTAGTAGACTAACTCATTGATCATCAGTTGAGGTGGATGTCTGAAGGTGGCAAATTTTAAGCATCTCCCTTACTTCTTCAGGATGACTAAGCTTCGAATTAAATTTCCCTCTATATGTAGCATCAGAGAACTCGGGAATGATGCAATCAATCGCATTTGAGAGAAATTTAATTGTTGTTTGTTGACTATGTGGTTTGATGAGATAAGTCCACATTGAATCCCATGATATTCCTTGTAATTGGCCAATTTGCTGATTTTTGTTAATGATCTCTTGTTTCCATCTAAGATCAATTTCTTTTACTCTGGGTAATTGGCCAGGAATACAATCTGCAATTAAATTTATTGCATATAAATTATCATTTACCATTTGTGTTACATTTTTCATTATTCCCTTAGCTCTGGACATGGCCCTTTCTGCTCTGATCAAGCGATTTTCCCATTCTAAAAAAACAATTTCTTTATGTCTCTCCATAATTTTGGGAAGATCTAATTTTCTCCCTGATTCTGAATCTTGCCATAAAATAAAATTGGAGATATTTTCTTCAGCTTCATCAAATTCAAACTTAAGAGTGATTCCTTCATCTATCAGGGAAGATTTTAGCTCACATAGAGACTCTGCTTCTGCAATCTTTAGACAAAACTCATTTAATTGTTGAGACAATAATTTGTTTGTCTCCAAAGTTTCATTTTTAAATTGATCTAGAGTGGCATAATTCTTGAATTTGTCCAATTTAGATTGAAACATATTTTCTTGTTCAATGTTCAGAGTCTGCTCATTTTGTAGAAGAGTTTGTAATTTTGCAATCTCCTGATTAAGCTGCTGCAGCTTTTCTAGGGTCTGCTGATCAATCTTCTATTTTTCAACAACCAGCTGCTCTTCTAAATTTTTAGTCTTGAGCTCTGCATCCTGTAATCTTTGTTCCAACTGAACGATATTTTGTTGGTTTTCTACAACTTGTTCTTCAAAAATGGAAATTTGTACATCCGTTTGTTTCATCAACTGTGTAACTTCAGAGGCTTTATCTATAGTGGCAGCACTATAGGCACCTGCATACTGAGACAATTTGGTGAGATCCTCAGATGGATCCACCTCAGCATTTTTATAAAAAATATTCATAAATTCCCCCTATGATGCCAAAAGTGCATCTTGATCAGTTCTCCTCCTTTTCCTCTGTTTTCTCACCATAGCCCTATGTTTGGAACCGTAAAATATATCTAAAGGAGGGATTTCTTCTATATTTATCATGATTTCACCTATGGGGTTTTCAGGGATGATTTCTACATCCTGATCCTTCGGATCATCAACTTGGAGAGTGTTTTGCTGTCCTATCTGCTAGGAAAATTGTTGATATTGACTCAGCAAATGAGGAGAAACAAAAAGTTTAGTAGCTTCTTGTCCTCCAAGTTTAGAACCTGCATTATTTTTTATATCATCTTTAGGTGCTTGTTCAGTGTTTTTACTCTCCGTGCTTCCTTTTTCAACATGCACATGGGCATCAGTACCTGTGCTCCCTTTTCCTGCTTGAGCCAAAGACTTCTGTATATCCATTTTAGCAGCGGTTTCTATCTTTCCAGTGTCAGCTTTGCTTCTATCATCTTTCTTCTCCAAAACAGGATTAGCTCTTGTTACTTCTTTACCAGAAGTACTTCCTTCTTCTTTCTGTTGTGGTTCTTTTTCCTGTGTGGGAGCTCTTAACTAATCAAGAGGTACTTTGAGTAACCTCTGACTTCTAAACAAAAAAAACTTATTCATTTCTTCGGCCTGCAATTTGGACTTGGCCAAATCAAAAACTTGGTATATGTCATCTACAGAAACAAATAAATCATCAAAAATATCTGGTTCATGTTCGAACTGAGAAATTGCAACAGAGGTATTAAAATCATATGCCACCTACCTTGGGTCATATTGCCTTCCAGGAATTGTTGAAAGTTTAAGATCAGATATCTTACCAACTTCTTTCTCAGCATGAGAAAAACTATTGAGAGTATAGTCACCACATTTAAAAGGAAAGGTAGGCCACATGAGCTTCTTGTTGATTTTCAAAATTCTATACATTCCTTCCACTGTCATCTAATAAGAAATTTCCTGAGCTAACAGCTTGTCTCGAACATATAAAGGAAGGATATGTGGCTCTACAATACATCCAAAAATTTTGACATAAGTGAATTTTCTTCCCCGAACCAATCTCCAATAGAGGACAAATCAATTCTAGCTTTATTGGAAAGTCTAGGAGGGAATCGACCAAAAATGATTTGGTAAATTGGAATGAGAAAACTATGACAGACTCTGCAAACATGATTTCTGAAATGTCCCTTCCATAAGAACTTGTGATACACATGAATAGGGACGGGTTCTTTAGGAGTCCACTTCCAACCTAACATGGGGAACTTAGAATTGAAATAGAGGGCGTCTAAGATATAAGCACAAAAATAGAAAGGAGTGGAATTCCCTGAATTTTTTTCTTTTCTGTACTCAAGAATTCAGTTGGCTATCTTATCAGACAAAATGACAGCCCAATCCATTATCTCAGAACTAACAACAGAATGAATTAACAGGACCATTTGAATAGAAAACCTAGTAGAGTTGTCATTTCCAAACAACCTACATATCATTGATGCGGCATAACAATATGGAGGCGAGAGAGACTCCACAGAGTACATACCTGATGCCTCTTGCTTATGGTTTTCAGGGTTATTCCTCCATTCTTTAATTGGGTCTACCTAGTTTGGATGTTTCGCAGCAAATTCCTTAAGGAAGTCCTTGTTTAAAATCTTTTGTGGGTTCGAGAGGTGGTACATTGCTTTAATATCCTCTGCTTTGAATGACCCGAACACTGATCCAGAAGTAGAAACAAAGGTCTTGTTTTTAATAGTAATATTTTCAATCACCCATCTAATAACATCATAATAGGGAAAAATGTTTTCTCGGGCTGCAATTTGGTGTAAGAATGAATTTTCCAATACGCTGAGAGGAGTCTCAGAGTCTGAGTCTGAGTCATCTTGACCAGGAATAGATGCCTTAGGCACAACAACCTTAGGTTTTTCTTTTTCAATCAAATTGTCTACACTCTCCAATGTCATCTTTCCCAGTCCTCGACAGGAGGTATCTATGACTAGCTTGAGCTTTGTCGGTTTCTCTTTAGGTGGCATGGTAAATACAGGAGCTTTTGCAACAAGAGAAGTTTTAGATTTTTTGGCTCTTTTCGACATTTTAGTGTCGGGCAAGTTCTCTCTGGTCCTATGGATGAAAGGATTCTCCGTTCTTTTTTTCTGCAATTGAATGAAAGTCTTTAGCTGAAATAATAATGAGAACAGATATACAAGGATCTGTTTATTAATTACTATCTAATCTCCCCATGTTTTAAAACTCAAAAGCCCTCTAAAGGGTCTCATTCACGCATTCAAAATAAAATAAACCGTGATCATTAGTCTGATTTTCAATTAATGGCAATGTACAATTGAAATATTGGCATGTATTTGAAATAAATGTAAAATTCCCATTTAATTCCTTGCGATGCGATGAATTAAAAAATATGAATGTGAAGTAACAATCACATCGCAAATCTTCAATGGTGCACAAAATAACATAATATAATTTATGCTGATTTCCGATTGCAATAATCACATCGCAATTTGTTTAAAAGGAAATGAGACAAGAATTATACCAAATCCCAATTTCGAAGATCGCATCAGAGATTTAAAATGAAATGAATCGTTTAATATTTTCTCCGATAATGCGATTGCGATGAGAAATGTTCCATCACATCCGAATTTTAAAACAAAAGAACGTGATGTGTTAATTTCTTCCGAAATACGATTGCGATGAATCACATCGCATTGGACATATATACAAAAACACAACACTTTAAACTCATCTGAAATGCGATTGTGATTGAGCGCGATCACATCGGAACTTTACAAAGAAAAAACAATTCTTTTAAAGAACTCTCTGAGTTTCCGATTGCGATTACTATTCATTTTAAATTATTATTAAGTATAAATTCTTTAAAATATGTTTGATATGTTTAAAAGGCTTTATAACTCATCGAATCGGAAAGTTATTAAAGGTTGCACACTTTGTGAAATAAAAATGTGATATGCATCCTTTTATCAATGAATATTTTATTTCTATTTAGGAATAAAGATATATAAAAAGGGGACCTATTTTTAAATGGGATTTATTCTAAAATTTAAAAATGGGGAGGGTTGCTGTACAGTACAACACTTAGTTAATTCAAGTTGGAGACATTTGAGTTTAGTTCAGCATGATTGATTAGTAGTTTCTAGCTATTTATTTCAGTTAAGCTAAGTTATTGTCAGTTAAACTAGTTTCAACTATTGGAGAAACTAGTGGAAGGTCAAGTTGTGCAATGTAACTTCAATCACACCCATTGGTCATCCAATTAACCGATCAATCAACCCAAAATAATTGATGCATGTAGATAATTCTATTTACCTAGTTTAGATTGAAGTTTAACGGTATTTTACTATCTAAACAAATTCAAGTTTTACAGGTGGTGAATGAAGTCAAAGAATGGGCCTACAAGAATTGTGCAATCCAATTGAGCAATTTCCCTAAAAAATAGGGGCTAATTCCTCAGTGAACAACTCAAGGAAATAGGATCTTGGATGCTTGAAATTTTGGATAAATATTGACCAGGTTTAGTCAATAAGACAAAGGATAGAATACAAAAGTGAAATTTGTGATGAAGTCTGAGAAATCATATTGTATTAATCCAAATTATTTGATTAATAAAATTCACATAGTAAGGGGTTTTGAGCAGTTGATTTCCTTTAGATAAATATGTGTGCATGTACGATGTTTCCTTTTTCATGTTAATAATTTGTGTTCTTTATCATTAATTTTCTTCCACATATAATTACAATAGCTTCTACTCTTGTAATTTAGTAAATTTCACGAGCTGTTTAGAATCTACACATTAATTTCTACATGGTATCCGAACATGATTCACAGTAGAGAAGATATTTCAAAGTTGTCTTTGTAGGAGGATCATATTTACGTGATCAATTCTTCATAGCTACAAGGATGGATTTCTATGGACTAAGACTAAAATATACCCTCGAGGGAAGCTCAAATTGTGTTTCTTGGAAGGACCGCATGGAGGAAGTGCTGGAAGATAATGGTTTGAGGGAATTTTTTGAGAGTGACATTCTGAAACTGACAAGAACTGATACTCAAAATCTAGCAGAATGGAAGAAGTGTGTAGCCAAGGCGAGGAGAATCATATTGGAGGGAGCATGAGACTATATTATCTCAAATATATGTGGGAAATAGACTTCGTATGTAATGTGTCAAGCATTAATTGATATATTCCATAGTAATAGTGACCACAAGAAGTTGGAACTCAAGGACAAGCTTCAAAGTATCAAGATTTAGAAGCATTAGGGGAATTTTAAGGTCTAAAATGAGCCTCCTAAGGAAATTATAAAATAATAGCGGAAATAATAAAATAATATTAGATTCCATCATCATTTATTAGAGGGAAAAAAAAAATACTTTTTCAACTCGTATTTTCAACTTAGCTCCCTATGGGTTACACAAATTTCAAGCGGGAACACTTCTTGGATGCATAATTTGATTCCTCATCCAAGGAGTACCCATGTTTCATACTTTCAATAGACCTTACTACACGCAATATGAGAAATACATGAAATACATTATTCCAATCATGTTTTTTCATGTGTTTCTCATTTTTCGCGTAGCAGGGTTCATTGAAAGTATGCAAGATGGGTAATCCTTGGATGAGGAATTACATTTTGCATCCAATGAGTACTCCCACTAGAAATTTGAGTAAAACATTAGGGAGATATGTTGAAAATACAAGTTGAAAAAGTAGTTTTATTATTTTATTATTTTTTAATCTTTTTACTTTTTTACCGCAAAAATGGGGAATCGCCCTCCATGGTAGACATCATCATCTTCAACCATATTCATTATTATAAATTTTATTTTGGTTGTACGTTTTTGTTAGGAGGCCCATTTTAGACCTCAAAAGTTCTCTAATGAAGGACCCAATTCATTAGTATCTGAGCAGGTTCACACAATGTCATGATGAAGTTGCAAGAGTCAGTGTCATAGTACCATATGATGATATGGTGTGCCTAGCTCTTCTAGGCCTTCACAAGAGCTATCATAGCTACCAAGATTCAGTGAATGGGAGGGAGAAACTATCAAATTAGGAATGACTTTGGTTTGATTTGGTATAGGAGGAAATAAGGTGGAATGTTATAGATGAGACTTCATCCAAGGGTGAGGACGAAGTAAATTGTGCTTTAGTTGTAAAGGAAAATAAGGGAAAAGGAGATAAATACAAATCCAATTTTGAATCCATTCAAGGGAGAAATAAAAAATACTTGTCCAGAATCAAGTGATTTCACTGTCATGAATTTGGACACTATGCCAAGAAGTGTAAAAACAAGAAGGAAAGAAAGAATACCTCAAGAGGAGAAGTACATGAATATTTTTCTTCACAATTAGAACTTGACTTCACCCTCATTTCATGATTGACAAGCACAATGATGAGAAGTGTATGTTATCTAGATAGTAGTACCTCATTCCAAATGACGAGAAAAAAATAATTTTTTAGTGACTTAGAGGAGAAATATCTCCAGATGGACATTCATATGGGAGATGATATAAGGTACATCACAACTGTAATCAACATAGTCACCTTTCAGATGGAATCGTGATCCCCTCTCATGCTCAAGGATGTGATGTTAGTATTGGGTCTAAAGAAGAATCTAGCTTTTATCGTGGTATTGGAAGACCGTGGCTACAAATTGATATTCAGAAAAGGAAAGGAATTCTTGAGACACATCACCAAGGGAAAACTGAAGAATATTAGGGTTCGAGTAAAAAACCTTTACAAGATAGATGTGGAAGATTGTTCTTCTTTAAGCATGAAGGTATAGAAGGTGTAGAGCCCAGATGTCAGGGAATTATTTCATATAAGACTTTCCCATTTGCATCATGGATCTTTGAACATCATGAAAAGATCATCACAGGCCTCCCTAAAGGAGCACTAGAGCAAAAAGATACATGCAAATGGTGTACTTTGGGTAAGTACACAAAATACACCTTCAATGACTAGGGTAGAAGGGCACATGCAGTCCTTGAAAGGATCCACTCTGATGTTCATGGACCTTTCTCGACAACCCCCACTATCAAGCACAGTACTATGTTATATTTGTAGATGATTTATCATGGAAGTGTTGGATTTTCTTCATGCAGAATAAAGAACATATATTCTCAAAGTTTGTTGAATTTAAAGAATTTGTTGAGAAAGAAACTAGTAAGAAAGTGAAGGCTCTCAGGAGCGATAACATAGGTGAGTATGTGTTGAATGAGTTTAAATATTTATTTTCCAAGGAAGGCACTTGACGAGAGTTGAAAACACCCCACAACCCACAACAGAATGGGGCGGATGAGAGGAAGAACAAAAGTGTTGTGGGATCAACAAGGGAGGTGTTGCATGACCAATTCCTACCTATGTGCTTGTGGGATAAAGCATGCTTATCAATGGTCTATATGTAGAACAAGAGTCCTCATCGGACTCTTGGGATGAGTACACCAAAATAATCTTTTCAAGGGAAGAAACTAGATGTGCCACACTTAGGGATTTTTGTAGCATCAATATATTTTCATGTCTCCAAGGAGGAAAGGAAAAAACTCGATCCCAAAACAGAGTTGGGGATATTTATGGGGTACACTAATACATGCAAAAACTATCATGTGTAATTTCCATCCCTCATAATGATAGTTGTTCGAAGGGATGTGAATTTCGATGAGGAAAAAACAATGACATGTTCTCTTGAGAGTGGGCTTTAGCTGCATGCAAATAAGGGGCTTTTGAATCCAAAGGAAGAACCAAAAGAATTCGTGGAGTATCCAAAGGCATAGGAATAATGAGAGGATAAAGCTGGTCAAGCAAAGATATCTAGAGAAGGAAGGAGACAAATGAGGGAAGCTGACAAATTATTGCATGATCCTAGAGGGAATGGGAGCACCCACGTCACAGTGTAGGCAAAGGAGGTCACTGGATTGGTACACTGGCTACCTAGCTCTGATGACTGAGATAGTAGAGACAAAACCATCCTCATTTTAGGAATCATTAGAGTAACCTGTATGGGTTAATGCTATGGTAGAGTAATAGATCCCATTTTCAGAAACATCGTTTTGGGAAGTGGTCCCGAGACCAACATATAAATCAGTGGTAGGTTCAAAATGGCTTTACATGGTAAATAATGTAGCATATGGAAGAATAGATAAGCACAAGGGAAAATTTTTGTTCATCGGGTACTCTTAGGTTGAAGGGATTGACAATTATGAGACATTTTATCTAGTAGAAAGGTAACCTTCCATGATATCAATTCTTTCTCTAACTACATAAATGGGGTGGAAAATCCACCAGATGGATGTGAAGAAAAAAAATCCTATATAGAGTTATTGAGGAGGAGATGTACATTGAACAATGTGAAGGTTTTGAGACCTTCGACAGAGAGTCGCATGAGTGCATAATCAAGCGAGTGTTGTATGGGTTGAAGCAGACACCCCGTGATTCATACATGAGGATCGATAGCTACCTCACCAGTTTTGGATTGACCAAAACTGAAGTGGATCCAACCCTTTACCACATTTTGGTAGAAGGTAAACTAATGATTATTGTCTTATATGTTGATGAACTCATTTTGACTGGTGATGAATAACTTATCAGATATCACAAGGAGGACCTTGGAAGAGAGTTCGAAATGAAGTAAATGGGTCTCATGCACTATTTCCTTAGTTTATACGTATGGAAATGAGAAGGGGAATTGTTTGTCTCTTAGGGAAAGTATGCCAATGATATACTTTAGAAGTTTTGCATGGATATATGAAAATCCATGGAGACTTATATAGAGACCAACTCAAGGAAGAAGGATGCCACTCCACGTGATAAAGTGGATGCTACAATGTACACAAAATTGGTGGGTTCACTCATGTACCTTGTGAAAATATGTCCAAACATGTGTTATGCAGTCAACCAGTTGAGCCAAGCCAGAACCCACATTATTTTGGAGGGCTTCTAAATATGTTCTACGGTACCTCAGAGGAACCACTCCCTTTGGACTATGGTACAAAAGTACAAAGGGAGTGAAGCTATGTGGCTTTAGAGATGAAGATTGGGTGGGGATTTTATCAAACCAGAAGAGCACATCAAGAGTAATTTTGATTGTTGGGTCAGCAACGGTTGCTTGGTACAACAGGAAGCAGAGATATATGGTACTCAACTCAACATAAGTAGAGTACATGGCTTCCAATTAAGCAACATGTGAGGCAACCTAGATGAGAAAGATTCTTGTTGGAATATTTGGTCAAATGGTGGATCCTACTGTGATTTACTATGATAATCATAGTTTCATCAAGCTCTATAAAAATCCTATTTTTCACGATAGATCGAATCACATAGATATCCAGTATGACCATCTACGAGATTGTGTGCAGAGGCAGATCATGTTGCTACAGTATATTCCTAAAGAGGAATAAGATGCAGACATAAGTTGAATTTTTTTTTGTCTAGAGTTAAATTAAGTTCCACAGAGGCAAGATCAGGGTAGTAGATGATCCCTTTCTTGTTGACAGGGAGTGTTGAAAATGCAACAAGAAAATATAGTTTTGACTTTTCCTCTCTCAAACTAGATAAAAATTTGAATTTGAATTTCAGCAGAATACTTGGTGGTCGTTAAATAAGGTAACATGTCTCCTGTTACTTAGTTAACTTATTTAATTGTAGTTGGAGACACTTGAGTTTAGTTCAATATGATTGATTTCTAATTTACAGAAATTTATTTTGGTTAGACTAGTTCCAACTACTGGAGAAACTAGTGGAAGGTGAAGATGTGTAGTGTAACTTTAATAAGACTCACTGTGATCATCTAATTAACAGATCAATCAACCCAAAATAAATTATGCATGCATATAATTCAAGTTACCCAATTAAGATAGGATTTGAAGGGAAATGTACTATCAATCGTAAACTAATACAACTTATACAGGTGGTGCATACAGTCAAAGGATGGGATTACGTGAATTGCGCAATCCAATTGAGATATTTCCATAAAAAATAGGATCTAGTTCCTCAGTGAACAACACAAGGAAATAGGAGCTTGGAGGCTTGAAATTTTTTCTAAGTATTGCTTAGGCTCAGTCAATGAGGTAGATGATAGAAAGTATAGGTGTAGGCTGTGCTCAAGTATGAGAAAGCATATTATATTCATCTATATTATTTTATTAATGCAATATAGAGAGTAAGGGTTTTTGAGTAGTTTCATTCCCCTAGATAAATCTCTGTGATTTAGTAAATTTCATGAGCACTTTAAAATCTAAATTTGAGTAATTTCATGTTTTTGAGTAGTTTCTTTACTAAATTTCATGAGCACTTTAGAATCTACACATGAATTTATACATACCGCAATCACTCCAAAATTTGTCAAGGAATTAGCAGGTCAAAAATAGAAGATAAAAAACAAGGCTATCTGAAGATTAAACCATCTCCACCCTTAGGCTTTAGTGCAATCCCACAAAAACTCGTTAAGGGATCACTAGGCCCAAAAAAAGCTTGGATGCCTCGAAATTTCATCACTAGTAACTTGTGGAATTTTGTATGTCTCCACCCTTAGGATTTACTGCAATCTTGCCAAAACTAGTCAAGGGATTTCTAGGCCCTTGGGAATTTTCCCGAGACCACCTCACTTAGTTCCAAAACCATATAGAAATCCAAATATCAACTGAATGAAAGAACCCCATCACACCATGACTATATGAAAATGGAAAGGGAAGGCTAAAACCACTGTCACACATGGAAAAACCCATTCCTATTATAGCAAGAGAACCAAATACAACACACATGCATGTACCATGAATTCATAAACCCACTATGAAATCACAAACAAAACATGTTACCTACAAGTATTCCTGCTAGAGCCGCTTAATCCAAACTTTCCTTACTTGTCCTTTTCTTTCCTTGTCCTTCCTTTTCCTTTCTTCCTCCAATGCAAGAGTGCTCCAAGAATTATCTAAGTTTGCAAGAGTATGAGAGAATAGAGAAAATAAAGAGAGAGCTCCAAATTTGAACTAACAAAATCAAACCAAGAAAAGATGTGAATTGATCCTCAGAAGCCTTTTTATTATTGAGGCCTATATTTTCCTCATCTTCCTTTATTTTTCCTTCAATTTTAATCTCATGTAATTATTTGACCTTTCATCTTCATTTTCTCCTAATTTTCTTTATTTTGATAAATAAATACCAGTTAATGCTTCTTTTCCTTTTTAATTCCTTTTCCAATGTCTTTTCCATTTCCTTCGCCATAATAAATCAAAATGAACACCCGCTAGGATTTTTTTACCAACATTCAAATTTTAATATGTGTCCCATGACCTTGGTATTATTTTTCCTTTATTAACTTTTATTGCATGAACTTTTAACCTGGGGCTATTACAGACCCCTCCCCCCAAGGGGAACACTATCCTTTGTGCTCTACGATACCTATGACCAACAAGACCACTGAGAATCAAAACATACTTCCCATGGAGTATTATAACTTAGATCGATGAAGTATTTAGAATGAACAACCTTCTGAAAGGAAAAACCAACATGAAAAACATGAAAACATGACAACCATACCACTTATTGGAGATTTATAATCACATCTCATTGTGTTTTTTACAATAACATCCAAACACAAATATGTACATATATTAAAATTAATTTGCCTCAATTGATAAAAAATGAAGGATACATAACCCACATCTTATCATCCATCTCACATGTAGCTTCATTAGGACCAAATTGCTTCCACTACACTTTAGCTTTCACGATTTCGTGATTATGGAGAATGAGCTATTTCCATTGCAATATGCATTGAGGATCCAATTGGAATTCTTCTTTTGGCTCCACTTGCAATGAAGACCAGTCAACTACATGATCAAATTTCTTTATATATATTTTAATAAATGAAACATGCAAAACATGATGAAATTTCACTCTTAGAGGTAGTGCAAGTTTGTATACCAGTGGTCCAATCCTCTTAAGGATCTTGAAAGGTTCGTAATACCGAGGCTCCAACTTAGTAGATGGTCTTGTTAGGGTCCCGCGATTTGGAATATTGGAAAGCCAAATGACAGGGTAACATCAAACCAACTTTGGAGCCCAAGGACCTAGCCTTCCTGGACATAGAGAGGGCTCTCTCTATTTGTGCAAAGGATGTGAACTTGTTTGCTTTCTATGTTTCTATTTTTAGGCTAGTTTTTAAGTGTGTTTTGGTTTGTTTTAGGTTTTTGAGGGAAGAAATGACTGAAAGGATAAATAGATATGGATATGTCAAAACAATTGGGCATGGGGTCAAATGAAGTCGAGATTGCCTTAATGACAGATAAGGTATGACTGCAGGGCCGATTTGGTCGAGATGAACAGATTCTTTGGGTGAAAGTGAAATGGGATGAACAATAATTTTGTGAATAATGAAGAGATTTTAAGCATGAATATTTAATCAGAAAGCATTCATAAGTTAGGTCTAACCATGGTCCTATATGAATGAAACTTAAACTAATAAATGCATAAAATAGACAATCCAGTGATGCATGGAATTATAACATCCTCCAACTTTGGGAAATCACCTTCAGATTTTTGGGAAAGCAAATAAGATGAGAAAACAACTCAATTTACGAAGAGGGAACTCCTAAGAATCGTATTTTTAGTTATTGGGAACTTTGAAAACAGAATGCAAAGTTTTAGGCAAAGGGCAAGATCGAAACAAGACCTCCTTGGTTCAAACTAGGACAATCAATAACTCAAAGAGAGTTTTGAGAGATGGAGCTTTGACTAGCCATGAGTAATCAGGGCATACCATGAATCATACTTAGCATGCATAAAAACCATAAATGAAACAAGCAACAAGTTTCTTCAGTAATCAAAGTGTAGTTAAGAATTCTTCGATATGACTAAGAAGGAAGAAAAACATAGAAGCTGTAACAAAGTCAAGAAACTTGAGGTGCCTCCATGGTAATGTCTCAAATATATTCTTTACTAACCTACAACAAGCAAGAAGCATGGAAACATATGTGGAAACTGAGAAAACATAACAAAATAAGAACACTATAGCATTCACCAATCCATGGAATCCTACATGCAATCATTCTCCACCATCCAAGTCAAGCAAGAGATCATCAACATCACAAGACAAGTGTTTCTTCAAATCTCACAGTGCTATTATATTTCTCTTCTAACATCAAGTTTAGCCTTGTTTACAATGAAATATCTTGGAATATATAGGCCAAAGTGAAGGAGAACCTCCTAGTGCAACTAGCAAGCTCATTGGCCCATCAAAAATATCTGATTTTGTCCTTGAGGTTTTGCAAAGCCCAAGGCACAAAATATCTATGAAAATATCTTAAAAATGCTAAAAAATAAAAATATATTGACTTTTCCCAACTGAAAATGGCCAAAAAAATGCTAAACGCACGTTTGGAAAAGCCACTACAGAAAATTGCATTTTTCACAAAAATGCTTCAGAAATATAGCAGCAGAAAATTCCCTCTCTTGTGGGAAACTTTTGGAGGACCTCCCGATGTCGAAACAAGGCCCGTGATGGCTCATTGGAAAGCCTTAGATGTTTAGTTTCTGAAAATATATTTTTCCCCAAATTGATCACTAGAAGTCTGTGAAAAACTGACATGTGTGGAAAAACCCATAAATTAGCCCTTGCTGATATGCGAGGCAGAGTGTTGAAAAAGTGACTGCTTTTTGCCTCTTTGGGGACCAAAACATATTCAATTGATCTGAAATTCACTGAGTAGATGCCTCTGAATTTAGTGCATCCAATGATACCACTTTCAACCTCTAAGGATGCTTCAAACTAAAATGGCGATGCCCATGATTTTCTGCAAAAAGCCCAAAAATGTCAAAAAACAAAAACTTGTCGAATTATGCCCAATTTTGGCGAGCATACCCTTCATGGGTTTTCAGAAGCATGAAGAGAAGAAGAGGCCAAAATTTCAATCTTTGATATGCATTTTCCCATTTTTTCTGCTGGATGCCTTTTTCGGGACACCTTGAGCTTTTCTTGTGTAACCTTCAATTTCCTTCGGGCAAATTGATTTAGCTTCTTAGAGTGCCCAGTCATTTTCTTTTGAAGGCTTAAGTCTCTGTTAGCTCTTTCCAACTTATCCTCCAAGTGTTTATTTTCCCTTTCAAGCCATACTTCTCTATTATTTTCTATTTCTTGGGTGAGTAGATAAGTAAGAGGAAAAGATCAAAACAGGGCTGCCTCTTCTTCTTTCTGTTTCTCCAAAGCTCTTTTGAGTCCCATAGTCCTCAACCTCTTCCCCCTTGGCTGATATTCTTCTTCAGTGTCATTGAATTCACCCATAAGTTATTCCAACTTGATTTGCGCTTTGGAGGCTTCCCTTTGGTACTTGATAGCTCGTGACTCATAAACTGCCATGAGGACATTCATTTGCTTTTTTTGTGTCTGCATAAAATGTATGAGGTCCTTCGACCTCTCTAGATCAGCTCTTAGGTCATGATTTTTTTCTTATCTATTTCTCAATAGGGATTCAAGGATTCTAGCCTCATTTTCACTATCATCACTATTTATCTGAATTATATCAAAATCCCTTTCTTTCTCATGGCTACTTTCCTCCTTATATTTTCCCTTGCCTTGGGTGGTCTTCTTGGTTCTCCTCTTCTTGGGTAATTCAACAATGGATTTCTTGGGAAACTTGCCTTTGCTTCGGAGTGCTCTAGTAACATTGGGAGTTACAACTTGAGCTGCTTATTTTTTGAAGTTTGGGGCTTTTTTAACTTGGGCAAAGAAAGCATGGCCCCTTGCCTAAGAGAGGCAGCTAGCACATGCTCTATTTGGTCTTTAACTTTACTGCTCCCCTCATCATCTTTGTCACTGTTTTCCTCCTTATGACTGTTGTGTTCTTCATTAACTTGTTCCAACTCTTCATCATTGCCTTCTTTATGCTCACTGTCATGTTTAGATTCTTCATTTTGTTCCTCCTCATCATTTGTTTGCCCTCTTTCACTATGTTCTTCTTGATCACTATTTCTCCTTCTTTCACTGTGTTCTTCTTGAAAACTGTTTCACCCTCTTTCACTGTGTTGTTCTTGATCACTATTTTTCCCTCTTTCACTGTGTTCTTCTTGATCACTGTTTTTCCCTCTTTCACTGTGCTCTTCTTGATCACTGTTTTTCCCTCTTTCACAGTGTTCTTCTTTCACTTTGTCCCTTTTCTCTTTTGCATATTGATCATTATTGCAATCACACCCCTGCAAAGATGTAAAAACATATAAATTTGAACTCTGAAGAGCTTCCTTGGTGTCTTATGGAGATTTTGTCTGACCTAAGCATGTTCTTTTAGACAGTGAACATACTTATATTCTTCTATTTTGGATCTTTTTTGAACTTTTTTTGGACTGAGATAGAATGACCTCTTAGTGGCACGACCTATGGATGGATCAAGATTTGTTGTTGTAGATTAAGGTGCTAGGTCAGGGCTGGCTAGTACTGAATAGAGGCTTTTGGCTCAGGATGTTTTTTCCAAGGAAAGGATTCCCTAAAACACCACTATCTAACTTAGGGGCAATCTTGACATGTTCTGAGTGTTTCTTGGGTATGATTAGATTTTCAAATGAAAGATGACCAAATATATGGTTGCAGACATTTTTTCAAGAGTTGTATAATGAATAGCTTGAGGAATAAGGGTGAATGATAGCAGATAATCTTCAACTATGGCAACAATGGAAACTATGGACAAGGTTATTTTGCTGAAACCAGATAGGACTTGAAAATTGGGTTTTTTCTCATCATAGGCTGGCCGGAAGGGGTAGGAGGACAAAATTTGTTTTGGGGTGTTTTCTAGATGACAGATTTGACAGTTTGTAGATCAGCTTCTAGAAAACTTAGCTTAAGAAACTAGTCATCATCAACAGGTGAAAAATACTGATGACTAACAGTGGCTCCATTTGGGGAATGCAACTCCTTTTCACAAAGTTTCCAGAATTTCAGATTTATGGCTTTTGAAAACCAGTGCCTTATCCATTGGCGCAAATTTCTTTCTTTATTGATATTTTTTTTTAAATTGATAGCATTATTAGCATCAAAGTCATCTCTACCTACCCAGCTACATTTCCTAACATTTTTTCTTCTTTTGGGTGCATTTAGACTAGCAACCCATTGGCATAATATTTTTTAAAAATGACACTATCTAATTCTACACTTATATCCATCGGAAGTTTAGATTAAGCTGATGAACTCCTTTGTTTCTCTATCTATGCTAGATTGACTGTCAAGATTAAGTTGTTTGATAGGATTTGATTCACTAAACTAAAACATGAAAATGAAAAATTACCAAATCGAGATTAGAAAGTCTAATTTGTCATGTACTTGTGGCATAAAAGACAAGCTGCACACAAATATTATTTTTCATGAAAATAAGATTTAGAAAAATCAGGGTTAGGATACATAGTTTTTTTTCATCCCTGTTTTCTTCTTTGGTTCTATTTTGAGCACGTGGAACCAATATCTTTTCCTAATCTACTTTCTTTGACAAGTCAAGCTTACACAATTTGACTATCCCTTCTTTCACTAACTTATCAACAATAAATTTAAAACATGTTCAGTTATGATTAGGCTAGATAATTGAACAAGAAAATTTTGAGCACTAGTAGCGGCATTTAGACTTGTGCGCTTTCAGAATGACTATTTTTTGAACATGGGGCTTTTTTGCTGTTTTTCCAAACCACCCTCTTTTTCTACTTTTCTATTGATTTTGAATTTTCTGTTTTTGATTTATTTCTTCAAATAATGATATATACAATGATTGAAAAATCTGGAACTAGAATTCCTGAAAATGGTGAAACTTGAGCATCTTATCTTCATAAGGATCTCCTAATGCTCTTGGTCCACTCAACTCTTGAAAAGAAAATTTTGGGAAATTTTCTCTTGTAAGTATAACATAAGGATTCATGCATGAATCTCTAAACAACCCTGTGTCTTCTCGTTGTACTTCTTTATACCTTTGATCTCCACTTCTCCTTTTGTTGTACATCTTTTTCAAATAATGCAGATATTCTTTGTCATTTTTGAAGCATATGATGACATCATCAAGGTACATCATAATGAAGAAATTTAGAACTGGAAACATGGCCTTCAGGAACATGTCTTTGGTATCTGGTTGTTTTGCAATTCTGGGTTTGAAAATGGAACTGCTCCTAGCATATTTGAAAAATTCTTTGAGTTGTTTGCTTTGCAAAGGAATTAATTGGTGATACCCTAAAACATCATTTTGTAAAGACACATGATTAGAATCACCTATCATTTGTATAGTATGGTCTTGGGCAAGAAGGATATAACTTCTATCCCAAGGGTGTGTATTTGTGTTTCTAAAATCAACACAGATCCTATGTCCAGCTGTCTTGTCTTTGATTATTAATGTTTGGTCAAGACTTCTGTATTTTCTTATGACAAATATGTTTCTTGAAATGATTGAAGTGTCATAGTGTTTCACACTATTTCCCTGACATGTGCTAGTATCTTGAACAATCTTGCAAATTCTAACAGTTCTAAATCTTTGGTGAAGTGGAAAAATGTGAGTTAGTTCAATCAGTTTAGGTATATTTGGACTGAAGTCATTACATCCCTTCATATCAAATTTATCAGACATTTTTCCTAGATCTTTAGCAGTTGTGGCTATAGTCAAGGTTTCATTTGGGGAGGTAAATTTATGAGGTGATGAAGCATTTAGGTATGGTAAGAACATTAGGCTACCCTGCCCCTGATTTTCAAAAATGTTTGTAATATGCAAGTCTTCTAGTGCCTCTGTTTTGAAAAAGGTTCCTGATGTTACTGCTGATGTTTGTCTATGGTTTAAGAAATTTTCTTGATGGTGTATAATGTTTTCTGATTTTTTCTCTACTTCTTTTTCTAGAAAATAAAATTCTCTTCCCTCAAGACATAACTACTCAAGGTCATGATAATTTTGAGTGTCCATCTCATCATAGAGAACCTGGGGTGGCTGATGTGGTGTGCCTAAATTTGTTTCAATTTCTCCTGGCTATTCCTCAATGTCTTCATCAGTGTGTAAAAGGAAGGAATTTAGATCTGAATGCAAGGAGTACATCGGGATGTTATCTGGCCTTTCTTGGCTGCTGACCATATATTTCATGTGTGATTCCTGATACAATATTCTTGTTTGGTTAAACACAGGAATGGTGGCGTAGGGCATATCTAGTTTAATATTTCCCTGAAGCTTGGCCCCCCAAATTCTAGATAAAAGCATTCCGTATTTGGGAGGGATGTCTACTACCACTATGGCCATGATCAGGTGTTTTGCAGGTATTTGGGCTAAATTAAAACAAATATCTTTGATCAGGCATAGACACTTGACTCCGCTTGAATCAAATAAATATAAGTATTTATAAGTTTTTGTTATTTTTGGGCCTAATCTTTCCATTACAACTTTTGGCATGATATTTTGCGAGGCCCCGGAATCCAAAATGGCATTGTGTAGGATTTGATCATGTATATTCAAACTGATGTAAAAGGGAAGAGTGGTTCCTTCTTGGAATTTCCCTTCTATTTTTGGACCAAACAACACCTCAGGGGTATCATCAGCTAGGTGTAGAGTATCTACATCATTTCTTATGTTTAGGACCTTTAGCACTTGGGATTTGTAAGAGCTTTGGGCAAGAAGTTAAGTGAGGGGCATAGTGATCTTAATTTTGGCGATTTCCCCTTAAAAAATAAAGGGTGTTTATAGTTTAGATAGATTTGTTTCATTTTTTTCAGCCATGACTTTCTCTGTATTCTTAATTTGTTGACTTTGATTTGGGATTTTGTTCAACACAGCTATCTCGGGAATATTAGTAGAGGTACTAGGACAATCTAAGCGAGTCTTGTCTGAATAGATTTATCTTTGTTTTGGTCAATTTTCTTAGCCACGATTTTGTTACTATCCACTGCTCTTTTAAGAATGGTATTAGGGGTTTTAGTAACAGCATTGTCTGAGCTACCTTTCTTAGAGTTGTCCTGGTTTTTCTTACTCCTAAGATCATATTTCCTATGAGATTCTATTATGGCGTTCTAAAATCCTATATCAGGATCTTTGAGGTCCTCATAATTTGCTTCACTTTGATTTGAGGAGAAGAAAACGTGTTCTTCTTCTGTGAGGAAAAGCCCACCCTCGTTATCAGAACCTATCAAGTTTAAATGACTTTCATCAAGTGGTTCTATATCTCTTTCCACCTCATCAACATAGTTTTCATTGAAAGGTGGCCTGATCTGTTCGTCATTTTCCCTTGGTTTATTTTGACGCGGGTCTCTTCTAAAGTTTTGGTTCCGGTTCCTGTTTTGAGGGTTTGGCTAGTTGTCCCTAAGAGGTGTATTTTCACTTATCTTTTCCCACATTTTCTCCATGGATCTAACTAGGCTATCTATTCTAGGATCCGAGGAAGAGACTGAAGGGGAGACCTCATCTCGGTATGTGACTTTCTTTTATGATTTCATCCTAGCTCTTTTTTCAGCTAGGTTGGCTTCTACACTCATAGCCACTTTTTCAATTTCTTCTAAAGTTGTGAGGTCCTTGTCTCTTAGTTGGTATGTCATATCTAGGTTGAAACCTTCGGGAAAATTTGCTAATGCTGAGCCAAGTGGGTGTTTGAGGTGAGGCGGGAGGGCATTATAAACACTGTTGAACCTAGTGCAGTAGTCCCGAACACTTTCCCCATTATCCCTTTTAATATTGTTATATTCGGAAAGGATTCGGATGCGGTTTTTCCGGATTTCCCACCTGTTTATGAAAGTTTGGTAGAGGGTTGGGAGATCATGTATACTATTAGGAGCTAAGCTTTTAAACCTTTTCTTGGGTTCCCTGCCTAGGATTTGGGCAAACATCCTCATTATTATGGTCCCATCTTCTATTTCCATGTATTAAAAGGCATCACTAATTCTATGCACATGTTGTTGGGCGGTAGTAGCTTCAACCCCGATAAAGTGCGGGATTTTGGATTGGTAGTCATGTTTCAAAGGTGCCAAGGGCTGTGGTAATACTAAGGTTGCATACCAAGCTACCATGGTGGGATTTGATGGTAGATTTAAAGTATGAGGGCTTGTAGGATGAGATGAGGTGATTTGAACAGTGGTGGTCTGAATGGGTGTGGCAGAGGTACTTGGACTTATGAACTGATTCTGAGAAGATTTGGGGCAGTAAGAGCCAAAGTGGTGGAGAAGCTGAAAATCAGGAGGTGTTGTAGGTGAGGCTTCTCTGCTAGGACTCTGTTGCAAATATAAGGGCTCAAGATCGTCACGGTTGATTTTACTTTGCAGCTTGCTTTTAACAAGGGTTTTTACTGAACTCAAGTCAAACTGGGAATCCTGCAAGGATGTAAGATGTTCAGGTACAGAGCTTTCTTTGCGGATGGTCCTATTGGTATTTAAGTTACCAGTTTTAGAAGTTTTCCACAAAATATTTTCTGGGTTATCAACTATGATAGGGGGATTTGGGTCTGGATGAGATCTGGTATTGATTCTTCGTGAAGCCAAATTTCAAAGTAAAATTTTAGAGAGGATGATAGTTGTGATTTTTTTTTGGATGGATGACCTCTCTAGGGCTTTCGCTAATGTGAAGAATGGTCAAAACAAAAATGAAGGCTAGTGGAGTCGCTAGGTGCATTTATTTGAGATCTATGATCCACCACCAATATTGACAAAGATGCTTTTGGGAAAAAAAATTCTAGCAAATTTTGATGTGGAGACTTGCAAGAAGGACTTAATACTTAGTTTCAACAGTTTGCTAGACTGTTGGGAAAGCTATGGTTCTATTTGAAAGTTTATTCTATTTGATTTCCTATGTTTAGGTGAATTTTTCTGAATCACTAAGTTATACTTAGTTTGTCACTGATTTCAGAGGCGGCACCATGAATTTTGAGTTTTGGGAAAGATGAGTCAACAAAATAGTATGGGTTGTGGAAAATTTTTGGTTTTATGGATTTTTAGGCCTATTGGAGGCTAGTGGAGTCTACAGGTGGATTTTGGTTATTTTATAGAGATGTACTTATGGTCCACCACCAATAACAGATAAAAAACCAATCTAGGGATTTTTTTTTGAGGTTTTTCTGAATTTTTTGTATGTAGTCTGATTTTTTAGAGTGTCCTAAATTTTTTTTCAACACTTAGCTAAGGTGATGAAACAAAGAGAGTTTACTCTAAAGGATTTATTAGTTGATTTTATGATTTAGTCCAAAAGACTAATGAGTCAACAACATTTTGCTAGACAGTCATGAACTCAAAGTGTCCCACTATGATCGCCATTATGTTAATGTGACGATGAGGTGGCTGATTCACTAGATATTGTTGAAGACAAGGGATTTCTAGAGTCCTAAGGTGCACTTATATTGTCACTAACTTAGAGTCCCACCATGATTTCCATCATGTTAGGGTCCCGTGATTTGGCAAATTGGCAAGCCAAATGACAAGGTAACATCAAACCAACTTTGGAGCCCAAGGACCTAGCCTTCCTGTACTCAGAGATGGCTCTCTCTATTTTTGCAAAGGATGTGAACTTGTTTTCTTTCTATGTTTCTATTTTTAGGCTAGTTGTTAAGTGTGTTTTTATTTGTTTTAGGTTTTTGAGGGAAGAAATGACTGAAAGGATCAATAGATATGGAGATGTCAAAAAAATTGGGCTATGGGGTCAAATGAGGTTGAGATTTCCTTAATGACGGATAAGGTATGACTGCAGGGCCGATTTGGTCGAGATGAACAGATTCTTTGGGTGAAAGTGAAATGGGATTAACAATAATTTTGTGAATAATGAAGAGATTTTAAACATGAATAGTTAATCAACAAGCATTCATAAGTTAGGGCTAACCATGGTCCTATATGAATGAAACTTAAACTAATAAATGCATAAAATAGACAATCCAGTGATGCATGGAAGTATAAGACCCTCCAACTTTGGGAAATCACCTTCAGATTTTTTGGAAAACAAATAAGATGGAAAAACAACTCAATTTACAAAGAGGGAACTCCTAAGCATCACATTTTGAGTTATTGGGAACTTTGAAAACAGAATGAAAAGTTTTAGGCAAAGGGCAAGATCGAAACAAGACCTCCCTGGTTCAAACTAGGACAATCAATAATTCAAAGAGAGTTTTCAGAGATGGAGCTTTGAATAGCCATGAGTAATCAGGGTGTGCCGCGAATCATACTTAGCATGCATAACAACCATAAATGAAACAAGCAACAAGTTTCTTCAGTGATCAAAGAGCAGTTAAGAATTCTTTGATATGACTAAGAAGGAAGAAAAACATAGAAGCTGTAACAAAGTCAGAAAACTTGAGGTGCCTCTATGGACATGTCTCAAATATATTCTTTACTAACCTACAGAAAGCAAGAAGCATGGAATCATATGTGGAAACTGAGAAAACATAACAAAATAATAACACTATACCATTCACCAAGCCATGGAATCCTACATGCAATCCTTCACCACCATCCAAGTCAAGCAAGAGATCATCAACATCACAAGACAAGAGTTTCTTCAAAGCTCATAGTGCTATTGTATTTCTCTTCTAACATCATGTTCAGCCTTGTTTACAATGAAATCTCTTGGAATATATACGCCAAAGTGAAGGAGAACCTCCTAGTGCAACTAGCAAGCTCATTAGCCCATCAAAAATATATGATTTTGTCCTTGAGGCTTCGCAAAGCCTAAGGCACAAAATATCTATGAAAATATCTTAAAAATGCTAAAAAAGGAAAATAAATTGACTTTTCCCAACTGAAAATGGCCAAAAAAAGGCTAAACGCACATTTGGAAAAGCCACTACAGAAAACTTCATTTTTCACAAAAATGCTTCAGAAATATAGCAGCAGCAAATTCCCTATCTTGTGGGAAACTTTTGGAGGACCTCCCGATGTCGAAACAAGGCCCGTGATGGCTCGTTGGAAAGCTAGAGATGTCTAGTTTCTGAAAATATTTGTTTTTCCCTAAACTAATCAATGAAAGCCTATGAAAAACTGACCTGTGTGGAAAACCCCAGAAATTATCCCTTGCTGATATGCGAGGCAGAGTGTTGAAAAAGTAACTGTTTTTCACCTCTTTGGGGGGCCAAAACATCTTCAATTGATCTAAAATTCACTGAGTAGATGAATGTAAATTTATTGCATCTAATTATACCACTTTCAACCTCTGAGGATGCTTCAAACTAAAATGGTGATGCCCATGATTTTCTGCAAAAAGCCCAAAAATGTCAAAAAACAAAAACTTGTCGAATTATGCCCAATTTTGGCGAGCATACCCCTCATGGGTTTTTAGAAGCATGTAGAGAAGTGGAGGCAAAAATTTCAATCTTTGATGTGCATTTTCCCATTTTTTCTGTCGGCCGCCTTTTTCAGGACAACTTGAGCTTTTCTTGTGTAACCTTCAATTCCTTTGGGCAAATTGATTTAGCTTCTTATAGTGCCCAGTCATTTTATTTTGAAGGCTTAAGTCTCTATTAGCTCTTTCCAACTTATCCTCCAAGTGTTTATTTGCCCTTTCAAGCCATGCTTCTCTATTATTTTCTATTTCTTGGGTGAGTAGAGAAGTAAGAGGAAAATATTGGAAAAGGGTTGCCTCTTCTTCTTTCTGTTTCTCCAAAGCTCTTTTGAGTCCCATAGTCCTAGGCCTCTTCCTCCTTGGATGATCTTCTTCTTCAGTGTCATTGAATTCGTCCATAAGTTCTTCCAGCTTGATTTTCACTTTGGAGGCCTCCCTTTGGTACTTGATAGATCGTGTCTCATAAACTGCCATGTGGACATTCATTTTCTTGTTTTGTGTCTATAGAAAATGTATGAGGTCCTTAGAGCTCTCTAGATTAGCTCTTAGTTCATGAATTTTTTCTTCTCTATTTCGCAAGAGGGACTCAAGGATTCTAGCCTCATTGTCACTGCCATCACTGTTTATCTAAATTATATACAAATCCCTTTCTTTTTCATGGCTACTTTCCTCCTTCTCTTTTCCCTTGCCTTGGGTGGTCTTCTTGGTTCTCCTCTTCTTGGGTAATTCAACAATGGATTGCTTGGGTAACTTGCCTTTGCTTCAGAGTGCTCTAGTAACATTGGGAGTTACAACTTGAGCCACTTTCTTTTTTGAAGTTCGGCGCTTTGTTACCTTTAGAGAAGAAAGCATGGCCCCTTGCTTAGGAGAGGCGGCTAGCACATGCTCTATTTGGTCTTTAACTTTACTGCTCCCCTCATCATCTTTGTCACTATTTTCCTCCTTGTGGCTGTTGTGCTCTTCATTAACTTGTTCCAGCTCTTCATCATTGCCTTATTTATGCTCATTTTCATGTTTGGATTCTTCATTTTGTTCCTACTCATCACTTGTTTTCCCTCTTTCACTGTGTTCTTCTTGATCACTATTTTTCCTTCTTTCACTACATTCTTCTTGATCACTATTTCACCCTCTTTCACTGTGTTCTTCTTGATCATTTTTTCTCACTCTTTCATTGTGCTCTTCTTGATCACTGTTTTGCCCTCTTTCACTGTGTTCTTCGTGATCACTGTTTTTCCCTCTTTCACTGTGCTCTTCTTCACTTTCAATTATAGGAGATTTTTTTCTTCTTAGGAGTGGATTTTCTTGAAGGAGGGATAAACATGATGAGTGGATGGTGAGGGAGGCACATGAGATGAAGAAGTAGTGGTGAAATCGGGATGTGAAATGAAAGAGTCCCAAGAAACTCCCTTTTTCTCAAGTTGATGGAGGATGACGATCTTGATAAGGGAATGATGAAAAAGACAAGCTTGCTGCTGAGCAGAAGGCTTCTTTTGAATAATAGAAGCCATATTGTCAATGCTTCTATAAAGGAAAAAGGGTAGGTTTAGCAACTGGGTTCTTGTGAAGTGCATGAGTACCCTGATATGATAAGCATAAAATTGGGAAAACCTCCCTTCGCATGTGAAACACTTCATGATGATTTTCATGAGAGGAGCATAGCTGGTCAATAAATAGGAAAAAGGAAAAATAGATGGGCATGCATCCCGATGTTCTGGTTTCAAGAAGGGTTTGTATTGATCTCAATCTAGGTAGGTTTGCTTAAACCAATTTTCTCCAATATATAGAATTTTGGTAGCTTCGGAGATAGTTCTAGGAGAAAGCTTGAAGTCTAAACCTGCTAGATGAACATGCTTCCCTTGCAGCCTTAAAGCAAACAAATGTGTCAAGGGAAGATAACTTTTCACTTCTTGAACTCTTTGGCAAAATTCCAAGCATCCTACTTCATGAAAGTTAAAGAGCACTGAAGGGGATGCATTTACTTCTTGAGTTGAAAAAGGCCCATGCCTCTTGTGAGGACCACTTCTGCTATCTTGCTTGGGAGGCATTTTGCTTCTGAGATCCTTTGTTGACTCACCAAGGAAAACTTGTTTAAGTGATCACTGAACTAAGTCTTCAATCAACACACCCTTTACTCTTTGAGAGAAACTAAGTCTATCCTTAGTTAGCAAACAAACTTGTTCAAATGAAACCAACTCTTTCTGACCTTGACAATATGAATTCCTCTCCCTTAATTCACTGTTTACTATGGTTGTTTGAAGAAAGAAAGAGGTCCCTTTAAAATCACTGTCTCTTTGATATCACTGTTTTTAAGGGACTGATCTAAAACCAAGACTATACCCTTTAGAGAAATAGTGTATTCTTCTTTTGAGTAAACTGCCCTTCGTGATGTTATTGTCTCTTTAGAACAAAAGATAGCCCCTTGTCACTGAATAATGAACCTTCTAAGAGAATTTCTCTCTCCTTAAATGATCACTGTTTTTATTTTGTGTTTGGAAAACAAGTGTTATTTGAATGAAGAAAAATTCACCTCTTCAATACTGTGTGAGAGAAATGAGGTTTTTGACAAGATTTGTTTGTGGATTTTGGAGGAAAAAGTCTCTTGGTTTTGGCACAAAATTTCTTCACCTTAAATTTATGTTTTTTAATGAGTTAACACAACCTCTTTCAGACTGGTAACAAGATCTCCTACAAACTCTATTTTGTGTTTATGGAGATTGCACACATTCTTTGCTAATTTAAATCACAAACAACCCTTTTACATTGGCATATTCAACCCCCTCTTTAACCACTGTTTTTCTTTGAACTCACAATAAGAAAATCCCTTCTCTAAACTCAACACAAAATATTCACTATTTCACAGCATGAGAAAACCTTCCTTTCTTTGATAATTATGACTTAAAACCCTCCTCGAACTCAAACTTCAGCTAGGCAGTGAGAAATACTTTGGATCAACGAATTTGTGGTTCCCTTTGAGCATTGGTTTAATGAGCAAGTGGATGTTCTAACTAGGTTGATTGGACGGGCGTTTAACACTGAACATGCTGCGCAGAAGGGTGTCGGGTCGACCTCGGGCGCCCAGTGACCATCGGCACGGGCATGCCGTGCGAGGCTACAGGTGCATCGTGCCTCCATTCAAACTCTGTGTTCGGGCACCTACAGGCATGCCACGCAGAACTTTAAGCTCAGAATTGCTTGAGAAAACACCTAAAGATGGTTCCTATTTTGGTGAGGTTGCAAACGAACGTTTGGTTGAGTTTTTAAACTTTGATGGGGGCCTTGTTAAAGGCCTTTTCCTCATTTTAAAATTCAAAAACCCCTTTTGTCCTTTGTAAATTGTATTTTTTCCATGATGTTCTTGTGGAGGCCCCCTTCTTCACTTGTCCCTTTGAATATTTTCAAACAATGGTGGGCCCTTTGCTCATTTGTGGAGGAGGCCTTTTGACACCGTGATGCTTTTGGCTAGTTTTGCAAAGAGGTGAGTGTAGCACTTTGATTGGTATATAAGGGCTATAAAAATTGTGTTTTTCTCATATTAGTCGTCAATGGAAAACTTATCACGAAACCACTTTTGCAGTCCTTACAAATGGCCTTTCAGATTTATGTGAGGCCTTTCTCCTTGTCTTTTGATGTAGGCCTTCTTTGACTATAAGTGAAACATGGCCTATCGCACCTGGGACCTTTGAATGAATTGTTTCGCAGTGTAAATCCTTGGGGCACTGACCCTCTGCCCTTTTGTGAAGAAAACCTTTTTGAAGTTTGCCAATACTGTTAGGCCCCTCATTTTAATGTCTTCTTTTTTACTATGTATAAAATTTTGTTTGTACTGAAAGAGAAACCCTGTGTAAATACTTCCTTATACCATTTTGCAGATATGATTAAAACACAATTATATTTGGTCTATCAATTCCACCATTCATAAGAGGCTTGTTTAGTCAAAATTGTAACCTATGATTTATCCTCTGGGGAAGGTTTTCATAAATGCAGGATCAGAGCCTGTTAACACCATCATGTTATCTCTCTCAGATAAGCTTTAGCTTGTGATATGGAATAGGTTTTTGACTTATGAACTCTTATTTACACACCACTGATTTTCACCCTTGTATTTTCGATAAAAAAAATTGTTCACACATCATTTGAAAACACTATTGATGCATCTTTTGCCCATCTCTTGGAAGGAGGTGACTCACAATTTCTGAAAACACTTTGACACCTTAACCCTCTACTTTTTTAAATGAAGGAATTTCTCACTGTGCCTTTAACCATCTACTTTTAATGGAGGTTACATCATAGTCATGACACTTCATCTCTTTCAACCTTATGTCTCTTCTTGGAACCATATCACTGTGAGGTTTTAGGGTTTTGAACAAGTGATTGGTACAAGGATAGTATTTACTGTTTGGACATCATTGAGCCAAATTTTCCTTGACTGTGTTTGTAGAGGAAAGTTGGATTTCATTTTGGAGGAAATTCTGAAAAGACTTCTAGTTAGAATAGTCATCGGCCTTATGTATTCATATCACTTGGAGGCTGCTCTCTGTTCTTTAGGAAAATTTGGCTTTCAAACCCTATCCATTGGTAGCCCTTTACTTACTGTGTTTCATTTTTTTTACTGATGGCAAGCTAATCCATCATGCAAGACCCTTTTGACTTTGTCCCTTTGCTCTTTTGCACATTGATAATTATTGCAATCACACACCTGCAGAGATGTAAAAACATGACTTTGAACTTTGAAGAGCTTCCTTGGTGTCTTATGGATATTTTTCCTGACCTAAGCATGTTCTCTTAAAAAGTGAACATACTTATCTTCTTCTGTTTTGGATCTTTGTTGAACTTCCTTTGGACTGAGACAAAATGACCTCTTAGTGGCACGACCTATGGATGGATCAAGATTTTTTTTTGCATATTAAGGTGCTAAGTAAGGGCTGGCTGGTACTGAACAAAGGCTTTTGGCTCAAGATGTTTTTGCTAAGGAAAGGATTCCCTAAAAAACCACTATCTAACTTAGGGGAAATCTTGACATGTTCTGAGTGTTTCTTGGGTATGATTAGATTTTCAAATGACAGATAACTAGAGATAGGGTTGCAGACATTTTTTCAACATTTGGATAATGATTAGCTTGAGGATTAAGGGTGAATGACAACAGATAATCTTCAGCTATGGAAACTATGGACAATGTTATTTTGTTGAAACCAGATAGGACTTGACATATGGGTTTTTTCTCACCATAGGCTGAGCAGAAGGGGTAGGAGGACAAAAATTGTTTTGGGGTGTTTTCTAGATGAAAAATTTGACAGTTTGGAGATCATCTTCTAGAAAAATTAGCTTAAGAAACTATTCATCATTAACAGGTGAAAAATATTGATGACTAACAGGTCCAATTCTCAAGGAGCTCTTCTTTAGTGTGATGCACAAATACACTTTCTCCCCAACCTGAAACTCCTTCAAGACCCTATGATGGTATGCATAAATATTTTGTCTATCCTATGCTACATTTATATTCTTCTTGATAACCTACATTTTCCGTTCCATCTCTTCCAACATGTTTGGTCCTATCAATACTCTATTCGCTGGACCACTCTAGCTTACAAGAGTATTACAACTCTTCTGATAAAGTGCCTCAAATAGACTCATCCTCTGTGAATCGTGATACCCATTAATGTAAGAAAAATCAACCAATGAGAAATAATCCTCCATCCTCCTCTGTTGGTGCATAACATACATCCTTATCATGTCATGCAAAATATGATTGACCCTCTCCTTTTATGCATCTATCTGTGAATGATAAGTTGCACTGAAGGGAAACTCTCTACCCGAACGTGCACATAAATCCTTCAAAATCTGGAAGTGAACTTGACATCTCTGTCAGATACAATATTCTTGGGAATAGGATGAAACCTCACTATCTCCTTGATGAAGACCTTAGCTAGCTCAAGAGTTGAATAAGTAGAGTAGACCACTATGAAGTGAGCTACCTTTGTTAACATTTCCAACACAACAATAATAGAATTGTGTTATCTATATTTCCTTGGAAAACTTGTAATGAAATCCATGTAAATGACCTCCCATTTCCACTCTAGAATCAGTATCGGTTGTAGTAAGCCACTTGGATGCTTACACTATGCTTTTAATTGTTGACACTCTAAACACTTAGCAATGAACTCAACTATCTCTTTCTTTAGTAGAAATTCTTCACAACTATCAATGTCTTTTGATATCCTAGCTAACATGAATACGAATTAACATGAAATTTTCTCAATATAAGCCTCTTAAGCTCATTTTTGTCCGATACATAGATCATTCCCTTAAATATGACAAAACCATCTCACATGGGATGATAACACATATCCCGTTCACATGTACCATGTTGTTGTAACTCATTTCCTAAGATCCATATACCTATCATCTTGTTGTCTTGCCTATAAGACATGATCCTATAAATTTTTCACATATGAACTCATAGTTGTTATGTGGTTTACATGAAATATTATGCTAAGAGCATCTGCAAACCTCTTCTTTGTACCCTTATTGTACTTGATCCTAAAGTCAAACTCACGGAGTGTGGCCAACCACCTAGCTTCCTTAACATTTAGATTTTGCTAGTCAAACAAATACCTAAATCCACTATGATCACTAATCAACACAAAACTCCTGCCAAGAATATAATGCCTCAACATCGTCAATTCATGAATGATTTTTGATAACTCAATATCATGTGTCACATAATTCTACTTGTGCTCATTCATTTTCCTTTACTTGTGGCATACCACATACCCCTCCTACAATGATACTCCACTAAGTCCTCTCTTCCAAGCATTTGTACACACTAAAAACTCTTTATCTATATCTGTAATATTTAGAAATGGAGTAAAAGTGCTAAAAAATAGTAGCACGTTCAGATGTCTATTCAAATTTCTTTATTTTCCTACGCAACGATGTAATAGGATATTAAATCCATGAGAAGTGTTTGATGAACCTCCCATAATAAGTTGCTAACCCCATGAATGATCTAACCTCATCTACATTCCTAGAAGCTTCGCATTCAATGATAACTCTTATCTTTTATGGGTCCACTACTATGACTTCCTTGGGAAAAACATGTCCCAACTAATATACCTATGTTTGAAAGAAACTACATTTACTAAGCTTGACATACAACTGATGCTCTCTTAGCAATCTCAATATTTATACTAAGTGTTCAACATGATCTTCCTCATTGTTATAATATATAAATATATCATCATTGAATACTATCAAAAACTTGTCTATATAAGGACACAACACACTATTTATGAAACACATGAAAGTAGTTAGAACATCAGTCAAACTGAAAGGAACCACAACAAACTCATAATTCTCATACCTGGCCCAAAAACAAGTCTTGTAGATGTCCTATTCTTTGATGCATACTTGATGATATATTGATTTCAAATCAATCTTCAAGAACATTGATGCTCCCTTCAAATGATCAAAGAATTCATCAATCCTTGGCAAGGGGTTCATGTTCTTAATCATTACCTTGTTCAGTTTCCTGTTGTCATTATAGAAACTGAGAATACCATCCTTCTTCTTCAAAAACAACACTGGTGCACCCCAATATGATACACTTGGCTTAATGCATCCCTTATCAAGAATATCCTTCAACTGCAACTTCAATTCCACTAACGTTGGAGTGTTCATATTGTAAGGTTCCTTTGATGCTAGAGTTTCTCGTGTTACCAACTCAATAGGGAATTCCACTTCCCTGTGAGGAAAAAACTTTGAAATATATGTTGGAAACACATCCTGGAACTGCTACAAAAATGGGTACCTCTTCAAGGCTTCCACATCATCAACATCCTTACCTTTATCATTGGAAACATGTAGTGTAAGAAATACACACTCTTTCCTACAACTGCAATTTTCTTGCATAGTTGTCACCATTATGAATGATACAGGCTTCCTCTTACCCTACAATATTCTCTTCTCTCCATCATCATCCAAACTCTTAATATCCTTCTCATAAAAATCCACCTTAGCCCTGTGAAGGTACAACCAATGCATACCCAGAAGCATATTGTACAATTCCAAACGAAACACATTCAAATATGCTGATGTAGGTATACTATTCGGCTCAAATGCACATGTTCTTACCCAATGATGAACTCTTTTCTTAGTACCTGTAGCCAACTCCACCAACAAAGAATCTGCATGCACTTATTTTCTCAAACCACACTTATCCACCAGGTCAGGTTTAACATTACTATAATTATATCCATGGTTAAGAAAAATATAAACAAATTGATATCAAAGGTTACCTTCCATCTCAATGATAGATTCCTATTGATCTGCTTGTGTGTTATCAAATGATGCACAGATTGGAGCTATGATATGTCCAACATTCCCAATTGTATGCATCTCCTTAGAATTATGGATATGAGGCCTACCACCTTGATACAATGGAAAATCATTCTTGAGATGCTCCTTGCCACATATCCAACAATGAAATTGTCTCCTACCATCACCTCTATTTTCCCTCTCTCCAGGATGAGGTCTATGCCCTTTCTCTATTGGATTAAATTTTTTGTAAGGAGGAAAATTCTCTTTCTCACCTGCATCCTAAGGTCCTCCCCTCTTCAGGGTCCATTTACATTTTGTCTTGTCATTCCCTTTCCAACCCTGCTTAGACTCGGTCTTCCGCTTCCATTGCTCATAACAATGTTTCAAATTTCCAATGACTTCTTCTAGTGACCAAGGCTCATCGTACTCAATGTGATCGTTAAATTCTAATTGAAATATAATGATAAATCTCAGAAATTTTGTCTTATAATTCTTAAGATACAACACATACCTAAACAACTCAAAGAACTTAGTCGCGTACTCCTCATATATCATAGATATCATATTGAACTCATATAACTACTTGGACTTTCTGTCATAATACCTCTTCGAAAAATAGTTCTTCCTGAAGAGTCTCTTAAATTCATGCTATCTCAGCTCCTCTGTCATGATGTCTCTGACATGCTTCACATTTTCCCACCATATGTATTCTTTCCCTTTGAGGCTATAAATAACTATAGTAGTATTCATTTTCTTTTTGTAATCATACAACTCAAAGAAATTCTTCATTCCAAGTAACCAAGCCTGTGCATCTTCCAGTTTCTTCAACTCTCCATCCAATGTAGGTGGCTTGGATTTCTTGAACTCATCTGGAAAAAATACCCTATCACTCATCCTATAAGGATGATAGTGATGATGACCATGATACCTTTATGAACCAGAACTAGAGTAGAACCCATGTCCACTACCTCTCCTATTAGGTGTATCCAAGAATATTCCATCTCTAACTATATCAACTATATCCAACCTGTTCCCACCATGAGACCTGCTACGATATGCCCCATTAGTCATGTCATCCTTCTCATAACTTATCCATGGTTTTTCCTGTATTGGAAAGTCTAACAAACCTTAAAGGATTATTTCATTTACCTCTTCTTGTTTCTCCTATGCCCTAGGAAGTATTTCCTATGACTAAATGATCATATCGTTATCTTCTTTGCAAATTATGATCTCTACCTTTATAATTTTCAAAGTTTCTTCTATGTCAGGAACGTAGCCCTCTCTTGGATTCTAATATAATCTATAAGTAGAGTATCATGAACTACAATCCACCATTTTTCTAGTTATCTTTGATCTTCTTCTTCCTACAAACATACCATGTCCTATAAACCACATATAAACATAATCAACATACCTTAGTGAATTTCAGGGGAGGCTATGTCTTTTATAAAGTCATTCCAGATTATTATGATACATGTATATACATAATCATATAAATATACTGACATAATCTCAATCATCATACTAGTCACCATGCATGATGTTACAAACTATAGCGATACATACTAATCACATCCACTACAATGCATGCATAAAAATCATATAGACAATGACATAAATGCACGAAGAACACATTCCACCCATTCAGTATTTGAAAAATTCTCTAATATCACTTTGTAATCATGTTCCCACATTTACCCACTTTCACCAGCCTACCAAGGTAAACATGAGAGGAAGAGATACTAGGACATGAACCTACCTCCTAGGTCCCCTTAAGGAAGTGGAGTTGACCACTGATGAAAAATTGACATCTCACAACATCCTATAGTGCTACATGACACTTAGAGGATGAGAAACTGTCCCAGGTGGATAAAATGCGAGCTAAAACCTCCTTCTCTACCCTAGACCCTCAACAACACCCACAAAAAGGCCTCCTTGCATTTGGAAGCCTCCAACCACATGCACAAGCTTACATCCATGCGCTTGCAATCCAAAATTTCTAGTTAGGAGCATGTAGTCCCATAATATGAGCCTAAATTCCAATTGAGCCTCCATACAATTGTCGATAACTTCTTGTAACTTCTCGGGTTCAATAATGACATGACAACACTGCTAGAGATATATATTGGAAGGTAGAAATTGACCTAGACTACCTAGAACATGACAAGCATTTGGTCAAACATATTTAGAACATGTAATCTACAATTCATGAATGCATATATGAATATAGGTGTTTGATACTTATATGAGAACCATCAAGAAGATCTAATTCCCTCTCATATTATCCACAATAACATTTTTTAGGCCATGCATTCATCAACCATTCATAAACTAGTCAAAACATGTCAAGGGTCATAAGTAGAACCTTTTATGAAACCATGCTTATAATGAGCATATAACTAAAATAATAACCATGATATAATAACCATCAAAGTAACATAATAATAAGTACAATTACTCATGAAATACAATAGGAAAAGAGATATTATTAACATATTAAAAATCCAATGAAGTCAAGGACTTCCGCGTACCACCCAACCATATATTGAGTTGAACCAAATCTTTCTTTTAACCAATCACCCCTATGCCATATTTGAAGAATGAATGTGAGACTAAAAAAAGATCAACCAGAGCTTCCCTAAGATTAAACCACCTCCACCCTTAGGCTTTACCGCAATCCCGGAAAAATCATACAAGGGATCACCAGTCCCAAAAGAAGATTAAAAAAACTAGGGCTATCCAGGGATTAGACCACCTCCGCCCTTAGTGTACAATCCTGGAAAAACTGGTCAAGGGATCACTAGGCCCAAAAATGTTTGGATGCCTAAGTATTTCTTCATCAATACCTTGAGGAATTTTTCTGTCTCCACCCTCAGGATTTACCCCAATATCTCCAAACTCGGTAAAGGGATTCCTAGGCCCTTGGGAATTTTCCTTAGACCACCTCACCTGGTTCCAAAAAAATCTAGGAATCCAAAGCTCAACCAAATGAAAGAACCCCTTCACACCATGGATATCCAAAAATGACAAGGCAAGGTTGTAACCACTTCCACACCTGGAAAAACCCATTCCCATGATATCAAGAGAACCAAATACACACATGCATGCATAAATAATTCACAAAATGGCTAGGAAATCACACATGATACCTGTTACCTGAAAGTATTCCTGTTGACGTCGCTTGATCTAACTTTTCCTTTCTTTTCCTTTTCATTCCTTGTCCTTCCTTTACCTTTATTCCTCCAAAGCAAGAGTGCTACAAGAATTATCTAAGTGTGCAAGGGTATGAGATAATAGAGAGAATAAAGAGAGAATTCCAAAACATGACTAAAAAAAACTAGCCAGCAAAAGCTATGAACTAATCATCATAATCCTTTTTATTATTGAGGTCTCTATTTTCTCCCTTTTTCTCTATGTTTACTTTAATTTTCCTGTCATGTGATTCAGTGACCTTTCATTTTCCTTTTCTCCTAATTTCATTTATTTTCTTAAATAAAATTCCAACTAATGCTTATTTAATTTTCAATGCCTTTTCCAATTTCCTTAGCCATAATAAACCGAAATGAACACCCACTAGGATTTTTTTCCCAACATTCAACTTGAGATGCATGTCCCATGACCTTTGTCTTATTTTTCCTTTATTAACATTTATTACATGAAATTTTAACCTGGGGTTGTTACATGTTTATGTGATTATAGATTTTTCATAGCTATGAACATTTTTGGTAACCACTGAAAGAAACTTGAAAGATGTTGAAGTATCTTTACAAGTTTATAATTATAGTCAAATTCATTGGCTAGAAAGATATTCAAGCAACCACATATAAAGTCCATGTGGTAAGATCAAAATTTCCCACATTAAGTTATACAACAACATTATGAAATTTTTATTTCAAAGCATGATGAAACAACCCAAATTGGACGAAGGTAGCATTATGTTACATTTAATTCTTTTTATTTTAGAGAATATAAGGCATAGAATGCATGGGAATATTTCCATCTTAACCTAAGACCAAGAGGCATAACTTAAAAACATTCTTTTAATAAATGATAATAGTTTGTCTCATAATCACCCATGACATATAAATTTCCATATTCATGAAATCTCACTCCAATTCTGTTATATAGGAGTTACGATTTAGGACAAAAATATCTCCCCTAAACCTAATGGACTGGTCTAAAACAAAAAAAATCAAGGAATTTAAAGTTTTTCTTGAAGAAATTGAAATATGGGAAATATTCCTACTTTGAATCTATCACAATATTTACTTTCCTCCCAGCTTGTAAGCTCCAATCCTAGCTTCGATCACTATAATTAGAAACTGCATACAACCAAAAAAAGACAAGGATATACAACATATATGCATCATAATTCAATTACTATATTCAATGAATCAATGAGGCATTGAAATATATGAATGTAAACATAACATAAAAAAATATAAAAGCAACCAATTCTTTGTATTAATAGAAATAGGAGAGAGTTCAGAACCAAAATAGTGGTTGATCTTTTAGATATCTCCCCAAGTGGATTTGTCTTTCCTTGTCACAAATCACACCTCAATTTCACCCTAATGCATGAATATGATGGCTCTCTTAGATTGAAGGCAAAAACACGAGGGCATGCTCAGTATCCAAAACCAAACCTTGATGTTGTGGGCGTAGTAAATATATAGGAGAGTGTGGTAGTTTAGGAATTATTATCCATTTAGGAATCTAGGCTTGAGATCCAATTAATATGGGGGGTGAGCTCAAGGGATAAGAGGTGAAATCTCCAAGGTAGAATCAGATAGGATTCAAAATTTTTATCTAAGGTAAATTTTTGAAATAACTCCTCGAAGCTTATAGAAGAGGAGGATTCAATTTTTATTTTTGTTTTCTCGAATTTCTAGAATCATCGCACCCCCAGTAAGGGAAAACCTGTTTCTAATCAACCCTGGTGTAGAATGGAACAACCTACAACTAAACGCATGTATTTAAAGGGGAAGGGTGCGCTTAGCCTTAAAAGCACTATTTTGAAGCAGCCAATTCATGAAACTCAGGGATTTTGAAAGGTAATGCTTAGGGATTTGTGTAGGGAATATGAAAATGTGTTGGTCGATGTGCATTAATCCTGTTTTGTAGGCCTATTGACCAAATGTGACAAAATGGACTATAACAGATTACCCGTTAAAGCACAAAGTAAAAAATGATAGATAATGATTGAAGTTATTTACCTTATAACAAGTTCAAATAAAGAAAAAATGGTCAAGATAATCATCTGTTACAATAAATTTATCATGGTATCTTTTTTGAGGGTGGCATACCCATGCTCAGCACATAAGCTTACATTAGATGTACAATGATCAAGAAGTCTATTCCATTGATGACAAATAGTGGACCCATGCTTCGATGATTATCTTTATGATCATGGCCATCATGCTTTGTGACCTTGCATTAATCCTGAAAACACAGTGTATATGGATGGAACTAGATCTGGGTCCTTCAATCTCATTCACTCGATCATTGCAATGCATGAATCTAATGTCCATGCAAATAAATGTGATGGATTCGATGATAGATACCATCTTATTACTGGTGTTATCACTGGAAAATTAGACAAGCAAAGGACTTCATGAAATGTCAAAGTAGAAGGATTTACAAGGTGGAAAAACGTTACAGAGTCTGGAAAATTTAATTTTCTCTAAGATCAATAGGAAAAATTATCAAATTGCGCATAGAAGGCATTGGAAAAGTGTGTTCGACGTGTAATTTTCTTTGATGACAATGAAATGCCCCACGGATTTCCCTCAATAAACCGCGTGGTCCTGGGTATGACGGAAGGTCACTATCTAGGACCGCTTTGCACACTTCAGGAAGAATATTCTCCACCTGAGGCCACCCAAGGACAGTTTCCTAGAGACACCTTGAGACCTAAAATGACCACACAATGGAATTAACCACCACTCTTGGGTCGCTATCCATAATTGTACCAAGAGAGGGAAGAATATTTTATGTTTTCCTATAAAATACTACCATGAGAAGAAAAATTTAGAACACATTGTTATGCTCGCCAAATTTCCCATGAGAAAACCAGAAGTGCATTGTCCAAGCAGAAAAGGAGTGAAGGGATTCATTTGTTGGCCATCCAACATCTCAATCCCAAAGGAGAAGTGAATCATTTGTCCATTATCCGGTCACTCATTCGAGGAGAAGAGAGAGGCTTGAAAAAAACTTAAGGGAAGAGCGCTCCTTGCTTTGAGTATTAGAGCTCCATAGATCTAAGGACTCACTGTGAGTGTTTTAGTGTTCTATCCCTTTTTACCACCAAAGGCTAATAAAAGGGGATTTGTTCTCCATTGGTATTATTAGTTTTTTTTACTCGATATTGAGATTGTGTTATATGTGTATTTGTTGTTTCTTGTTTCCCCCTCTTTTTGTAGTATGCTATGTTTTATAACTAGTTTATCTACATGTTATGATGCTTCACTAACCATCTAACAACCCATTTTTTCCCTATGACCATTGCTTGTAGGCTAGCACTCATTCCTACCAAGCATAGGTGTATTTCTTACATCTGTGTACCAAACACACTAACACAGGATTGGTGACTCCACTTATTTTTCCTCTTAAACTAAGTGGTTGTGGTTTTGTAGAGCCTCTTTTCCTCTCAGGGGAGTTGTTTTGCGGAACCTCTTTTCTTCTCGGGATTTCTGCAGGAGCAGCTCTCCTCTTCCTCATCTTCTCTCATTCACCTTCTGTGAAGAGATTCATTTAAGGAGAAGCAGAATTTTATTTCACAGGAAAACCGAATGAGTTCATCTCAAATAGACACGTTGGTCTGCGCACGTTCAACTTAGACAGATGCACAAATTCGCACGCATGTGTAGAAGAAATCCATGCGGAAACTAGTGAGCAATTTTTCATTGATTTCCCTCGTCTTTTGCAAGTTTAAAGTGACGGGAAGCCCAGAATAAATCTGCCAGCACTGTGTTATGGTATCCCTTGACTGTTAGCACATTTTTTAGCTAAAATTTATCTTAGCTATTGCATAGTTCTAATTTTTAGTTTATTATCACAAATTCACATAGTTTAAATAGGAGGCAAGTAATTGGTTAAAATCCACCCATGCTATATGAATGAAATTGTTAGTGATAATAGACACTAAAAACATAGGTAATTAGCAAGAATTAAGTGGCCCATATCCACACATGTCTAGGTAGTTTCCTTTTTTCCAATTTTTGCATTAAGTTTAGTTTAAAATTTTCATTAGGATTCGGGACTAGGATCAAAGTATATAAGAAGGAAATTAATCTTTGTTGCCCTTGCACCTCTTGGTGATCTTGGCCATGCATATGAACACTCCGTTTTGATATTTTTCCATCTCCCTATAGTGTAACATTTATTCTAAATAGGAAAAATTGCAAGCATCCCATTATCCACGCATCATTTACTTCTTGAAAGGAGCAATCAAAAAAAGTTTAATTAGGAGGGAGTGTAAAGGATCATCACATATCCACATCCTATGGACATTTTGATTGTACAATTAATCACACACATTAACACACCATAAGAAAATTAATACTCCTTAAAAATAACCATTAATTGAACTCATTAAAATCTCCCCACAGGGGTCAAACGATAATTAATAGTTCAGGTTAGGAGAATTGGGGGTAGATGTGAGCACCTGAATTGGACCCCAGGCTGCAAAAGGAAAATCAAGGTAACAACTAAACCATGCTCAGCCTTGTAGCTAGCCCTACAAGGATAGGAGAGGGCTCTCTCCGTAAAAGAATATTCAATAAAGTGCATTAGAAATCTGATATTAGGCTAGGTAAAATGATAGGGATAAAAGGTTTAATAAAATGAATGAATTTTTCAGGGACGTGTGGGATAAAAAGGGACAGTTTGAAACCAGGAATTAAATCAAGACACAGGGTGTTTCATGGGGAAAGATATGCAGGAAACTTAGCAATTAAATTTAATGAGGATGGGATAGAAAGACTGGTGCGGAGCTGAAAAGGGCACAATAAATGGATCCTTTTCAAACAAAAGAAAAATACAGAGTATGAGTGATTTCCCAAGGTAGAGCATATAAAATGGATTATACCTTTCTATCTTGAAAGCATTCAAAAGGAAATGTTTATGGATGGATGGAACACATAACAATTCACATATGAAACAAATGAGAAAAACAAATGCTAACTCTCATACCACATGGATCCCACAAATTAGAGTTGCATCTCGTATTAATTCCTATCAAACTGTACAATGTAGCGCAGAGATGTTCTTCCACACTTTTCCCCTACTTTCTGAGTTACAGATTCTCAAACTCTCAGACTGCTTTAAAAATGATTTACAATTACATTAAATAGACTGAAATGTGGGAACATAGATCCACAAGAGAAGGGATCTTTTTTAATAGCTGAAGAACTGAAATACAATCATAGTAAAGAAATACAAAAATCTACCCCTGAAAATAATGGACATCATTGCATTTGACTACTTGGAGATTTTTCTATTACGCTGTATGAAAGAAAATAAGTAATCCAATGAATAGATTTCCTATTTTGCTACTTGCTGTAACAATATTTGTTTTATTTTAAGCTCTCGGCCAGCCAACTATTTCCTTTGCTTTCCACTATTTCTTTTGAATAAACTAAATTTTTCAATAAAATACGAAATTACACCTTAGTGAAGGGAAATATTAGTTTTTACATGGATAGGAGCGGAGGAAAAGAGGCGGGATCCACATCACAATCGGAATTGGAGCAGAGCGGAGGCGGGAGCCACATTACAATCGCAATCGGAGGCAGGAAGCGGAGAAAAGTGCCGTGGTAGAAATAAATAATGCGATGCGATTGAAATATTTGAAACATCGATTTATCGCACTAACAAAAGAGAAAACCCAATTAAATTGGGAAAAGGCGGAAGGAACTATGGTGGGGCCAACCAATCAAAATCACATCGGAGATGGGGAGCAATTTAAAATGTGGAATATAAAAATTGAGATGCGATCAGAATTGGGGATCGGAGGAGGGCCTTTATGGTGGACCGGGATATGTGAATCGCAATCGCATCGGGGTAATCGGAAAGCGACTTGTGATCGGAGTGGATGGAGGGGTATTGCGATTGAAATGTTCCGATTGGCGAAGGAACATTGGACCAGAGGGGGAAGATTGATGGCTGAGACATTGATCGGGGGTTGTTGCAATTGGCAGATCGGAGGATGGGCGCAAGACTTGTGATGCGATCAATTGCATCGAAGATATTTGCAATTGGAGTGATCGGGGCAGTTCAAATAAACTTTGCGATTGGAAGGGTTGCAATCGCGGTGGGGTTATATATAATATAAAACTTTATAATAAAGTTTTATTACAAAGCATGGTGGGGAAGTGGTTGGGAACGGCGGAACTTATAATAAACTTTGATATTTGTTTATTATAAAGTTCTACAAGGTATGGTTGTGGAAGTGGTTCGGTACATAAATCTCATTTTTATTAAATGATTTATAATGCGAATTTATAATTGGAAAGGGGGAAAGGGGGTTTTTAAAGGGATATAAAACTTTAATTAAACAAAGTTTAAGGGAAAAATGGGAAAAGGGGTAGGATTAGGATATAGAGGGATTTTACTTCACTTAAGAATAAATTTCAATCCAGAAGTCAGTTTAGAGATTGTAGTATACCATTGGAAAGCTCTTTCCGGGCTCTTTCCGGGCTCTTTCTGATGGATCTGCTTGGAAGATGATTTGGTGGTGAACATGCTACAGAAAACTTCTCTGAAGGCAGGTACATCACTTTGGGGAGATAACAGCTTCTGAATTGTGACTTATTACATATGATGATATAAAATTACATAATGAATGATAATAAAGGAAAAATATCATGTTTTCACCTCAAAACATGGTTTTGAGGTGAAAATTACATCAAGCTGAATAAAATATCTTTTTGATCTTCCAGGTACTGTGACTTTGAGCTTATTGGCTTCCTCATGAGCTTGCTGATATTATTGACATTTGATTCATTAATTTGACCATGGTGAGACCCTAGAAACTAATGAGACCCATCCTATGACCTACTAATATGATTTTAAGAATGAAAGTGAATAGTGACTGAAGACCATAGAGAGGAAAATCAGCAAGTTTTACATGAGAGAAAACTGATGAAGAATTACTACCATCAATGAATCCATGACCTAGCGGAATGGTGAAATTTATTCGGTATGAGACACCTAATATGCAAATGCAAAAGAGCAGTTTTGATCACTGATGGCAGTATGACTAGACTGATACTGACATTGGCTCCAATGGGGATGGTAGCTCCTTAGAGGTGCCAAGAACACCGTAGACCAAGTAGCCTTATCCATTGGGCATGGAGTCAATAGCTAAAAACCAAACTGAATACTAAAAGAAACTTGACCCAACAAGCTAACTCAAAAGTGACTCAAAGCTAACCTAGACAAAACTTAACATTTAAAGCTTGATGGAAGTATATGACCAAGACTTGAGGTTTCAAATCTTGATGATAACCGCCTGTGTTTCTAGAAGGCCAATGTACCATCAGGCTATATCAAAATGCCAATGTAACCAATCAAGAAAATGCCTCTTTGATTGATTCTTCTGATCAGATGCTTTGGACAACAATAGATACTTGCAGTTGGGCATCCAAAAGCATAGTTGACATGATCTCCTTCATCACTGAATACTGCAATAATTACCTTCACTCCTGACTGCAATAAATTTGCCACTGGATCCTGAAAAACATGAACATTTACCTCCTGCTGAAGAAACAAGGCGTCTATTTCTCTTGATTATGATCTTCCTTCACAATGTACCTCAGTAAGAGTGTGTTCCCGGTCTTCAAAAAATTCTGAACAAGTAGATGAGCAAATTTCCTCTTGAAAAAACATTTCAAAACATGAGACATAGGAAGAAGAATCTGAATGGCAGTCCTAAACGCTCCGACCTTCTGTAATCTGAATATATTGTTGGTCATCTTCATATGATATGACAACCAGATTGTCATGTTTCTCATCATATTCATCAATCATAAGAGAAGAAACTTTAGATGGTTCTTGAGATCCAACACTATCATTTCTATCATCTACCATAAATTCATCCAAAGAAACTCTTTCACTTACTTGAACAAAGATCTCGTCTTGTTTTTCATTAAGGGAATGGATTACCTCCTTGTGAAGACTCTTTTCTGATGGAACGAGAACACTTAGGTCTATAAATCTGTTTACTTCATTTGAGGCGGCCTCAACAATATAACTCTCTTTTATGGGACTTGAAACATCGTATTCTTCCTCATCACATTTTAACTCTAGATCTAGCTTAACTTTATCACTATGTAATATTGGAACATCCTTTAGCGGCATCTCATCCTTTATTTCAATCAGTTTCGAAATAAAGTCTCTTCTTTCATCATTTTCAACTATACAAAGATCTTCAACCCGCTAATCTTGATAAGTATTCTCAAAGATTTCTATGTGCTGTTGAAATGGATTTTCATAGAGTGATTCCATGATTTCTTTGTCCATGAATTCATCATCTCCATAAAAATTCTCAAGATTTTCAATGAAACTGTTAACATGTTCGCAACAGTTCTGAACTAACATTAAATACGGACAGGATTCTCTGTACCTTTCAAAGAATATGGAATGAAAATATTTTAAACCATAAATACAAGCAGGGGGGAAACTTTCATACCAAGATCGAGCTTCATCTTCCAGAGTAGCCATAAACATTTTCATCAAATAGTATTCAGGAAAATCGATCTTTAATTAATGCACATGAATGTGAAATTTTACCAGATGAAGAGCAGCGTCATTACCTTCCACATTTCTGAACATAGGAAAATTCTTAAGCCAATCCACCTTGGGCATTTTATTTGGGAAACCTGGAATATGATCTTGGCTCATGGGAGCATACCTTCTTGCAATACGTTCCATCTTAAAACAAAGATCTTAAAGCTACTGATATTCCTGCAGTGGAGTCACCATGAAGGATTTGATTTTCTAGATCTTTCAGTGAATGGAGTCGCCAGGTGAATGTTTTCAGCCTTTATATGCATCTAATTATTTTTCATCATCAACATTCAGATCTAAACTTTGTCATCCTTTACCGGGGAGGATATGGTTTACTGTTTCAAATAAATTAATCCCTAGTGGAGTCGCCATAGATGTTAGCACCTGAATTGGACCCCTGTTATAGCATCATTTTTCACCTTCATATGATTCATGATTGCTTTTATGGCTTTGGGCACCCATTCCTACAGACTTGAACAAATTCACTAAAAAATAGTGTTAAAATTCCCATACGCGGGTATGCCCAGAATTTTCCGCGTGTATACGCGAGTCCATATGTAATTTTCCGCGTATGCCATTAAAACCATTAAAAAAATATATAAATTCCCTATTTTCGGACTAGGTTTATGGTTACTCCAGTAGTTCAACCACCACAGTACGTGGCCAACTGTTTCCAACTGACTGAAACTACTTTGAGGGAGTATAAAAGCCCCTCATGTGCATGGCCTAAGGGAGAGAGAAATTTTATAGCCATTATACTCTGTTGGATTCCCAGTTCAAGTCTGATTCCCCGTGCCTCCTGCACTTTCCCAGATTTAAACAGGAAACCCTTGTTTCCTGGAGATGTTCATCCATTTATATGCCATCTCGAGTGCATAAGTCTTGAAAGTTTCTTAGCAAGGCAAGGGCGGGACGAATTCGGACGATGATCTGCTCGAAGATCGTGGAAGGATTCAGGTGATCTCTCCACTTTTACTACTGTACATGCTATTCATAATAATGAAGAACCATCTTGTTCCTAAACTTCTATGTTAGTATCTATTTGTATATGTGGAAAGATTGATTATTAAGCAGTTATTATCATTTATATCATATTTCACATTGATTACAGTAACGTTTAGGAGAATTATATGATGTACAACTAGGTTTCCGTGCACGTTCTTTCTTGTTTTGCAGGTTGAAGGAGGAAGAAAGGTTGCTGGGGGTTTGAACCCCGCGGGATCTACATCGAACGTAGGACTACGGGTGAGTTCTGTTATCGTTGTTATCTAGTTTTTTGCATTCGAGTATGGTTGTGTCTGAGTCCTTCTGAATGGCATGCCCTGCTCTGTGGAGGTTTTGACCCAACAAACCTCTAGAGTGATTTTCCCCGAAACAGAACTGGCGACTCCGTTGGGGATCGCATTCTTGTGATTCTCCTGTTGGGTGGTTTCATCTGTTTGATAGGTTTCCAACAGTTTTAACTTTTATTTCAAGTCCAGTTTACTTTTTGTCAGTCAGACTGAAGTCCTGATTTCTTATCCAGGCTTGATCCTTTTTCTTGTTCATTATTTACCTTTATATACGTGGGGTTGTCTGCACACAGTCGCGTATACAAGAATTTTTTGTTAAAGGGAGTCGCGTATATGCGGGTTTCCTTTAGCACAGTCGCGTATGCATGCTTGTTGCTAAACTGTAAAGTTGCATATACCTAGGTAGATTTTGAAATTTTGGATTTCTTGGCTTTTTAGTCCTGTCTGTCTATAGAGACCTGTTCCTACAGTGTCTTTGTATCCTCTGGATTGTGTAGAAAGTGGTCTTTGGTCTTTTCTCTCTCTTGTTTGGTTGAAAACTAGCTTATTTGGCAAGTCTTGTTTCTTGTGATGGCATTTCTGGTTTGAGTACCAAGGTCTCTTTCTGGGGATTCTTGGCTGTTCTGCTTTATCAGAACAGAGAGCTCCTGCTCATTTACTCTTTCCTACCTTTGTGTCTTGCTTTGCACTTTGATTTTTGCCTATTTCTTGGTTGGTTTTCTTGAGTTCAGTCGACTAGGTCTTGTTGCAATTTTTGAAGAGTCTTTCTTGGTTCTTTGAAGTTTTTGTTTGCTGCAAGGTTGTACTATTCTTCTAGGCTGAGTGACTGAGTTTCTTGTCTTATTTTGCTCATATAAATCTTGCTACTAGTTAGCCCTATAAGATTTCGAGCATTTTTGAAGTTTTTGCTTGAAATTCAGTGTTGTTTGGCTTGGGATTTGATAGTTTTGCTTGGTCTTTTCGAACTCTTATTTTATAAAATTCAAAAGCTCAAAAAACATTTTTCTTTGTTGTTTGTTTTTTTTTTTGCATTTTTGTTTTCGTTTCGTTACATCTTTTGAAGCTTTGTTGAGGTTTCTTGCCTTTGGTTTTCAACTTGATTTTGGAAAGGAATTGTCATTAGTTTCTTCCTCTTGTTTTCAAGCAATTTTGGTGTCTTTATATTAAGAGTTTCTGATTTTGGGAACTAGCTTTCTGGACAACCAAAAAAGAGATAAAACTGAAGGATCTTTGGGAAATTTCTCTCTGCTTTAGGAGATTTTTCATCTTAGAATTTACATGCTCTCAGTGATTTGCATTAGGTGCACTTAAGAATTTAGTCATTTTCATAGTGTTTGTGAGTGTGAGTTTGTTATCTGAAAAGAAAAATATAATTTTTTAATGTCGTAGAACCTGTGTAGAAGTTGCTTTTCATCGAAAGACAATTACTGCATTTGCATGTAGTTTGGTTTTTATTAATTTCTTTTCTGTGTCAAAACACCACAAGTTTCATTTCCGTATCCCTTTGACTTAACATAACAGCCGATTAAAATAAGCGATATAATTTAAAATCAACTAGCAAGTTTTTTAAGTGTCATACACCAACTAGCTAGGTTGTAGGGCCTTGGATTAGGTGAGTGGAGAGTTAACTCTCCAAGGCCGCTCAAACAAAACATAGAAGTTGATTAATTGAGTGAAATCCAACTCCGTTAGGTGGACCGAGAAAGCTCTCCTCCAGAGAGTCAAGCGCGAGGGGAAGTGAAGGCTGAGAAGAGAGATACCCCCTCTCTAATTTGCTGAATCTGACCTCAAGACCATTCTGCCCAGCTTCTGACACGGATTGGTGCCCATAGTTGCCACTCCTAGGTTCCACATAGGTGACTGTGGGGGGGAATACTCGTGGTACATGAGGCAGATGTCGTATCACTTCCAACAGTACTTCTAGGGGTGCCCTTGCGAAGCTTGGGTACTTGTGCCGGCAAAGGCTGTTGTTAGGAGGTCGGCGTAACTGTTTTTGTTACCTTCGCTAGTAGGCCTGGGCCGTAATTATCCCAGACTACTTTCGGGAGGTCCTATATTTCGCTTTCTTGTATTTTGGTGTCCGGTCCTAATCACCCAGAGCGGAAATACCTAAAGGTTGTTTGCTTGATTGTATCTCAGGGATTATTTTTTGTAGTGAGTGCTCTTTGCTCCTAGCTTGCCTAGCTTTATACTTTTTGAGTCTAATTAAAATTTATAAAAGTGGCTGATCAAGCACCTCGTCGATCGAGGAGAATCTGGGGGTTATCTCCCGAGAGTTCAGAGCCTTCTTCAAGAAGGCGTAGGAGTGATTTAGCAGGTGGTTACCACCCTGTGACATCTGACACAGTGGAGAGAGATCCTCCACAAGGGTCTGAAGGTTTCGTAGCTGATTCTGGTATTGGTTCCGAGAGGAGCGCTCCGCTCACCTCGCGAGTTTTATTTCTGCAGGAAGAAGAAGTACAGGTAGAGGAGGTGTCTGAACCCTCAGAGTCACTTCCATCTCCTCTTCCTCCTAATTATACGTTCGTTGTTGAATACATCGGGCCCGAGTCAGAGAGACCGGAAGATCCTCCATATTATACATACCTTTTGATGGCCACGACTGGGAACGCGGCTTCTGCTGTGAGTGTTGCAGGCATTCAGACTCCTGCTTCTATTGAAGGAGGGGGCACTATTGCTATATCTTCGATTGCCTCTAGTGCTTCTATTTTTGGCTCTGGTTTCACCCAAGCACATGCTTCTCAATCTGGTCCCTTCTGTTTTGGAATGCCCACTAGTGGGATTCCTCCTTTTTCCTTTTCCGCTGCTGCAGCTGGATCTACAACCATGTCTTCCATGGCTAGTGGATCACCTTCTTTTCAAGGGTTCCCCTTCGGAACTGGACATATTCCTAGTTCAAATCCTTCTTTAGGGTCCTTTCCATTTACTTCTCAGACCTAGAGTTTCAACCCCTGGTCTAGAGGTCATAATTCAACCACTTTTACAGGTTGGAACCCTGTATTCACTACAGCGGGGGCAGGGAATCAGTTTTACGCTGGTCACCAAGGGAATGCTTCTTTCCCTTCGTCGAGTGCTTATCAGACTTTTTCCCCTATGTCTAATGCCTGGAACCCCTATCAGGGGCTTTCCTCTTCATCTAATACTTCAGGTGGGGGAACTGGTCCGGTCTTTGGTAACTCTGCGTGGGGAGGAGGTTCTTCTCCTTTTTCTACGAATTCTTTCTGGCAACCTGGTGCCTCATCAAATCCAGGGTATTCTTTTCATAATGTTGGGAATCCATCCCATCAAGGATGGAATCCTCAGGCTCTGCCTCGTTTACCTTTTCTGGCAACGTTAAACTTGTCAGATCTGTCGAAATTGACGAATGATCCGATTCGGTACAGTCCGGGGTGGCCTCCGGTCCCGACCAAACTACCTTCAGACATTCCAAAGTTTGAAGGCAAGAATGGAGAGGATCCGGCTGACCACATCACCACTTTCCATTTATGGTGCTCTTCTAACTCCCTGATCGATGATTCGATTAGTTTGAGATTGTTTCAATGCACCCTAACTGGAAACGCTGCCAAATGGTATATTGAGCTAACTGGGGGCAGTTTTGCTACATTTGGAGTTCTGGATGTTACATTTCTAAACCATTTCCAGTTGCCTGTCCGATATGATGTCGGGACTGAACTCCTAGCTAATTTTAAGCAGGACGACGCAACCCACATTTCTGACCATATTCAGGAATGGCAGAGAAGGAAGAGGCTTATTAAAGCTCATATTCCAGGAGAATTCCTTTTGGAATGGTTTCTGAAATCTCTGCAGTCAGACATTTCTAAAGATGTATCCCTGTCTGGGGTATTTTCTTAGGAGCAGGCCATTTTTAGGTCCCAGCAGCTGGAACTGATCTATTCTCAGTCTGGGGTCCTCCATAAATATTTTCCCAACGCTCCTCACTCCAAATTAGATTTATCAAAAACTAAGCCTGGTCCTCATGGTGATGGACTTATCGGGTCGATCAATAGTGGTGCAGCTAACCTGATTACTCAGTTACAACAGTTGTCTATACAATCTGCTCCTTCTGGTCAGGTTGTGCCTGCTGAGTCATTGCCTTCCCAATATTTGTCGATAAATGTTGTCCAAGCTTCTGATCCCAAAGGAAATCAACAATCCGAAGGGAAGAAGAAGGGACGAAATAATAAGAAAAATTGCAAGAATGGGAAGGGTAATGTGAATAAAACCAACGAGCATGTTGGTGAGGGTCCAAAGGATAAAACGAAAGTGAAGTTTCCATGCAAGTTATGTACTGGAGACCATCTTACACACCTTTGCCCTAAAATTCAGGATGCGCAGTGCAGGGTTCTTCTAGTTCCCAGGCTGTGTTGACAAACCCTTTTCCCCAAGGGCAACAACTAGTTGTTGGTGCGAATCAAAATTCTGGGGCTTCCTCTGGGGGCACCCAGGAAGGGGAAATTCCATCGAACATATTCATGATGAGTGCTCACGTGGATGTCGCTATGAGATCCCGTGATTATGGTGGAGAAGAGTCTTCGAAAGCTAAGGATACTCCTGATGCTACTGAGCCGCTTCACATTACAAGGCCTACTGTTGAGTCTATGCCTCGGATGCCCAAAGCATCTACTAAGCGTTCGACGATTAATCCAAATGCTAGGGCTGCCCAGAACTACTCTATTGTGGAAGATCTGGCGCAGAGTCCTTGTGCTATGTCGGCTTTAGAGGTACTCCAGTCTTGTCCGGCTCAGCGCAGTGCTTTGCTCACAGCCATTGGGGCTATTGATCCGAAAAATTCTCTTCTGATTACTTTTGATATGACTAATTTTAAGAAGAGACTCCCACATCATATGGCTTTTCATATTAAATCATCGTACCGGAAGTGCAATATCTTTCGGATGGTTGTTGATGAGGGTGCTTCCACATGCGTGATGTCTCTCACATGCTGGAAGACGATTGGATCTCCCAAAGTTGTTCCATCTACCACTCTTCTGACTGCGTTTGATGGTCATTCTCACAGACCGCATGGTATTGTCCCAGCTTTGCCCATCTGTGTTGGGGGCAAAATTGTCAATATAGAGGTTGAGGTAGTTGATGCAAGCTTGGACTACAACCTTCTGTTGGGGAGAAACTGGATTTATGAGATGGATGCCATTGCATCCTCATTATTTCGGATTATTTGTTTCCCTCACGAAGGGAGGAATTTTCTGATGGACAAGTGAATTTGTCCTCTTGTGAACTAGCAATGCGTCCTCTTGGCCATCCACCCCAAAAGTTGGATAATGCCGGTAGCACATCGAGGTAGAGTTGGAATATATTCTTCCTTGATGGGTACTTCCAGTCATTATCCTCCTCGATCCATACTCGATACCGTTTCATCCTCCGAGGTTCCTCTTGAAGAGAGTTATTGAACTCATTTTTAGGACCCTTGAGCCTTGCCTTCCTCACCCCAGCCACATTAGCGGAAGGTCAAGTGGGTGGAATGGCATTTCCAATGTCTGCAGCTGAGATTGCTTATCAGTCTATTGTTGACTCTGCAGAGTCCATCCCAGCTCCTCTTTCACCAGAAGAGTTGGATGGAGATGTGGCTCCGGCTTGGACACTTAGTTCTTCTTCTGCCCAGGATTGCCTTGATACCACTCTTCCATATGAAGAGGCCATCCTGGAAGCTATGACTGGTATAGATAGACCGTGGGATGACTTGCATCATCGGTCTTACTTTTTACCTGATTTGAGCGAAGTTGAAACAAGTTTTCCAAGTCCTCAGTCTCCTGGTCCTGTTCACCCAGTCTTGAACCCTTTAGCACCAACACAGGTTTATGCTGAAGGGAACATGGCATGATTTCTCCTACTATCCCGGTGAACATTTCTAGGGATCCCAATATTATTGAGAATTTCTTCATAGGAGCTGAATGTTCCCATGAAGAGATTCAGATTTACACCGAGCTCTTTAAAGAGTATAGGGATGTATTCGCTTAGTCTTATGAGGAAATGCCTGGTATAGATCCATCTATTGTCCAGCATGAGATCAAGACTTACGAAAATGCTAAGCCTGTGAGGCAAAAACTTCGTCCGGTCAATCCTAGGAAGGCAGCAGCTATCAAAGCTGAGGTGGAGAAGCTGCTTAAGGTGGGATTCATTTTCCCTGTTCCTTTGACTGAATGGGTTTCAAACCCTGTTCCTGTAGATAGAAAACAAGGAACGATTTGAGTTTGCATTGATTTCAGAGACCTTAATAAAGAATGTCCTAAAGATAATTACCCCACACCATTTATCGATCAGATCATTGACGAGTGTGCCGGTAATGAGATTTTCTCCTTCATGGATGGTTTCTCCGGGTATAATCAGATTACTATCCGTCCTGAAGATCAGCGTAAGACTGCCTTTATTTGCCCCTGGGGTACTTTTGCATACAAGAAGATGCCTTTTGGTCTTAAAAATGCTAGGGCTACGTTTCAGCGGGCCATGTCCTATGCCTTCCATGACATCAAAAAGATTATCGAGGCGTATTTGGATGATTTAGCTACTCATTCTCGAAAGAGGATGGATCATCCTGCTCACCTCTGGCAAATATTTGAACGATGTCGTTTCTATAAGATTAGGTTGAATCCGAACAAGTGCATTTTCGCGGTTACATCCGGCCGGTTAATGGGATTCATTGTGTCTAGGGAAGGGATTAGGGTAGATCCCTTCAAGGTTGAGGCAATACTTCGGTTGCCTCCCCCGTCCTCTATCCATCAACTTCAAAGTCTACAAGGAAAGTCTAATTTTCTTCGGATATTTATTGTAAATTATGTTGAAGTTACCAAGGGATTTATGATATTGTTGAAGAAGGATGTTCCATTTCTTTGGGATGACTTCGCTCAACGCTCATTCGATGCTTTGAAAAAAGCATTGACCTCTGCTCCTTTATTGAGTCCACCTGATTATAGCAGGGATTTCCTTTTGTATCTTGCAGCAGCAGAATCTACTATTGGTATGGTTCTGGTTTAGGAAGATGATGCTCTTGCAGAGCATGTTATATACTATCTTAGTCGAGGATTGGTAGGACCTGAACTCTGGTACACTCCGATAGAAAAGTTAGCTTTAGCAGCAGTTCATGCTGTGCAGCGACTCCGGCATTACATTATTCTATGAAAAACTTATGTTTTGGCAGCAGCCAATCCATTTCAGTTTGTCCTCAGTAGGCGAGTGATTGGGGGCAAATACAATAGATGGATTGTGATTTTGCAGGAATTTGATCTTGAGTTTATGTCTGCCAAATCCAAGAAATCATTAGTTTTCGCGGAATTGATCTCCGAGTTGCCCTGTGGGGAAGAGATGATCTATGATGAATCCTTTCCGGATGAACATTTATTTCTTATCTCTTCACAGGATCCTTGGTATGGAGATATAATTGTGTATCTCCAGACTGCGAAGTTTCCCTCTACTTTTTCGAAAGATGAGCGTCGTAAGCTGCGTCACTTGGCCAAGAATTATTTGATTATTGGTGATGCTTTATACCGTCGAGGGGTTGATTCAATCCTGAGACGATGCTTAACTCTCGAAGAAGCTGAGGCTGTGCTGAATGATTCCCACAGTGGAGCTTGTGGTGGTCATTTATCTGGGCTTGCTACAGCCCAAAAGATCTTGCGTGCTGGGTACTTTTGGCCTTCGATTTTCAAAGATTGTATGGAGTTGGTCAAAAAGTGTCATCCGTGTCAAGTTTATACTCGAAAAATGCGCGCTCATCCAGCTCCGCTTTTTCCAGTCATTACTGTCGGTCCCTTTACAAAGTGGGGTATTGATTATACTACTTGTAACCCGCCTTTGGCTAAAGGTCACAAGTACATTATTGTAGCAGTAGACTACTTTACAAAGTGGGTCGAGGCTATGCCTACTTTTGGGAATGATGGTGAGACTGCAGCTCTTTTTCTTTTCAACCAGGTTATTGCTCGTTTTGGTATTCCTAGAGAGATTGTCACTGATCATGGTAGTCATTTTCAGAATAGCATGATGGCTGAGTTGGCTCTCAAATTGGGTTTCCGGTAGGAGCATTCATCTCCGTATTATCCTCAAGCCAATGGGCAAGTGGAAGCCGTGAATAAATCCTTGAAGAAAATTCTTCAAAAGACAATTGATAAAGCTAGATCCAACTAGCATATTATACTATATCCTTCACTTTGGGCATACAGGACGTCAGTAAAAACTGCAACTGGCTTTACTCCATTTCAGCTTGTGCACGGGTTGGAATCCGTATTTCCCATTGAATGTGAGATTCCTTCTCTTAAATTAGCTGTTGAACTTCTTCCTGACACTTCTACTTTTGAAGAACGGCTCCTTCATCTGGAACATCTCGATGAGCAGCGTCGGGATGCTGCCACGATGAATGAAGCGCATAAAAACTGAGTTAAAGTTCAGTACGATAAGGTGGTCAAGCCCAGGGTTTTTTCGGAAGGTGACCTTGTTTTGGTCTATGCCCAAGAAAAAGATGCCCTGGGGGCAGGAAAGTTTAAGTCTATGTGGTATGGCCCCTTCATCGTTAAAAAATTCCTTAAGAAAGGAGCGTATACCTTGGTTGATTTTGAAGGGAATGAGTTGCCGGAGCCCCGAAATGGGCTCTATTTAAAGAAGTATTATGCCTAGGCTTTGGCCTGGCATGTTGCTTTTGTATATAGTAGTTTTGTTTTGTACATATCTGGTTGATTTTCGATCTTTGATGAGTTGGTGATGTTTTTGATCTGCTTTGGCAGGTTGTGTTGGATGTCATGAGTCATTTTGGTTTTGCCGATGGTGCTAGTAGACACACCCGGAACTTAGCTTCCGCGGCTTGGGTGCTTCATTATCCATCCGGTCAGCTGTTAGTATCAAGAGGGGTCTGCATTGGTCCTACTTCCAATAACATAGCAGAATACACTGCAGTTGTTTATCTACTCTCGGAGGCAATATCTTTGGGTGTTGATTCATTGGTAGTTTTCTTGGACTCTCAGCTGGTGGTGTCGCAGTTGAACAATACTTATCGGGTTCGAGATCCATTTTTACTCCGGTTGTTCTTGAGGGTACGTTTGTTACAAAAATCATTTCAATTTTTAACTTTCATTCATATTCCTCGAGCTGACAATTGGTTGGCAGACTCATTAGCTAATCAAGCAATTGATTGGCATATTAATCATTCCATACAATAAAATTTAATCATCAAAAACATCATACATTTTGATACATTTGTTACATCACATCAAACATCGCTGTATATATATCATCAGAGTGTTCAAAAAACTTTACAAAATTTGGATCCATAAGTCATACAAAATTTGGGCTTATGCCCGATCATGTTCAGTCTCAAAAAATGTACAGTCATCTGATACATCATATCTATCTACTCCTGAGGTCCCTGCCCAGAAGTTGTGTTCCTATAGAACACGATCGCGGTGGCAACTCGGCAGAATAACCGTACCCAGTCTCGGGGCACTCCTACCACCCGTTTCTGGATGGCTTCCGGCAGATCTTCCACTGCAGCCATAGGTACTTGGCAGGTTAATCCCTCCAAGTTCCTCTGTACAGCCTGGAGGGTCTTGTCTGAATCCACTGTATCCGCTTCGCCCCTGCGATGCTTGTGGCGCGGGAAACCCTCAGGTCGAACTGGTCCAACATCTGTATCATGATCATTTTTTTTAATTTGTAAGTCATTATGAATCCAATCAAAAACATGTTTGTTTTCCATTTTTTCATACATATCTGAAAAAATCCAAAAAAAATTATATAAGTCAAAAAATTGCAAACTTACCGACTGTGCCCCATGCCGCACCTGGTGGAAGGACAAGATCTAGATCTCCACGAAAGTCCATCCCGGCATAGGGATAGTCGTCCACAGTGATGATTTGTTCTCCCCACCAAAGGAAGAACTCATCATCCTAGGTGGTCCGGGGAACTTCACTTCCCCCCAATCTCTTCATCATGTCTGCCCATCAAGAAATTCTTGGGTCTCTCGGGCTGCTGATGGTAGAGATCACTTTGGGTCTCAATGCTGGTATCTTCTCGAAGAAGAATGTCATCAAAATTGTACCATATCTAAAATGTTTTGTCTTTGCCTTTCGGATAGAAGTCAATTGTTGCTTCATGTTCATCAGTAGAGCCGTGCACCAATCATATACATGAGTTAAGCATTCCACTGCTATACTCATTTGCGTCCTGGATTCCTGGTGTAGAGAAGTTGATCCTGCTACTCTCCCAATGGTAAAAAGGAGGATTTTTATGTGCAAGTCTCTTAAATCTTTGATTGCAATTTGAGTTCCCACTTTCTTGGAACCCTCTACGCAGTACACGTGGACGTAATCTTCCATGGTTAGCCCTCCCAAGGGCTTCCCGTGCAAGTCTACTGGCTCCCCCCTCCGGGAGAGTCCAGTAATAAAATATATATCTTCCACTTCGATGCGTATGGGCATCTGATCTATGATGAAGCAGTCTTCTTCCGATTCCCAATAGTTCACAAGCATTTCGAGCAACCAGACATTACTCTTCATATTTGGCATTTTGAAAAACTTGAGCAATCCGCAATTCTGGAGAATATTTAGTGATGCTCGATCCCGCATGACTTCTTGATCAATTGCACTGTGTTCACGCTCTCTCCATGATATGGTCATCCTGAAAAATTTCAATAGTTCATTCATTAGCTACGCATTTTTCATTTTGGGCTGCGCATACGCAACTTTATTTGTGCACAGTTGCGTGTATACGCGACTTGGTCATTACCAACCCACGTATGCGCAAACCCGTGATTTTTAGCAAGATATTTTATGGTGAAAATTCCTAAATTTTAATTTATGAACGGACAAAATGAATTGCAAGGATGGTTTATGAGCTTACCTGAAAAATTCGGTGCGATTTGACGGTCGGTTGCTCCTGTTTTGACGAAAGAAGTTTTTTACTCCAGAGCACTTTTTTCCAAATCAGCAATGTAACAATGAACCAAATATGAGGTAATTTATCTATTTATGTCCAAAAAGTTGAAAATTTTCGCAAAAATTTGTTATGCTTATTTTTTCAATCTATCTTAAGCTGAATAACCTGGATGCTTGGAAGTGCCCAGATTGGTATGTTTTCAGGTACATTTTGACAAATTTGAGATTTTTCCCAGTTTTTTATCCATGATTGCTGACTCGTCATGGCAGGTATATGATCTTCACTGGCATATAGGTTAGGGAATCCACTTTCCGTTGCATCTTGCATACTAGCTTCCATTCTGATCACTTGCCATAGGGTCGATCCCATCAGGTCATGAGTATTACACCCATTTCACTCGCCGATTATTTAATCCTGACTTGGTGGTAGAGCCTTCCTTTACATGGGCTTCCTAGTTAGTTCCTCGCTATCACTTGTTGCCCATGTTGCGTTTTATGTAGGCTCGGGAGTCCTCTTTAGTCCTGCCATGACTTATGTGTTGAAGCTTCATTCTTCTTCTTCCTCACTATCATTTTTCTGGCTATTACCCTAGAGGCTCCCTGGTATTGTTTGAGTTGTATTACTGCATTGCATATTGGCTACTTGTTTATCCTGGCCTTTAGCCGGCTTCATTATGGACTCAATGTTTAAGCCAACTTTTGACCTTGACTATCTGTACAAGTTAAACCATTGCATGCACTTAGCTATCGCGACTTGACACCCTTTTTACCAATGGATGGAACATTCCTTCGAGTATCGCTTACCAGTTTTCGCCACCTTGCATTGAGCATAGGATCGTTCCAATCCCAGGAACTAGTGCATCTGTTTCTTGATACTCGTTCTATCCATTGTACCATAGCATTCTTTTATTCTTTTTCAGGCTTATTATATGAAAAGACAAAAAAATCAAATATAACAAAAAGAGCGGGAACGGGATGTAACTTTGTTGTTGGATGGCAGTGCAGAGTCAGTTTGTCGCCCTTGAACAAGCACATATACTTATATATATTTCCTACATTTGGGATGGTTTTAGTTTTGACCTAGGTTCAGCCTTTACCTTGTTTCACTTGTCAGTCCTCCCACGATTGGTTATCTCTTCCAATCATATGGAGAGTTTGTTCTGCCTCCTGCATAACAGACTTATACAGTGTCACTTTTTACTACCATGGTCATCACGAGTCGTGCTTTTGTTCAAGGGAAGTCTAACCAGAGTCGGCCATTCTGCGGTGTCTCTTGACTTATTATTCAGTCGGCCTCCCTGGTCTTGTCAGTATCTTGTTCTATCACATCAGATGTTTTGGTCTTCTTCTCGTGCTGGTTTGAGAGGGTCCCCATTGACTTCTTGCCGGTGGGTTTGTCTCTTATCGACTACGACACATTGCTCTGAGAGCAGACCTAGAGCCGCACCCTGGCCCTATTTCCATCATTGATAGGTGACCTTGTGCTCAGCATTTGATCATCATTATGGGTCTTTGACTGAGTGGTTTCCCCTGTGTTCGACGTCAGCACACATTATCACACTTGGGATTCGTGGAGTAACTTGATTTCCATTTGACCCTATCGGTGGATATCTCGCCTCTGTGTCAGCTTTCATTATTGGTTGGTTCAGAGGGTTTCTTCCGTGCACTAGCTTCATGTTGTGCATGTCAGAAATGTACTTCGGTTTGGTTCCATCACTCTACTTTGTCCGATTCCTTCCAAATCTTGGCCTACGGGTTACACTTGCGCTGTACTGATGTGGGATGCCTTAATGCCTTCCTTCTAGTAGATCTTTTCCCATAAACTCTGACTCATTGCTCTGGGAATAAGGTCTAGAGTCTTTTTGTCAGTACCTTAGGGTTTGCAGTCATCAGTGGCAGACTCTTCGCTATCGACAGTGGGGATTCATCATTGCCTCCTGATTGGTAGATTCTTTCAAGTGTTCGACTTCAACTCATTTATTCACACTTGTTAGATTGTACTGGGGCACCTTGACACTCATTTTCATTATTGGTGGGTTGTCTCACGTTGGTTAACGGTATACATCATTGACCGGTAATCCAACGATTTCTCACATGGTCGACTTCACCTCATTTATTCCCATTGTGTAGAATTGTGCCATAGTGATCGGTGAAGACCTCGAGTTGCATCAGCATTTCTTCGGTTCACTTTTGACAGTCCATTCAGTTTCTGCCAGTGATGTCGTCCACCCTTATATGTTGCAGTTCAGTATAGCAGCATCTTATATGTTGGCTCCCGAGTTGCGTGATTGTACCGTTTGTTCCACCTCTTATGATTCGGTACTTGGAGATTCAGTTACTTATATGATCAGACATCCAGTTGCACCATCCTTGATCAGCTTTCTATATGTGATACTTGGACATTGATTCAGACTTATATTTCCGGGCCATGCTCAGATGATTCATTGTGTACTTTCAGTTCAGCTATACTTGTATACATTTTGGATCTATTATGTACTTTCCATATGATGTATTTTTGACTGAGCATGGGTATGCCCGCCTCAGCATGAGTTGACTCTCTGATTTCTTTCATTGGTTTTTGGCAGGCTGAAATCTGGTGAAGTCCTCTCTTGTCCTTGTTAAGTTCTTTCTATGTGCATAACACATTTCGGCCATCATGTACCCCTTCTGACCTCATATATTAGGGGGCATCTGTTATAGCATCATTTTTCACCCTCAGGTGATTCATGATTGTCTTTATGGCTTTGGGCACCCATTCCTACAGACTTGAACAAATTCACTAAAAAATAGTGTTAAAATTCCCATACGCGGGTATGCACAGACTTTTCCGCGTGTATACGCGAGTCCATATGTACTTTTCCACGTATGCCATTAAAACCATTAAAAATATATATAAATTCCCTATTTTCAGGCTGGGTTGATGGTTACTCCAGTAGTTCAACCACCCCAGCACATGGCCAACTGTTTCCAACTAACTGAAACTACTTTGAGGGAGTATAAAAGCCCCTCATGTGCATGGCCTAAGGGAGAGAGAAATTTTGTAGACATTATACTCTGTTGGAATCCCAATTCAAGTCTGAATTCCCGTGCCTCCTGCACTTTCCCATATTTATACAGGAAACCCTCGTTTCCTAGAGATGTTCATCCATTTATATGCCATCTCGAGTGCACAACTCTTGAAATTTTCTTAGCGAGGCTAGGACGGGACGAATCCGGACGACGGTCTGCTCGAAGATCATGGAAGGATTCAGGTGATCTCTCCACTCTTTACTTCTGTACATGCTGTTCATAATAATGAAGAACCGTCTTGTTCCTGAACTTCTGCCTGGACCCCCCACGGCAGCAATTAAATTTCGGGCGGCGTTGCCGCCCCTTTTAATGTACAGGGGTCCAATGCTGTGATACAAAGTAAACAAGATAATCAGGCTCCACACCCAACAAGAGTTAGCCCTGTCCACTAGGATCCTTGTATGACCAGCTGGCCTTTTCTAAGATCCCTCAAGCTGGAGGCCGAAGCATTGAGAGTTCAAAGTCTCTCTATGATCTCAGGTCTTTAACTTTATGTTCTAAACCTTTATTTTTTTCCTCCTCTCTTACCATTCCATATCACACTATCATCTTTAAGATCCAATGTTTTAGATGACTAGCCCAATTGAAAGCCTGCATATTGATTAGCAAGCAAATCCTTTCCTGACTCCATCGCCTAATGGTTTTGAATGCTCCCTGGAACACTTCACCTCTACCTGAATCCTCTTTGCTCATCCTTGTCTTTGTTATAGCATCATTTTTCACCCTCGGGTGATTCATGATTGTATTTATGGCTTTGGGCACCCATTCCTACAGACTTGAATAAATTCACTAAAAAACAGTGTTAAAATTCCCATACGCGGGTATGCCCAGACTTTTCCGCGTGTATACGCGAGTCCACATGTACTTTTCCGCGTATGCCATTAAAACCATTAAAAATATATATAAATTCCCTATTTTCGGACTGGGTTGATGGTTACTCCAGTAGTTCAACCACCCCAGTATGTGGCCAACTGTTTCCAACTGACTGAAACTACTTTGAGAGAGTATAAAAGCCCCTCATGTGCATGGCCTAAGGGAGAGAGAAATTTTATAGACATTATACTCTGTTGGAATCCCAATTCAAGTCTGATTCCTCGTGCCTCCTGCACTTTCCCAGATTTATACAGGAAACCCTTGTTTCCTGGAGATGTTCATCCATTTATATGCCATCTCGAGTGCACAAGTCTTGAAAGTTTCTTAGCGAGGCAAGGGCGGGACGGATCCAGACGACGGTCTGCTCGAAGATCGTGGAAGGATTCAGGTGATCTCTCCACTCTTTATTTCTGTACATGCTATTCGTAATAATGAAGAACCATCTTGTTCCTGAACTTCTGTGTTAGTATCTATTTGTATATGTGAAAAGATTGATTATTAAGCAGTTATTATCGTTTATATCATATTTCACATGGATTACACTAACGTTTAGGAGAAATATATGTTGTACAACTAGGTTTCCGTGCACGTTCTTTCTTGTTTTCCAGGTTGAAGGAGGAAGAAAGGTTGTTGGGGGTTTGAACCCTGCGGGATCTACATCGAACGTAGGACTACGGGTGAGTTCTGCTATCGTTGTTATCAAGTGTTTTGCATTCAAGTATGGTTGTGTGTGAGTCCTTCTGAATGGCATGCCCTGCTCTCTGGAGGTTTTGACCCAACAAACCTCTAGGGTGATTTTCCCGGAAACAGAACTGGCGACTCCATTGGGGATCACATTTTTGTGATTCCCCTGTTGGGTGGTTTCAGCTGTTTGATAGGTTTCCAACATTTTTAACTTTTATTTCCAGTCCAGTTTACTCTTTCTCAGTCAGACTGAAGTCCTGGTTCCTTATCCAGGCTTGATCCTTTTTATTTTTTATTATTTACCTTTGCATACATAGGTTTTTCTATACACAGACGCGTATACACGCAGTTTTTGTTAAAGGGAGTCGCGTATACGCGGGTTTCCTTTAGCACAGTCACGTATGCACGCTTGTTGTCAAACTGTCAAGTAGCGTATACCTGGGTAGATTTTGAAATTTTGGATTTCTTGGCTTTTTAGTCCTTTCTATCTATGGAGACCTGTTCCTGCAGTGTCTTTGTACCCTCTGGATTGTGTAGAAAGTGGTCTTTGGTCTTTTCTCTCTCTTGTTTGATTGAAAACTAGCTTATTTGGCAAAGTCTTGTTTCTTGTGCTGGCATTTCTGGTTCGAGTACCAAGATCTCTTTCTGGGGATTCTTGGCTGTTCTGCTTTATTAGAACAGAGAGCTCCTGCTCGTTTACTCTTTCCTACCTTTGTGTTTTGCTTTGCACTTTGATTTTTGCCCATTTCTTAGTTGGCTTTCTTGAGTTCAGTCGATTAGGTCTTGTTGCAATTTTTGAAGAGTCTTTCTTGGTTCTTTGAAGTTTTTGTTTGCTGCAAGGTTGTACTATTCTTCTAGGCTGAGTGACTGAGTTTCGTGTCTTCTTGTGCTCATATAAATCTTGCTACTAGTTAGCCTTATAAGATTTGGAGCATTTTTGAAGTTTTTTCTTGAAATTCAGTGTTGTTTGGCTTGTGATTTGATAGTTTTTCTTGGTCTTTTCGAACTCTTCTTTTATAAAACTCAAAATCTCAAAAAAACATTTTTCTTTGTTGTTTGCTTTTGTTTTTGTACTTTTGTTTTCATTTCATTATATCTTTTGAAGCTTTGTTGAGATTTCTTGCCTTTGGATTTTGACTTGATTTTGGAAAGGAATTGTCATTGATTTCTTCCTCTTGTTTTCAAGCAATTTTGGTGTCTTTATATTAAGAGTTTCTGATTGTGGGAACTAGCTTTCTGGACAACCAAAAAGAGATAAAACTGAAGGATCTTTGGGAAATTTCTCTCTGCTTTAGGAGATTTTGCATCTTAGAATTTGCATGCTTTTAGTGATTTGCATCAGGTGCACTTAAGCATTTAGTCATTTTTCATAGTTTTTGCGAGTGTGAGTTTGTTATCTGAAAAGAAAAATAAAATTTTTTAATCTCGTAGAACCTGTGTAGAAGTTGCTTTTCATCGAAAGACAATAACTGCATTTGCATGTAGTTTGGTTTTTATTAATTTCTTTTCTGCGTCAAAACACCACAAGTTTCATTTTTGTATCCCTTTGACTTAACATAACGGCCAATTAAAATAAGCGATATAATTTAAAAGCAACTAGCAAGTTTTTAAGTGTCATACACCAACTAGCTAGGTTGTAGGGCCTTGGATTAGGTGAGTGGAGAGTTAACTCTCCAAGGCTGCTCAAACAAAACATAGAAGTTGATTAATTGAGCGAAATCCAACTCCGTTAGGTGGACCGGGAAAGCTCTCCTCCAGAGAGTCAAGCACGAGGGGAAGTGAAGGTTGAGAAGAGGGATACCCCCTCTCTGATTAGCTGAATCTGACCTCAAGACCGTTCCGCCCGGCTTCTGACACGGATTGGTGCCCATAGTTGCCACTCCTAGGTTCCACACAGGTGACTGTGGGGGGGAATACCCATGGTACCTGAGGCAGACGTCGCATCACTTTCAGCAGTACTTCTCGGGGGTGCCCTTGCGAAGCTTGGGTGCTTGAGCCGGCAAAGGCTGTCGTTAGGAGGTCGGCGTAACTGTTTCTGATACCTTCGCTAGTAGGCCTGGGCCGTAATTATCCCAGACTACTTTCGGGAGGTCCTATATTTCGCTTTCTTGTATTTTGGTGTCCGGTCCTAATCACCCAGAGCGGAAATACCTGAAGGTTGTTTGCTTGATTGTATCTTAGGGATTATTTTTTGTAGTGAGTGCTCTTTACTCCTAGCTTTCCTAGCTTTACACTTTTTTAGTCTAATTAAAATTTGTTAAAGTGGCTGATCAAGCGCCTTGTCGATCGAGGAGAATCCGGGGGTTATCTCCCGAGAGTCCAGAGCCTTCTTCAAGAAGGCGTAGGAGTGATTTAGCAGGTGGTTACCACCCTGTGGCATCTGACGTAGTGGAGAGAGATCCTCCACAAGGGTCTGAAGGTTTCGTAGCTAATTCTAGTGTTGGTTCCGAGAGGAGCACTCCGCTCACCTCGCAAGTATTATTTCCGCAGGAAGAAGAAGTACAGGTAGAGGAAGTGTCTGAACCCTCAGAGTCACTTCCATCTCCTCTTCCTCCTGATTATCCGTTCGTTGTTGAATACATCGGACCCGAGTCAGAGAGACCGGAAGATCCTCCTTATTATACATACCTTTCGATGGCCACGACTGGGGACGCGGCTTCTACTGTGAGTGCTGTAGGCATTCAGACTCCTGCTTCTGTTGAAGGAGGGGGCACTATTGCTATATCTTCGATTGCTTCTAGTGCTGTTGTGTTTGGCTCTGGTTTCACCCAAGCACACGCTTCTCAATCTGGTCCCTTCTGTTTTGGAATGCCCACTAGTGGGAATCCTCCTTTTTCCTTTTCCGTTGCTGCAGCTGGATCTACACCCATGTCTTCCATGGCTAGTGGATCAGCTTCTTTTCAAGGGTTCCCCTTCGGAACTGGACATATTCCTAGTTCGAATCCTTCTTTAGGGTCCTTTCCATTTAATTCTCAGACCCAGAGTTTCAACCCTTGGTCTGGAGGTCAAAGTTAGACTACTTTTACAGGTTGGAACCCTGTATTCACTACAGCGGGGGCAGGGAATCAGTTTTATGCTGGTCACCAAGGGAATGCTTCTTTCCCTTTGTCGAGTGCTTATCAGACTTTTTCCCCTCTTTCTAATTCCTGGAACCCCTATCAAGGGATTTCCTCTTCATTTAATACTTCAGGTGGGGGAACTGGTCCAGTCTTTGGTAACTCTGCGTGGGGAGAAGGTTCTTCTCCTTTTACTACGAGTTCTTTTTGGCAACCTGGTGCCTTATCAAATCCAGGGTATTCTTTTTAAAATGTTTGGAATTCATCCTATCAAGGATGGAATCCTCAGGCTTCGCCTCGTTTACCTTTTCTGGCAACGCTAAACTTGCCAGATCTGTCGAAATTGACAAATGATCCGATTCGGTACAATCCCGGGTGGCCTCCGGTCCCGACCAAACTACCCTTAGACATTCCAAAGTTTGAAGGCAAGAATGGAGAGGATCCGGCTGACCACATCACCACTTTCCATTTATGGTGTTCTTCTAACTCCCTGATCGATGATTCGATTAGGTTGAGATTTTTTCAATGCACCCTAACTGGAAACGCTGCCAAATGGTATATTGAGCTAACTGGGGGAATTTTTGCTACATTTGGAGAACTAGCTGTTACATTTCTAAACCATTTCCAGTTGCCTGTCCGATATGATGTTGGGACTGAACTCCTAGCTAATTTTAAGCAGGACGATGCAACCCACATTTCTGACCATATTCAGGAATGGAGGAGAAGGAAGAGGCTTATTAAAGCTCATATTCCAGGAGAATTCCTTTTGGAATGGTTTCTAAAATCTCTGCAGTCAGACATTTCTAAATATGTATCCCTGTCTGGGGTATTTTCCGAGGAGCAGGCCATTTTTAGGGCCCAGAAGCTGGAACTGATCTATTCTCAGTCTGGGGTCCTCCATAAATATTTGCCCAATTCTCCTCGCTCCAAATTATATTTATCCAAAACTAAGCCTGGTCCTCATGGTGATGGACTTATCGGCTCGATCAATAGTGGTGCAGCTAGCCTGCTTACTCAACTGCAGCAGTTGTCTTTGCAATCTGCTCCTTCTGGTCAGGCTGTGCCTGCTGAGTCATCGCCTTCCCAATCTTTGTCGATAAATGTTGTCCAAGCTTCTGATCCCAAAGGAAATCAACAATCCGAAGGGAAGAAGAAGGGACGAAATAATAAGAAAAAGGGCAAGAATGGGAAGGGTAATGCGAATAAAACCAACGAGCATGTTGGTGAGGGTCCAAAGGAGAAAAAGAAAGTGAAGTTTCCATGCAAATTATGTGCTGGAGACCATCTTACACACCTTTGCCCTAAAATTCAAGATGCGCAGCGCTTGTTAGCCCAGCAGGGTTCTTCTAGTTCCCAGGCTATGTTAACAAACCCTTTTCCCCAAGGGCAACAATTAGTTGTTGGCGCGAACCAAAATCCTGGGGCTTCCTCTGGGGGCACCCAGGAAGGGGAAATTCCATCGAACATTTTCATGATGAGTGCTCACGCGGATATCGCTACAAGATCCCGTGATTATGGCGGAGAAGAGTCTTCGAAAGCTAAGGAAGTTCCTGATGCTACTGAGCCGCTTCACATTACGAAGCCTACTGTTGAGTCTATGCCTCGGATGCCCAAAGCATCTTCTAAGCGGTCAACGATTAATCCAAATGCTAGGGCTGCCCAGAACTACTCGATTGTGGAAGATCTGGCGCAGAGTCCTTGTGCTATGTTAGCTTTAGAGGTACTCCAGTCTTGTCCGGCTCAGTGCAGTGCTTTGCTCACTGCCATTGGGGCTATTGATCCAAAAAATTCTCTTCTGATTACTTTTGATATGTCTAATTTTAAGAAGAGACTCCCCCATCATATGGCTTTTCATATTAAATCATCGTACCAGAAGTGCAACATCTTTCGGACGGTTGTTGATGAGGGTGCTTCCACATGTGTGATGTCTCTCACATGTTGGAAGATGATTGGATCTCCCAAAGCTGTTCCATCTACCACTCTTCTGACTGCGTTTGACGGTCATTCTCACAGACCACATGGTATTGTCCCAGCTTTGCCTATCTGTGTTGGGGGAAAAACTGTGAATATAGAGGTTGAGGTAGTTGATGCAAGCTTGGACTACAACCTTCTGTTGGGGCGAAACTGGATTTATGAGATGGATGCCATTGCATCCTCATTATTTCAGATTATTTGTTTCCCTCATGAAGGGAGGATTGTTACAGTGGGCCAACTGGATTGTCCTCCTGTAGACCCGAATGCGTCTACTGACTCAACTGTTCCAAAGTTGGATAATACTAAGGCGCCTGTTGAGAATTTAGGGGTTGGAATGCATTCTTCCTTGATGGGTACTTTTGATATTCCTCCTCCTACGGTGCATATAAATGCAATTTCATCCTCCAAGGCTCCTCTTTGAAGAGAGTTCTTCAGAACTCATTATTTTTCGGACCCTTGGACCTTACCTTCCCCTACCGCCACATTAGCGGAACATCAAGTGGGTGGAATGGCATTTCCAATGTCTGCAGTTGAGATTGCTTATCAGTCTATTGTTGACTCTGCAGAATCCAAACCAGCTCCTCTTTCACCGGAAGAGTTGGATGGAGATGTGGCTCCGGCTTGAACACTTAGTTCTTCTTCTGCCCAGGATTTCCTTGATACCACTCTTCCATCTGAAGAGGCCATCCTGGAAGCTATGACTGGTATAGATAGACCGTGGGATGATTTGCATCATCGGTCTTACTTTTTACCTGATTTGAGCGAAGTTGAGACAAGTTTTCCAAGTCCTTAGTCTCCTAGTCCTGTTCACCCAGTCCTGAACCCTTTAGCACCAACACAGGTTTATGCTGAAGGGAACATGGCTGTGATTTATCCTACTATCCCGGTGAACATTTCCAGGGATCCCAATATTATTGAGAATGTCTTCATCGGAGCTGAATGTTCCCGTGAAGAGATTCAGATTTACACCGAGCTCTTTAAAGAGTATAGGGATGTATTCACTTGGTCTTATGAGGAAATGCCTGGTATAGATCCATCTATTGTCCAGCATGAGATCAAGACTTACGAAAATGCTAAGCCTGTGAGGCAAAAACTTCGTCCGGTCAATCCTAGGAAGGCAGAAGCCATCAAAGCTGAGGTTGAGAAGCTACTTAAGGCGGGATTCATTTTCCCTGTTCCTTTGACTGAATGGGTTTCAAACCCTGTTCCCGTAGATAAAAAACAAGGAACAATTTGAGTTTGCATTGATTTCAGAGACCTCAATAAAGCATGTCCTAAAGATAATTACCCCACACCATTTATCGATCAGATCATTGACGAGTGTGCCGGTGATGAGATTTTCTCCTTCATGGACTGTTTCTCCGGATATAATCAAATTACTATCCGTCCTGAAGATCAGCATAAGACTGCCTTTATTTGTCCCTGGGTACTTTTTCATACAAGACAATGCCTTTTGGTCTTAAAAATGCTGGGGCTACGTTTCAGCGGGCCATGTCATATGCCTTCCACGACATCAAAAAGATTATCGAGGCGTATTTGGATGATTTAGCTGCTCATTCTCGAAAGAGGATGGATCATCCTGCTCACCTCCGGCAAATATTTGAACGATGTCATTTCTATAAGATTAGGTTGAATCCGAACAAGTGCGTTTTCGCGGTTACATCTGGTCGGTTATTGGGATTCATTGTGTCTAGGGAATGGATTAGGGTAGATCCCTTCAAGGTTGAGGCAATACTTCGGTTGCCTCCCCCATCCTCTATCCGTCAACTTCAAAGTCTACAGGGAAAGTCTAATTTTCTTCGGAGATTTATCGTCAATTATGCTGAAGTTACCAAGGGATTTATGAGATTGTTGAAGAAGGGAGTTCCATTTCTTTGGGATGACTTCGCTCAACACTCATTCGATTTTTTGAAGGTTTCATTGACCTCTGCTCCTTTATTGAGTCCACCTGATTATAGCAGGGATTTCCTTTTGTATCTTGCATCAGCAGAATCTACTATTGGCATGATTCTGGTTCAGGAGGATGATGCTCTTGCAGAGCATGTTATTTACTATCTTAGTCGAGGATTGGTAGGACCTGAACTCCGGTACACTCCGATAGAAAAGTTAGCTTTAGCAGCAGTTCATGCCATGCAGCGACTCCGGCATTACATTATTCTACGAAAAACTTATGTTTTGGCAGCAGCCAATCCATTTCAGTTTGTCCTCAGTAAGCGAGTGATTGGGGGCAAATACAATAGATGGATTGAGATTTTGTAGGAATTTGATCTTGAGTTTATGTATGCCAAGTCCAAGAAATCATTGGTTTTCGTGGAATTGATCTCTGAGTTGCCCTGTGGGGAAGAGATGATCTATGATGAATCCTTCCCGGATGAACATTTGTTTCTTATCTCTTCACAGGATCCTTGGTACGGAGATATCATTGTGTATCTTCAGACTGCGAAGTTCCCCTCTACTTTTTCGAAAGATGAGCGTCGTAAGTTGCGTCACTTGGCTAAGAATTACTTGATTATTGGTGATGCTTTATACCGTCGAGGGGTTGATTCAATCCTGAGACGTTGCTTAACTCTCGAAGAAGCTGAGGCTGTGCTGAATGATTGCCACAATGGAGCTTGTGGTGGTCATTTATCTGGGCTTGCTACAGCCCAAAAGATCTTGCGTGCTGGGTAATTTTGGCCTTCGATTTTCAAAGATTGTATGGAGTTGGTCAAAAAGTGTCATCCGTGTCAAGTCTATACTCGAAAAATGCGCACTCATTGAGCTCCACTTTTTCCTGTCATTATTGTTGGTCCTTTTACAACGTGGGGTATTGATTATACTACTTGTAACCCGCCTTCGGCAAAAGGTCACAAGTACATTATTGTAGCAGTAGACTACTTTACGAAGTGGGTCGAGGCTATGCCTACTTTTGGGAATGATGGTGAGACTGCAGCTCTGTTCCTTTTCAACCAAGTTATTGCTCGTTTTGGTATTCCTAGAGAGATTGTCACTGACCATGGCAGTCATTTTCAGAATAGTATGATGGCTGAGTTGGCTCTCAAATTGGGTTTCTGGCAGGAGCATTCATCTCCATATTATCCTCAGGCCAATGGGCAAGTGGAAGCCGTGAATAAATCCTTGAAGACAATTCTTCAAAGGAAAATTGATAAAGCTAGATCCAACTGGCATATTATGCTATATCCTGCACTTTGGGCATACAGGACGTCATTGAAAACTGCAACTGGCTTTACTCCGTTTTAGCTAGTGCACAGGTTGGAATCCGTATTTCCCATTGAATGTGAGATTCATTCTCTTAAATTAGTTGTTGAACTTCTTCCTGACACTTCTAGTCTTGAAGAACGGCTCCTTCATCTAGAACATCTCGATGAGCAGCGTCGGGATGCCACCACGATGAATGAAGCGCATAAAAACCGAGTTAAAGCTCAGTACGATAAGGCGGTCAAGCCTAGGGTTTTTTTGGAAGGTGACCTTGTTTTGGTCTATGCCCAAGAAAAATATGCCCTAGGGACAGGAAAATTTAAGTCTATGTGGTATGGCCCCTTTATCGTTAAAAAAGTCCTTAAGAAAGGAGCATATACCTTGGTTGATTTTGAAGGGAACAAGTTGCCGGAGCCCAGAAATGGGCTCTATTTGAAGAAGTATTATGCCTAGGCTTTGGCCTGGCATGTTGCTTTTGTATATAGTAGTTTTTCTTTGTACATATCTGGTTGATTTTTCGATCTTTGATGGGATGGTGATGTTTTTGATCTGCTTTGGTAGGTTGTGTTGGATGTCATGAGTCATTTTGGTTTCGCCGATGGTGCTAGTAGACACACCCAGAACTTAGCTTCCGCGGCTTGGGTACTTCATTATCCATCCGGTCAGCTGTTAGTATCAAGAGGGATCTGCATTGGTCCTGCTTCCAATAACATAGAAGAATAAACTGCAGTTGTTTATCTACTCTCGGAGGCAATATCTTTGGGTGTTGATTCATTGGTAGTTTTCTTGGACTCTCAGCTGGTGGTGTCGCAGTTGAAAAATACTTATCGGGTTCGAGATCCATTTTTACTCCGGTTGTTCTTGAGGGTACGTTTGTTACAGAGATCATTTCAATTTTTAACTTTCATTCATATTCCTCGAGCTGACAATTGGATGGCAGACTCATTAGCTAATCAAGCAATTGATTGGCATATTAATCATTCCATATAATAAAATTTAATCATCAAAAACATCATACATTTTGATACATTTGTCACATCACATCAAACATCGCTGTATATATATCATCAGAGTGTTTAAAAAACTTCACAAAATTTGGATCCATAAGTCATACAAAAATTGGGCTTATGCCCGATCATGTTCAGTTTCAAATAATATACATTCATATGATACATCATCTCTATCTACTCCTGAGGTCCCTGCCCAGAAGTTGTGTTCCTATAGAACATGATCGCGGTGGCAACTCGGCGAAATAACCATACCCAGTCTCGGGGCACTCCTACCACCCGTCTCTGGATGGCTTTCAGTAGATCTTCCACTGCAGCCATAGGTACTTGGCGGGTTAATCCCTCCAAGTTCCTCTGTACAACCTGGAGGGTCCTGTCTGAATCCACTGTATCCGCTTCACCTCTGCGACGCTTGTGTCGCGGGAAACCCTCAGGTCAAACTGGTCCAATATCTGTATCATGATCATTTTAAATTGTAAGTCATTATGAATCCAATCAAAAACATGTTTGTTTTTCATTTTTTCATACATATTTGAAAAAATCCAAAAAATTATATAAGTCACAAAAAATTGCAAACTTACCGACTGTTCCCCATGTCGCGCCTGGTGGAAGGACAAGATTTGGATCGCCACGAAAGTCCATCCCGGCATAGGGATAGTCATCCACGGCGATGATTTGTTCTCCCCACCAAAGGAAGAACTCATCATCCCAAGTGGTCCGGGGAACTTCACTTCCCCCCAATCTCTTCATCATGTCTGCCCAGCGGGAAATTCTTGGGTCTCTTGGGCTACTGATGGTAGAGATCACTTTGGGTCTCAATGCTAGTATCTTCTTGAAGAAGAATGTCATCAAAATTGTACCATATCCAAAATGTTTTGTCTTTGCCTTTCGGATTGAAGTCAATTGTTGCTTCATGTTCATCAGTAGCGTTGTGCACCAATCATATAAATGAGTTAAGCATTCCACTGCTATACTCATTTGCGTCCTGGATGCCTGGTGTAGAGAAGTTGATCCTACTACTCTCCCAATGGTAAAAAGGAGGATTTTTATGTGCAAGTCTCTTAAATCTTTGATTGCAATTTGAGTTCCCACTTTCTTGGAACCCTCTACGCAGTACACATGGATGTAATCTTCCACGGTTAGCCCTCCCAAGGGCTTCCCGTGCAAGTCTACTGGCTCCCCCCTCCGGGAGAGTCCAGTAATAAAATATATATCTTCCACTTCGATGCGTAGGGGTATCTGATCTATGATGAAGCAGTCTTCTTCCGGTTCCCAATAGTTCACAAGAATTTCGAGCAACTGGACATTACTCTTCATATTTGGCATTTTGAAAAACTTGAGCAATCCGCAATTCCGAAGAATATTTAGCGATGCTCGATCTCGCATCACTTCTTAATCAATTGCACTGTGTTCACGCTCTCTCCATGATATGGTCATCCTGCAAAATTTCAATAATTCCTTCATTAGCTACGCATTTTTTCATTTGGGACTATGCATACGCGACTTTATTTGTGCACAGTCGCATGTATACGCGACTTCGTCATTACCAACCCGCGTATGCGCAAACCTGTGATTTTTAGCAAGAGATTCTACAGTGAAAATTCCTAAATTTTAATTTATGAACGGACAAAATGAATTGCAAGGACGGTTTATGAGCTTACCTAACAAATTCGGTGCAATTTGACGGTCGGTTGCTCCTGTTTTGACGAAAGAAGTTTTTCTCTCCAGAGCACTTTTTTCCAAATCAGCAATGAAACAATGAACCAAATATGAGGTAATTTGTCTATTTATGTCCAAAAAGTTGAAAATTTTCGTAAAAAAAATTTATGCTTATTTTTTCGATCTATCTTAAGCTGCATAACCCAAATGCTTCGAAGTGCCCAGATTGGTATGTTTTCAGGTACATTTTGACGATTTTGAGATTTTTCCCGGTTTTTTATCCATGGTTGCTGACTCGTCATGGCAGGTATATGATCTTCACTGGCATATAGGTTAGGGAATTCACTTTCCATTGCATCTTGCATACTAGCCTCCATACTGATCACTTGCCATAGGGTCGATCCCATCAGGTCATGAGTATTACACCTATTTCACTCGCCGATTATTTAATCATGACTTGATGGTAGAGCCTTCCTTTACATGGGATTCTTAGTTAGTTCCTCGCTATCACTTGTTTCCCATGCTGCGTTTTATGTAGGCTCGGGAGTCCTCTTTAGTCCCGCCATGACTTATGTGTTGAAGCTTCATTCTTCTTCTTCCTCACTATCATTTTTCTGGCTATTACCCTAGAGGCTCCCTGGTGTTGTTGGGTTGTATTACTGCATTGCATATTGGCTACTTGTTTATCCTGGCCTTTAGCCGGCTTCATTTGGACTCGATGTTTAAGCCAACTTTTGACCTTGACTATCTGTACAAGTTAACCATTGCATGCACTTAGCTATCGCGACTTGACACCCTTTTTACCCATGGATGGAACATTCCTTTGAGTATCGCTTACCAGTTTCCGCCACCTTGCATTGAGCATAGGATCATTCCTATCCCAGGAACTAGTGCATCTGTTTCTTGATACTCGTTCTATCCATTGTACCATAGCATTATTTTATTCTTTTTCAGGCTTATTATATGAAAAAGACAAAAAAAATCAAATATAACAAAAAGAGCGGGAACTGGATGTATCTTCGTTGTTTTGATGGCAGTACAGAGTCAGTTTGTCGCCCTTGAACAAAGCACATATACTTATATATATTTCCTACATTTGGGATGGTTTTAGTTTTTGACCTAGGTTCAGCCTTTACCATGTTTCACTTGTCGGTCCTCCCCCGGTTGGTTATCTCTTCCAATCATATGGAGAGTTTGTTCTGCCTCCTACATAACAGACTTATACAGTGTCACTTTTTACTGCCATGGTCATCACGAGTCGTGCTTTTGTTCAAGGGAAGTCTAACCAGAGTCGGCCATTCTGCGGTGTCTCTTGACTCATTATTTAGTCGGCCTTCCCGGTCTTGTCAGTATCTTGTTCTATCACATCAGATGTTTTGGTCCTCTGCTCGTGCTGGTTTGAGAAGGTCTCCATTGACTTCTTGTTGGCGGGTTTGTCTCTTATCGACTACGACACATTGCTCTGAGAGCAAACCTAGAGCCGCACCCTGGCCCTATTTCCATCATTGATAGGTGACCTTGTGCTCAACATTTGATCATCATTATGGGTCTTTGACTGAGTGGTTTCCCCTGTGTTCGATGTCAGCACACATTATCACACTTGGGATTCGTGCAGTACCTTGATTTCCATTTGACCCTATCGGTGGATTTCTCGCCTCTGTGTCAACTTTCATTATTGGTTGGTTCAGAGGGTTTCTTCCGTGCGCTAGCTTCATCTTGTGCATGTCGGAAACGTACTTCGGTTTGGTTCCGTCACTCTACTTCATCCGATTCCTTCCAAATCTTGGCCTGCGGGTTACACTCGCGCTGGACTGATGTGGGATGCCTTAATGCCTTCCTTCCAGCATATCTTTTCCCATCGAATCTGAGTCATTGCTCTGGGAATAAGGTCTAGAGTCTTTTTGTCAGTACCTTAGGGTTTGCAGTCATCAGTGGCAGACTCTTCGCTATCGACAGTGGGGATTCATCATTGCCTCCTGATTGGTAGATTCTTTCAAGTGTTCGACTTCAACTCATTCATTCGCACTTGTTAGATTGTACTGGGGCACCTTGACACTCATTATCATTATCGTTGGGTTGTCTCGCGTTGGTTAACGGGATACATCATTGCCCGGTAATCCAACGATTTCTCACATGGTCGACTTCAGCTCATTTATTCCCATTGTGTAGAATTGTGCCATAGTGATCGGTGAAGACCTCGGGTTGCATCAGCATTTCTAGGTTCACTTTTGACAGTCCATTCAGTTTCTGCCAGTGATATCGTTCACCCTTATATGTTGCAGTGTCAGTACAGAAGCATCCTATATGTTGGCTCCCGAGTTGCGTGATTGTACCGTTTGTTCCACCTCTTATGATTTGGTACTTGGAGATTCAGTTACTTATATGATCAGACATCCAGTTTCAGCATCATTGCTCAGCTTTCTATATATGTGATACTTGGACATTGATTCAGACTTGTACTTCCGGGCCATGCTCAGATGATTCATTGTGTACTTTCAGTTCAGCTATACTAGTATACATTTTGGATCTATTTTGTACTTTCCATATGATGTATTTTTGACTGAGAATGGGTATGCCCGCCTCAGCATGAGTTGACTCTCTGTTTTGTTTCATTGGTTTTTGGCAGGCTGAAATCTGGTGACGTCCTCTCTTGTCCTTGCGAAGTTCTTTCTATGTGCATAATACATTTCGGCCATCATGTACCCCTTCTGACATCATATATTAGGGGGCATCTTTTATAGCATCATTTTTCACCCTCGGGAGATTCATGATTGCCTTTATGGCTTTGGGCACCCATTCCTACAGACTTTAACAAATTCACTAAAAAACAGTGTTAAAATTGCCATACGCGGGTATGCCCAGACTTTTCCGCGTGTATACGCGAGTCCACATGTACTTTTCCACGTATGCCATTAAAACCATTAAAAAATATATAAATTCCCTATTTTCGGACTGGGTTGATGGTTACTCCAGTAGTTCAACCACCCCAGTACGTGGCCAACTGTTTCCAACTGACTGAAACTACTTTGAGGGAGTATAAAAACCCCTCATGTGCATGGCCTAAGGGAGAGAGAAATTTTATAGACATTATACTCTGTTGGAATCCCAGTTCAAGTCTGATTCCCCGTGGCTCCTGCACTTTCCCAGATTTATACAGGAAACCCTTGTTTCCTAGATATGTTCATCCATTTATATGCCATCTCGAGTGCACAAGTCTTGAAACTTTCTTAGCGAAGCAAGGGCGGGACGAATCCAGACGACGGTCTGCTCGAAGATCGTGGAAGGATTCAGGTGATCTCTCCACTCTTTACTGATGTACATGTTATTCGTAATAATGAAGAACCATCTTGTTCCTGAACTTCTGTGTTAGTACCTATTTGTATATGTGGAAAGATTGATTATTAAGCAGTTATTATCGTTTATATCATATTTCACATAGATTACAATAACGTTTAGGAGAAATATATGCTATACAACTAGGTTTTCGTGCACGTTCTTCCTTGTTTTTCAGGTTGAAGGAGGAAGAAAGGTTGCTGGGGGTTTGGACCCCGTGGGATCTACATCGAACGTAGGACTACGGGTGAGTTTTGCTATCGTTGTTATCTAGTTTTTTGCATTCAAGTATGGTTGTTTGTGAGTCCTTCTGAATGGCATGCCCTACTCTGTGGAGTTTTTGACCCAACAAACCTCTAGGGTGATTTTCCCCGAAACAGTCTTACATTGAACCCTTCTTTCCTAATAACCAGCAACCAAACCAACAATCGAACAAACAAACCTTGTGCCTATAACTAGCCTAATAACTTAACCATTTTGAGCTTCTAAGTCATATATCTTTGACATATCATAGATAGATCCCTCTCAAGACCCAAGAGGGCTAGATCCTGAGGTCTGAAAGTGGTTTGATGTTGTCTCATATTTTGCTCTTGCTAATCTGGCCAAAACATGGGAATCCCAAGAGGCATGATAGAACAATAGGCTGATCCATTAATTATAATTGCAAATATATTAAGGAAACATAGTTCATTATCTAGCTAACCAATTGCACATTGAACCGTATATGAATGAGTAGCCCTAAATAAAGCCAATTTTCTCTATCATATGCCTTGGAAATACAAACTCACTAACATTTCTTGTAAATTTTTGGTTTGATGTTAAAAATTACTTCTTGGGCTACTCCTATTTCATAATAGATTTGTTTCCCAGGAAGTATGAAAAAATTTTCTAATGACATGGAATCAACTTAGTGGATTTTGTCTTGGATGCGGGTGTCTAGCTAGAGTAATAAGATGATGGGACTTGGGTTCGGCAAGTGGCGGGGACACTTGGCCACCCATGCCATTGCCATACGTGAAAGTCCTCGATGAAGTGTAGTCATCAAGGCAGCATTTAATCTAAGCGAAGGCCAAGATCCGGCCATTATACTCACTCGCGCCTCCATATGGATCTCTTTGCACCCACCCTCTAATCACTTTAATGAGATAATCACGATGGGTGAGCATCGAGGCAACTCCGCCCTGGGTTTTAAGATGGAGGATGGCAGAGGGAACTCAGTCGCTCCTCCTCCGCTGCAAAGCCTCTGCTCCCCTTCTGTTGTGCGACCCTGCTCCCACACTGCAATGGGAAGACAGTTCCATATTAGTTGCTGCATTGAGTTAGGAGATGGGCTGCACCTTTCTTGAATTGGCCTCTGCAATTTAAACACTGTCACTTTGGACCTGTTGGCCACCTATAAAATTTGCTATATCAAAAGGTGGCCAAAACATTTTGGAGCCTTCAAGAAACAGTTTTATTGCAAAAATGTTATCTCTTGAAGCCTCTTGAAGACATCATGCCCTTGTTTCAATCTTCATTTCTTTTTCCATTTCAAAGTTCAGAAGTTCTGTTGATTTCAAAGAGAAAAGACTGTTTCAAAATCACCATTTTTCCCTCTCCTCCACTTCAAAACTAACCTTCATTTTTACCCCTTTCATTCCCATAGAATTCCTCTATTTTTCCATTTTTTCCATTTCCCCTTCGTAAAATCCCCTTTGCAGAGTCTAAAAATCCTTTTTGAACTCTGCCGAAACCCCCAAAACCATTGAAAAACTTGGAAATTTTCATAAAAAAATACGTTTTTTACCACAGGCTTGAGCCCCCGTGGGCTAAGTCTTAAACCACTTCCCCTTCGTACGCCTTGGTGCTGGAACCAAGCGCTAAGCCATTTGAGCGCCTATCGCATCGAAAAAATCCAAGCGCACAAGTCATTTTCTTATATGGAAACCTTCGATGTGATTAAATCCCTATTGTTTAAACCCCGCCCCCCTCCACTTTATAATCCATATAGCTACGCCCGGGACCAAGAGTTTAAATCCCGAGGCGCTCAGTCTCATCGCAAGTTTTCTCCGGGTGCATTTTTATATGTTTCCCCCCATCTCCGATTGTGATGGCCAGATCACACAATCACATCGGCCTTCCCCGATCGTGCCAATCGCATCGGAGATGCCTATTGTGCCTTTACATTTCTCCACCCTGATTGGCCATCCCTCCAATTCACTCCCCGCCGTTGATCTAATCCTCAGATCAATGGCCAGCGCTCAATCGCTCTGTCGCACTCCAAGTCCTTTGACCCACCGATGCCTCTGCCTCCGATTGCATATGAGCCGTCCACGTGTCCAGATCGGACGATCCAGGATGTTTTTCCCGATTTTGGTTTAAAATCATGCGCTCACGTTCTAATGTTTTTTGGCCCATTACATCTATTGATCTATGTAGATCAACGATCATTATTAACCCTTTCTTCGCTTTGTTAACACTTCATCCAACCCCCAGATTCAATCCTGGCCATCAATTTTCTCTATCCGACAGCCCACGATCATCCCGAACCCCAAGCTCCACATTTAATCATTTTTCCTCTGAACAAAGGTTTTTAACCTTGTCTCATCGATTTTTCACTATTTCTTTATAAATTGACTCCCTCGCTTTATTTTCTCCCGATCAATCCCAACCATCGATCTCTGCGCGATCGACGGATCTAACTTATTTTCTACCCCTACTCTTCTTTCGACCTCCCTAAACGAATCCCCACCGTTGGATGATGCCATCCAATAGCCACGCTCCTCCCCACACCCTCTGAAGTAGTTTACCCCAAATAACACAGGATTTATTAATTAGTTTCATGTTTTGCAGGTGATTAATGGTTTTTTCCATTATAATGAAGAAAAAATCGTAGGCTAGGAATGACGATTCTCATGCCTTCAATTCGTCAAAGGGAAGCCATTCATAGGTTCAAATTCCACGTCTCGTCAATGCTTCATGGGAATTGATGCCTCACGAGCCCAATGCGGCCCTGCACATCAACAAGACATGATGTTATTTAATCAAATTAAAGAGTATCAGTGTCGAAGACAAAACACAGCAGGAACAGAATATTGAAGACAATTTTGGGGGGATTATGACTAAGATTGATTATCAAAAGCCTAATACTCCAATTTAAACACAACTAAAGAAAATCATAAGTGTTTATCAGACAGAAAGGCCTCCACCGCCACATCAGAGGCCAATTGATTCCTCTCAGCTACCTCAAACCCACCTGTGCCTCAAAGCATTCAGACAGAGGCCGAAGTTATTGATCAAAATTAGATATTTTCCTCAACACAGCCGAATAGTTAATTTTGCTAAGGAACTTAATGCAAAATATCAGCAGAGTTACCATAACATGACACAGAGCCACAAAAGTCAACAAAATCTACCACCGAGCTTAATATTTAATGTAAATCAATTAATACAGGCAGAACATATGTAAGCTTCTTCATCGAGCCCCTCAAAGGCCGAGAAGCCTTAAAGACTGTATTAAATACCCTTGGAGATCTTTTATCAAATCCCACCTCCTCATTCTTCTATAAATACTTATGTAGAATATGAGAAGTTGTTGGTTGATCACTAGTTGTAATATTGAAACTCTATGAAATAATACATAGTCTGTTGAAGTTGAAGAAGAAATTGAAGTCTTGGAAGTCCTGATGATATTGTTGCATGCTTGTTATTGAGAAGGCTCTATCATTGGATCCATGAGCTTGGTTGTTGGTGAATTATTCTAAATTGTTTAATTTTTTTCCCCTGTTTTCATTATGTTCCATAATTTCTTACTACAGTAGGATGAAATTTTTAGGCTAAGAAATGACTCCTGGAAGCACCTTAGACCTGTTTGTCCTTCACTGTTTTAGGTTTTCTTCTGCGGAGGTATTTTAGAGGCTTAAATCTTTCCCTTTAGTCCTCATGCTCATTTATTTCTCTAATAAGTTCAAATATTTGGTTTCAGCATGATTTTTAATTCTCCTTGCTTGTCTTCTACCACTTAAAAATTGTTAGTGAAGTCTCCCTTTGAAGTATCTTTGTTTATAGTAAGCCAAGGAGGTCTATTCTGATCATGCCCTTTGTCCTTGCTTAAACAGTTGTCTTAAAGGTCTTTTATAGTTGTGATCATAGATGTGTTAGGTGTTCCCTCTTCTATTACTGTAATTATCAGTGAATCTTTTATGTTTTCTAAGTCATTTGAAATAAAATCTTTGAGGAAATAGGGTGTTCCCCGAATCTTAGATTTCATTTTGAAAGTTGCCTTGAAGTCATTATTTCCTTAAAGAATTTTTGTAGAATTTATGGTTAGCCCTATCTATCAAATATTTCTTTATTGTTCAAGTTATGTTTTCAAGTTCCCTTCGTTGAGAATCAAATTTCTCTTTCCAAATCATTGATGTCCATCTCATTCCAAAACCAAAGGATCCTATGGCCAAGTTAGATTTTCCCTCTGATATCCCATATCCATTGATGAGTATGTTATGACCTATTCTTGACTCCATTGCCCAATGAACCAGATGTTTCTCCATTCTATATATCTTTCCTAGACCTTTCATGTTCTGCTATATCAATTCAACCAAACAAATAAAAAAACACCTGCACTTAATAACTAGTCTAAAACCAATACTCAAAGCACACAAGATAAACCTTTGCAAAAAAACATTTGAGAGATCCCTCTCTGAGAACAGGAGGACTAGATCCTATAACTCTAAAGATTGGTTCTGATGTTGCCTTGCCTTTTGATTTGCCAAACTATCAAAACAAGGGAAACCAAAATAATGGCGATCACGGTGGGACCTACTGAGAATACAGTAGTTTGAAAACATTTCTTAAAACTCTTTAGGCCCTTAACTTGATAAATAACACCTTCTAGACTTATCCCACCACTCACACCAGCATAATGGCGATCATGGTGGGACCACTGAGTTCATAGTTGCCTAGCAAGCTCTTATAAACTCATTAGTCTTTCAAACAACCATAGAAACTTAGAAAAACCAAAAATATTTAGTTTGGATTCATAATAAACATGGTGGTGGAACCATAAAACATTTTACCTTTACAAAAGCTAAAAAATTTCCACCTACTGACTCCACTAGCCTCCAAAAGGCCTATTACCCTTCCAGTCCTTGCAGATTCCCTTGGGGATGCATTGAGCAAACCCAATCATGTTGTTGGTGGACAGCAAATTTAAAAATCTTCCACCTGGCGACTCCACAATCCCAAAATACCTAATAAATCCACTGGTAAAGGACTCTTTATTGGTTAGAAAGATATAGTGACCTCTTATTACAAACATGGATCTAAGTATGGACAGAGAAGCTAAACTAAACACATTTTTGGACCTAATTGATAAAATAGTGTACATACTTGATAAAAGATTGGAAAAGCATGAGCATGATATAGATGTTGATTATCTAGAACAACCTATGTTTTTCCCAGATCAAACACAAACTCAACCATTACAAGACCTATACAATGAGAAATATATCGATGATGATCAAGACTTTATAGAAGAAGGTGAGCAAGACTATAGAGAAAACAATAAAGAAAAAATTGTTGGTCATGATGGAAAATATGGTGTATATTCTTGGGAAAAGAATTGAATGGAATGAGGCTAATTTGAATATTGATGATCTAGAACAGCCCATGCTCCTTTCAAATCAAGAACAAACCCAAACATTACAAGATATGTGCGATGAAAAAGAGTACAAAGAAATCAATGAAGAAGTTTGTCAGGAAACTCCTGATTGCATACCTATATCTTGTACCATGCTATTAAGAGAACTTCATGACCAGATTGCAAAAAATAATAGTGAGCAGTGCCTTGAGGAAAACATGAGCCATTTTGAACCCACAAAATCTGAAATAGGAGAAGAGACAACACAACCAGACTCTCTGCCTTTATGTCATGACTCATTTCAGATGATTAAAGAAGAATGGCATCCTGATAATCTATTATAAAGAACTCTTGAATCCCATATTTTAAATAACTATCACAAAAATCATGAGGAGTTATTCAAAACTAAGATAGACCAGGAAAAACAAGAGAAACCTCAAAAAACCCCTGCAAACTCAAATGGAGATCCATTAGAAGAGGCTCAAGAAGATCGTTGTACATTTGTCCTAAGAAAAAAGACAATTCCTTCTCTCTTAACAGAAGAAGAGATTGATCTAATATCAAATAGACAACCAACCTCCAAACCTCCATTTGAGAAAAACACTTCTGCTCATCTACTTACTGAACCTTGTTGTCTTGAATCAGAAAACACAGTTATAGAAAATCTCAAATAGGAACAAAATGATAACCCAATATGTTTGATTGGTGAAATTGTGTATACTAATGATTTTTCAACTTCTAATCAATCTGATGATGATGATGAGCTTCAAACAGAAACTAATCATGCAGGGAAACCAGCAGTGGATTGGTGTCATGAATTTCATTATCATCAACTTGAGAGCAGCAATCAGCCAATCCAATCCATCAGAAATAGCTTTCACATAATTGGAAATCAGCAATCTATTAGTTGTAAGGTTGAAAAGAAAGAGAAATTTCTTGAGCAGGATGAAGATAAGGAGCTTTCTCCTGAAAAGGTTGAGGTAATAAGAGATACCCCTCTCAAGAACATGATAATCTCTTCACAGAACACAGTCCATTGAATCAGAGCATACCAGGATTACAAGAGGACAACGCTACAATATATGATGAGTCCTCTAGTTTAGATGACAATGAAGATGAGGAAGTTTTTCTTTCTCAAGAGAATATTTTCCTTTATCCAGTGGAGAAACAAGAGATGATCCTGGTTGAACTATGTCTTCCAAATACTCTTCCCTATTGTCACTTCTTGAAGACATTTAAAGAAAGGATAAAGGTTATTAGGAGCAGTATATTACCAAAATCAAGAGGATTATTTAGCAATGCTGCTAAAAAAAAAAAAGAATGGGAGGGGCCTTGTTTGTCCAGCCTACCCAAAGAGATGAAGAAGGATCAATCATGGAATCATTTACTAGATTGGTTGTGCTGGAAAAGAGAGTTCATTAGCTAAACATGTAAATATTCCAAGTTAGATTAGGTTAGATAGGAATGTCAATAAAGCTCAGCCTTTGAGCATTTAGTTAGTTGCTGATTTTTGTCTTGAAGGAAAAGGAAAAATACAAAAAACAATAGAAAAGAAAAGATGGCAGATTTTAACAAAAGAAAGGTACAGCATACCAAAAAAGAGAAACAAAAATCTGAAAGTGTGCAAGCTTAAATGCCACTCCTGAAAACACACTTCTAATTAGTCAAACAGCCTAATATTGACTAATTAGTTTTAAATTGACTACTAATAGGATAGTGAATTTGATTTGCTAAAATGATTAATCTTGGCTTATTAGTAGATAGATTAGGATAGAAATTAAAGGCTCAAACATGCTCAAAATCTGAACCTAAGTTTCCAAAGAGAATGACTCAAATCTGTTTCAAATTCTGAGTCAAAAAAGATGTAAATATGGTTCTAATTAGCTCAAAATTTTAACCAGAGGATAAGCAAAGAAAAGCTCAAGTAAGAGTCAAAACAGAGCTGTAAAAGATGAAGTGTGTGCTTGAACTTTCAGATCCTAAGCCTTCCATTTTGATTTAATTTTCTGAAAATAATAATCTATGTGCAGCTTTTTTCTATGCCATAGATCAGCATCAAGTTAGACTGTTTAATCTTGACTTGTATGCTTTTAAATTTCTTCTTTAGAAATTAAAGAATAAAAATCTGTTAGACTGTTTAATCCTAGCAGATTGGTAGATGAGGTAGAGAATCATATGGACTCAACTCTTTAATCTGAGTTCATGGAGAAATAAGGATAGAAATAGATTAGATATTATGCTTTCAAAAGAATAAAATGTTGAGAGAGAGTTTTCCAATCCAAGTGCACTCTAAAGAAGAAAAAATGTTAGATCAGTAGGATTGGGCATGTAGAAAGCTTGTGTTGATGAAAGATCCATTGTTTTCCATGGATGCTAATATGTTTTCAGAAAAAAGAAGATCATCCAAGAAAATAGAGCATCCCAATGGATGATGCACTGATCAGCCTGCCAGAGAATGCAAGTTTGAAGTTCTTGATGCCTTCAAGAAGGCACCATCCCCAAGTGGAGCCACTGTTGGCCACCTATAAAATTTGTTATATCAAAAGGTGGCCAAAACATTTTGGAGCCTTCAAGAAATAGTTTTATTGCAAAAATGTTATCTCTTGAAGCCTCTTGAAGACATCATTCCCTTGTTTCAATCTTCATTGCTATTTCCATTTCAAAGTTCAGAAGTTCTGTTGATTTCAAAGAGAAAAGACTGCTTCAAAATCACCATTTTTCCCTCTCCTCCACTTCAAAACTAACCTTCATTTTTACCCCTTTCATTCCCATAGAATTCTTCTATTTTTACATTTTTTCCATTTCCCCTTCGTAAAATCCCCTTTGTAGAGTCTAAAACTCCTTTTTGAACTCTGCCGAAACCCCCAAAACCATTAAAAAACATGGAAAATTTCATAAAAAAATATGTTTTTTACCACAGGCTTAAGCCCTGGTGGGCTAAGTCTTAAACCACTTCCCCTTCATATGCCTTGGTGTTGGAACCAAGTGCTAAGCCATTTGAGCACCTATCGCATCGGAAAAATCTGAGCACACAAGTCATTTTCTTATATGGAAGCCTCCGATGCGATTAAATTCCTATTATTTAAACCCCGCCCCCCCTCCGCTTTATACTCCATATAAATATGCCCGGGACCAAGATTTTAAATCCCGAGGCGCTTAGTCACATAGCAAGTTTTCGCTGGGTGCATTTTTATATGTTTTCCCCCCATCTCTGATTGCGATGGCCCGATCGCGCAATCGCATCGGCCTTCCCCGATCGTGCCAATCGCATCGAAGATGCCAATTGCGCCTTTACATTTCTCCACCCCGATTGGCCATCCCTCCGATTCACTCCCCACCATTGATCTGATCCTTAGATCAACGTTCAATGCTCAATCACTCTGTCGGACTCCAAGTCCTTTGACCCGCTGATGCCTCTGCCTCCGATTGCATCTGGACCGTCCACGTGTCTAGATCGGATGGTCTAGGATGTTTTTCCCGATTTTGGTTTAAAATCATGCGCCTCGCGTTCTAATTTTTTTTGGCCCATTACATCCGTTGATCTCTGCAGATCAACGGTCATTATTAACCCTTTCTCCGCTTTGTTAACACTTCATCCAACCCCCAGATTCAATCCTGGCCATCAATTTTCTCTATCCGATGGCCCACGATCATCCCGAACCCCAAGCTCCACATTTAATCATTTTTTCTCTAAACAAAGGTTTTTAACCTTATCTCATCGATTTTTCGCTATTTCTTTATAAAGTGACTCCCTCGCTTTATTTTCTCCCGATCAATCCCAACCGTCGATCTCTACGCGATCGACGGATCTAACTTATTTTCTCCCCTTGCTCTTCTTTCGACCTCCCTAAATGAATCCCCACCATTGGATGATGCCATCCAACGGCCATGCTCCTCCCCACACCCTCTGAAGCAGTTTACCCCAAATAATGAAGGATTTCTTAATTAGTTTGTGTTTTGAAGGTGATTAATGGTTTTTTCCATTGTAATGAAGAAAAAGCCGTAGGCTAGGAATGACGATTCTCATGCCTTCGATTCATCAAATGGAAGCCATTCATAGGTTCAAATTCCACGTTTCGTCAATGCTTCATGGGCATTGATGCCTCACAAGCCCAGTGAGGCCCTGCACATCAACAAGACACGATGTTATTTAATCAAATTAAAAGAGTATCAGTGTCGAAGACAAAACACAGCAGGAATAGAAGATTGAAGACAATTTTGGGGGGATTACAGCTAAGATTGATTATCAAAAGCCTAATACTCCAAATTAAACACAATTAAAGAAAATCATAAGTGTTTATCAGACATAAAGGCCTCCACTGCCACATCAGAGGCCAATTGATTCCTCTCAGCTACCTCAAATCCACCTATGCCTCAAAGCATTCAGACAGAGGCCGAAGGTATTGATCAAAATCAGATATTTGCCTCGACGCAGCCGAACAGTTAATTTTGCTAAGGAACTTAATGCAAAATATCAGCAGAGTTACTATAACATGACACAGAGCCACAAAAGTCAACAAAAGCTACCACCGAGCTTAATCTTTAATGTAAATCAATTAATAAAAGAAGAACATATGTAAGCTTCTTCATCGAGCCCCTCAAAGGCCGAGAAGCCTTAAAGACTGTATTAAATACCCTTGGAGATCTTTTATCAGATCCCACCTCCTCATTCTTCTATAAATACTTTTGTAGAAGATGAGAAGTTGTTGGTTGATCACTAGTTGTAATATTGAAACTCTCTGAAATAATACATAGTCTGTTTAATTTGAAGAAGAAATTGAAGTCTTGGAAGTCCTGATGATATTGTTGCATGCTTGTTCTTGAGAAGGCTTTATCATTGGATCCATGAGCTTGGCTGTTGGTGAAGTATTCTAAACTGTTTAATGTTTTTCCCCTATTTTCATTATGTTCCATAATTTCTTACTACAGTAGGATGAAAGTTTTAGGTTAAGAAATGACTCCTGGAAGAACCTTAGACCTGTTTGTCCTTCACTTTTCTTCTGTTGAGGTATTTTAGAGGCTTAAATATTTCTCTTTAGTCCTCATGCTCATTTATTTCTCTAATAAGTTTGAATAGTTGGTTTCAGCATGATTTATGGTTCTCCTTGCTTGTCTGCTACCACTTAAAAACTGTTAGTGAAGTCTCCCTTTGAAGTATCTTTGTTTATAGTAAGCCAAGGAGGTCTGTTCTGATCATGCCCTTTGTCCTTGCTTAAACAGTTGTCTTAAAGGTCTTTTATATTTTTTATCATAGATGTGTTAGGTGTTCCCTCTTCTATGACTGCAATTATCAGTGAATCTTTTATATTTTCTAAGTCATTTGAAATAAAATCTTTGAGGAAATAGGGTGTTCCCCGAATCTTAGATTTCATTTTGAAAGTTGTCTTGAAGTCATTATTTCCTTAAATAATGTTTGTAGAATTTATGGTTAACCCTATCTATCAAATATTTCTTTATTTTTCAAGTTCCCTTCGTTGAGAATCAAATTTCTCTTTCCAAATCATTGATGTCCATCTCATTCCAAAACCAAAGGATCCTGCAACCAAGTTAGATTTTCCCTCTGACATCCCATATCCATTAATGAGTATGTTATGACCTCTTCTTGACTCCATTGCCCAATGAACCAAATGTTTCTCCATTCTATATATCTTTCCTAGACCTTTCATGTTCTGTTGTATCAATTCAACCAAACAAATAAACAAACACCTGCACTTAATAACTAGTCTAAAAACAATACTCAAAGCACACAAGATAAACCTTTGCAAACAAACATTTGAGAGATCCCTCTCTGAGAACAGGAGGACTAGATCCTGTAACTCTAAAGATTGGTTCTGATGTTTCCTTGTCTTTTGATTTTCCAAACTATCAAAACATGGGACACCAACAGGACCTTGTCACTCTTCTCACTCCCAGCTTTGTTTCCCCGACTCCTCTTTCACCATCCTCTGAGCCTATCACCATGTCGCAGTTGTGACATGGCATGAGATGTCAAAGGGGTAGCACTAGAATCCATCCCCAGCGCACCCCCTCTGACTCCAACTCTGAGTCCTCTTCTCCCTCCTCTGACTACATTAGAGGTAGATACTCAAATACTCGTAGTGGGAGGGGTAGATTCCATACTACCAGCCTCAGAATGGGTTCTCCAGCACCGGCTAATCCTGTTACTCTAGCTTCAAATACACCCCAGACAACACAATTCTTCTTCAACTACTCCCTCCATCGCCCTCGTATCATTTCTTCCATTTCGGTTGTCTTAAAGGAGTAACCACTTTTGGTTGACACCAGCATGCATCAAGGAGGGACAACCTCAGCGACGGCTCCGGACATGGACGAGAAGAAGCGGCAGGTGGATAAGGACAAAGAAAAAGCTCCAAGTGATGAGGAGAAGGTTTGTTGTGGGCGTGAGCAATCCAAGCAAGGCGTTGCCTCAAGTTCGGACAAGCCAAGGGAGGATGACGACATGGAGGCCTATAAGAGCCTCATAATTGAAGAACTTCCTCCTCATCATGATGTTTAATAATTTCAAATGTGTTTGATTTTTGCTTTATGATTCCCAACTTGATGGGATTGAACTTGAATTTGTAGCTATATTATCCAGTATTTTTTGTCTAACAGTCTATCATATATGCAAAGTACAGTGGAATCCAAGGTTGATACCCCTGTGTGGGCAGCACAATAGCACAATGTATGGACTGGACTAGTTTCCCCTAGTGGGCAGTAAATCTTCTATTTATTTTGTTGAACATGCCACAACTCTGGGCAAAGCTAAGGCTTCAGCCACGATGTAAATTATTCTTCCTCTTTAATAGATTTAAACTAACTTAGAAAAAAAAAACTTAGTGGATTTTGACCCTACATGCAATAATTTTTGCAATGATTTTATAGATGCAATTACATAGTGATATGGGTTTGAAAGCATCTCATTCTTGTCTAATTTTTGGGATTAAAGCCTGAAATGTTGAATTGAAAGCTCCCAAATCCTACTTGTGTATTTTAATTTGTCAGCAATTCTTGGTTTGTTTGAATGAAGTCATAGAACCACTAGAAAAATTCTATCATCCTGCGAAGTGACTGAGGGTTATTATACTTTTGGAAACAATGCAAAATTGTTTGTAATTCTTTCTTTTATATTTGATCCATCAATGTCTCATTACCCACCTCCCCTAAAAAACTCGGGAAATATGAAGTCATCTTTAACTATCTCTCTTAAATTTATTCTATCATCCTCTTTATAAATTACCTCAAAATGGTCGGTTGATGAGAAAATTGCTCCTCAAGATAAGGGACCTTCTCATGAGGAAAAGTTCATTGATAATCAACATCTTGAGGCAATTTTTCATTACAATTATGAGATGTTGAAGAGAGAAAATGTATGCTATTTAGTAAAGGCTATGCACGAATGTTAGTGATTTGGTACAAGGAAATACATGGGCAGCGAGGGAATTGTGGAGATTCCCTACAACTCTTGTCCCAAATGTGACACGTGAGTATGTATGCTTATTAAACAACTATATTTGAGAACATGCACCATTTTGAAGGCAAGAATATTTTGGATGTAAGCGCAGGAAGTTTGATGCAGGCTCCTGCACCTAAACCAACATCCCACCTACTTACCTATGACTACGATCTATGTGCTTCCCTGCTTGTCAACTACAGTTGCTCCAATTCTCAGTGAGCTTGTGCTTGAAGGCCCGTCACTGCGACTTCAACTAGGCTACTTGACCACATGTGGTGGCTACTAAACCTGCACTAACACAGGTCTAGCTAGCTTTGATAGCACTCCTCCATCCACCAACTATGCTGACAATTTCCCTTCTATCGGTAATTTGTGTGTCTTTTCCCCCGCAATTTCTCAACAATTAAGTGGTATCGACTAGTCTAGCCCGTGTTTCTTCCTTCTTGGTGATTTGCCACCTTATGCTTCTTGTGGTTTTGTTTTTTTCGAGTGTAGACTTGCATGTAGGCCACAGTTCTTCCACCAACGACTGTTGACCATACCTTCCCACCTCTCCTGGAAATATACACTCAAAAATACGTACTTCTTTGAGGTGATACTAGTAGATCCTTTTCTACCAACCAAAATGTCGTCCACCCCTTCTTCGCACAATTTTATTTTCCTATTGGTAGAAGGGTTTGACCCTTATTGGAAATATCAACATGAATGTGTCCATATTCTATGTATACAATGCACCATCACACATAGCTTGAATGAATTAACCCATCTCCACCTGGCTTCCACAATGTTGTTGGAAATTTCTAATGCTCTAATACCATGTTGGAAATTCCTAACGCTCTGATAACATGTTGGAATTTCTGGTTATTCTAGAACAACAGAGAGGAAATAAAAATTCCTCTTCTAACACAAAGTATATAATAAATCAATGTGGATAGAAAGATGTACTAAAACTCTATTTCATTAAAAAAAAACTATTAGAAAATACAATCTTTCATCAGAACTAAAGTTCTGGATTTAATCAAAATACTCCTAACTGTGTTTTTCATTTGTTGCCTTCACACAGTCTTTTATTGTTGCTACACCCAGTCTTTATTGCAGCTACACCCAGCTTCTGTTGCGGCAACACACAGTCTTATGTTGCTGTTACACCCAGTTTCCTTTGCTTCTACACACACAGCTTCCTTTGCTGCTACACACACAGCTTCAGTTGCGGCAACACATAGTTTTAATTGCGGCAACACACAGAGATTTCTTTGCTGCTACAAAACACAGCTCTTCAAGCTTTCTTTGTTTTATGCTCTCTCTGTCTTCACTGTTTAACACACAGTCTCTCTACTTTGCAAGCAGCTACATCATTCTACTATTTTATATTACATATATTATAAAACTATATTCACATTTCTCAAACCCATTTTCCAGTAGATAGGCATCTATCCTACTGTACCATGCTCTTAGTGCTTGTTTCAGCCCATACATAGCCTTCTTCAATCTGAATACCTTGTGCTCTTCCCCTTATTTCTCATATCCCAAACGTTGTTCAACATATACCTCTTCCATCAATACTCCATTTAGGAAAGTTAATTTCACATCCATTTGGTAAAATTTCCATTTGTGGTGTGCTGCTATAGACAACACTGCTCTTATTGTTTCCATTCTTGCAACTGGTGCAAAATTTTCCTCATAATCTCTTCCTTTTTGCTACTTGTAGCCTTTGACAACAAGTCTGGCTTTGTGCCTTTCAATCTTACCTTCAGCACTGCTTTTGGTTTTATAAACCCATTTCAGTCCAATCACTTCCTTGCCTTTTGGGAGATCAAATAGTTCCCATGTCTTATTCTTCTCTATGGCATTTATCTCTTCATCCATAGCATCTATCCATTTCTTATATTTTACTGCTTCTTCAAAGTGAATAGGATCTTCTATATGACAATATAATGAAAATAAAGAGTTCGTACCTTCTTATTGCTCATAAATTTCATTCAGACTTCTGAATCAGGTTCTTCTTTCACTTGTTGAACTTGTGCTTGTATAAGCACTCAAATTTTCTCCTTGTGATGTTCTTGGAGAAGCAACGTCATCACTTCTCAAGGGTGTTCTCATACCTGCTTGTGGTGTCCCTTGTTTTCCTTATGTTGGTGGCGGTGGTGTTGCTAATGAGGGATGTCTTTCAACCATTTCTTCCTCATATTCATCATGAGACAAACAGCTTTTTACATTCACTGTTTTCTCAATGCTTCCATCCCAAGCTTCTTCCTCAATAAATTTTACATCTTTGCTTATCATAAATTTCTTTGTGAATGGGTTATACAATCTGTATGCTTTGGATTCTTCATTGTATCCAACAAATATGCACTTCTCTCCCTTACGGTCCAACTTCTTCCTTAGCTGATCCGAAATGTGTGCATAATCCACACAACCAAAAACTCTCATGTGGGTGACAAATTGTTTTATGCCACTCCATGATTCTTCTGGAAATTTTTTCATTACACTCTTTGTTGGGCATCTATTCAACACATATGTTGCACAATGTACAGCTTCAGCCCAATATTCATTTGGCAAATGTTTTTCCTTCAACATGCTTCTTACCATATCCATGATGGTTTTGTTTTTCCTTTCAGCAACTCCATTTTGATGTGGTGTATACCTTGCTGTGAATTTCTTATGAATCCCATTTTCTCTGCAAAAACACAGAAATTATTTGGAGATATATTCTCCTCCTCTATCTGTTCTTAAGACTTTAATATGCTGCCCACTTTGATTCTCAACTAGAGCTTTAAAGTGGCAGAATTTCTCAAACACTTCACTCTTCAACTTCCAGAAATAAACCCATGTTTTTCTTGTGTAATCATCAATAAAGGTCAGCATATAGTGGCTGCCTGCTAATGAAGGTGTTTGCATTGGTCCACACAAAGCAGAATGGACTATTTCTAAGGGTGCCTTTGCCCTTATGCTCTTTCCTGATGGAAAGCTTTCTCTATGTTGTTTGCCCAAGATGCAACCTTCACATAGGTTGTCTAGTTTTTCAATCAATGGTAATTCCTTTACCATACCTTTTCTGTGCAATAAATTCAAACCTCCAAAGTTGAGATGTCCAAATCTCAAATGCCATAACCAGTTTTCATCCTTTGCTTCTCTTTGGTAAGTCTCTTGTGTCACTGCTGCCATTGCAGCTCCTTTCTTCAAATTTGCTCCCATCTTGAGAGGAACCATTATGTTTCTTGTCATCTTCACTTGTGCAATGCATTTATTTATTGGTGGTTTATCCATGATGGTGCATACATCATCTTCAAAGAATACATTGTAGCCTTTCTGAATGAGTTGTCCAATGCTCAAAAGGTTACACTTCATACCAGGCACATAGTAAACATCTGATATGGTTTTCTATCTCCTTTATTTGTTAAAACACTTGCTCTGCCTTTTCCCATGACAGAGACTTTATTGTATGTCCCCATTGTTACTTGAGACTTTATATTCTCATCAATCATGTAAAACATAGAAATTTTTCCAGTCATATGGTTGCTACATCCTGAGTCTAGAAACCATATATCTTCATTTTTCTCTTCAGCCATATTACATGCTAAAAACAAATTCTCTTGACTGATATTTCCTTTTGTAAAATTAGCACTGGATCTATTACCCATATCACTCTGTTTCTTCCTCCATTCATTGGCATAATGCCCATAATTCTTACAGTAATGACATTGGACTTGGGATTTATCATACCTTTGTCCATGTCCTTGATTTTTTCCACCTTGTTAGTTGTTGCCTTCGCTTTTATTCTGACTTTTTTTTCTACCCCTTCCACTAGTACTTGCAGGGTTGTTTATTCCTCCTCAGTTATAGCTTCTACCTCTACCTTTTCCTCTGTAGTTTGATCTGCCTTGGCCTCTTCCTCTTCCAAATGATATTTGGGTCTTGAAGGCATGCTCCAAAGATGAGTTTGTTTTTCTGCTCAATCTTTGTTCATGTGTCATCAATGATGAATGAAGCTCATCAACAGTAAATCTTGAGATATCCTTTGTCTCTTTAATGGTTGTTACTATCACATTAAATATTGAGGGTAACCTCCTCAATAATTTCTCCACTATTCTTCTTTCTTCTACTATCTCTCCATGAGATCAAAAATGTGAAGACTGAGTCTATTGTATCAGGCTCTTTCATGCAAATGACTTAAAAATATCTTCTTATTAATTGAAGCTTTGTTGTCTTTACCTTCTCCATTCATTGGTAGGTTGTCTGGATGGTACCCCATGCATCCTTGGACTTCTTAGATGATGTAATCCTTGGAAATATGCTTTCATGCACTGCCTGATAGAGATAGAAGAGGGATTTTGAGTCCTTCTTTATATTACTCTTCAACAAATCCTTCTCTGCCTATGTTAAGGCATCAAATGCTTGTTCATTTGTTGGTTCTTCTAAACCATCTTCAACTAGCTCCCATAAATCTTGAGAGGCAAACAGGGCTCTCATTGTGATTTCCCAATATTCATAGTTCTTCCCATTGAACTGTGGGAGTTGAGTATTTCCCATACTCGTGCTTGTGCTGGCTCCTACCATCAGTAGCTTTACAGAACTATGCTAAAACTTGACTGTGTTTTTTAAACAAATCTTTCTCACTGCTGAGAGATACACTCTGTCTCTTAAAGAATTCCTTTTACAGTTCTCTGGACTGTAATCTGAAAGCAAACAAAAACTCTATTTTGGTAAATACCTGACTTTGTTGAACCTTCACACTGCTGGAGAACTGCTTCAACAATCTTCTTCTTTCTTCTTTCAGCTTCTTTGGCAAATGCAAAGAGCATGACCTAGCTCTAATACCATGTTGTAAATTTCTAACACTCTGATAACGTGTTGGAATTTCTGGTTATTTCGGAACAACAGAGAGGAAACAAAAATTACTCTTCTAACACAGAGTTAATAATAAAATCAATGTGGACAGAAAGATGGACTAAAACTCTATTTCATTAAAAAAACTGTTACAAAATGCAATCTTTCATCAGAACTATAGTTTTGGATTTAATCAAAATACTCCTCACTGTGTTTTTCATTTTTTGCCTTCACACAGTCTTTTGTTGCTGCTACACCTAGTCTCTGTTGTGGCTACACCCAGATTCTGTTGCGGCAACACACAGTCTTTTGTTGCTGCTACACCAAGTTTCCTTTGTTGCTACAGACACAGCTTCATTTGTTGCTACACACACAGCTTCAGTTGCGGTAACACATAGTTTTAGTTGCGGCAACACACAGAGTTTGCTTTGCTGCTACAAAACACAACTCTTCAAGCTTTCTCTATTTTCTTCTCTCACTATCTTCACTGTTTAACACACGATCTCTCTACTCTGCACGCAGCTACATCATTCTACTGTTGTCTATTACATATATTATAAAACTATATGACCTAAAAATTTAAAATTCAAAATTAAAACTTTGTCCTATCACGCCTTTTAAATGCAGTTAGGTGAATTATGTTAAGGCGGGAGGTAACCTGGTACATAACACGATTTGGTGGATTGAAACAGGGCTACGACTAGGTTGCTAATTTAGGGATTCAAACCCAAAATTTTAATGCACTATTGAGTGTAAATCAAAAATATGAAATCTCTGCTGCTCCCATCAAATCAACATTAAAGCTTGCTGTCCTGTTGCTCAGGTTTGTAGTTGGAATTAATTTCCAACAAATGCAGCTTGATTCGAGATCTAGTCAAGAGAAAATATTATAAAATAGATAATAAATAAGAAATACAGGAGAATCAGGCCAATCAAAAAAATTTATTTTTAGGTTTTGTCAGGGGGGAATATTAACCTAGCACACACTAGGGTCAATTAGTACTGAACCCAGCTATTGTGAAGATAGAGATTACATAGGTCTTAGTTCCAATATCTGATATGATGACCATTTGGGTAAACTCAAGAAATGCACCAGAGGTTGGCAACTTCAATGTCCATATCATGACAAGGGTTAGACGGACCTATGCCAGTATTCCTACTCAATGTGCCTAATGTACAATCTAGATTCAATGCACTATTAGCCCCACCTTGCCCTGGTTGTAAAATTCCTTGCAATATATTTCTGGGTTTGTGTGAAATTTTCGTTCATATCTAGGTCAAACAATTTGTCTGGGTGCACTATCAACCCCACCATCGCCCTATTTGTAAAATTCCTTGCAATAGATTTTTGGGCTTATGTTAAATTTTCGTTCATATCTATGTCAAACAATTTGTCTAGGCACTGCTGTAGGCGCTTTACTAAAAATTTCAATTCAGAAGATACTCATATTAAATGACATGCACCGAAAATAAACCACCCAAAGTGAAAACTGACATATTCCAAGCATAATATTCTCACGGGACTGCCAAATATAACTCAGAAATAGGAGTAACGAGTATTCATATTAATTCCCAGAATGACATCCACTACAGCTAGAAGACTACCAATATTTTATGCCGTCAATAAACACATGTAAAGAAGGGACGCTGAGTATAGAAACCTGGGACTGGTGCGTTCCTTTTGTTGGTTTCCAGATGAGTGTCTCACACACAATGAAGATTCTAGAAGTTCATTTTATGCCCATATGTTTGCATTCACCCATACCAAAGATAAGGAACTCGTGTTTCCCTTAGTGAGCAGAAAATACACGAGTTAGTGATGCCAGGACCTTTGGATAGTGTAAACTCAGACTCATTTAGCTTATACGCAACCTTTAGAGAGTAATTTTCTTAGTCGTTTCAAGGGTGCACAAAAAATTTTATACGGTTAGGAAACTCGTGTTAATCAATATGAAAACTCATCCCTTCTCTACATATTTTTCCAACAAATGGAATGTGGAATATCGTCCCTCAAGCTTAGGTAGATCTGGCCCAACAAATCCAACCAGAACTGAGAACTTGTAAATGTATGTCTCAGCTACTAAAATAATGTAGCTCGACAAGAAAAATAAAAGGGGACTCGTGCAGTGAAAGATTAAAGTTTTGTTTCTATCCCTTAGAAAATCATACGATGCCACCCAAAAATTCGAGGTGCTACAGATTGGTAGTCATGCATGTTTCTTCTTCACACTAAACCAAAAGAGCAGATTCGGCTTCCTTTCCCTTGGCGTTTGAAGAGGCGAGGGATGCAAATAGAATACCTTCTCCGCAATGACCCTCTCCTCCTGTGAAATCTAAGATTCATCACATGACGTCAAATTGGAGGGGAAATCAAAGGGGTTGGAGCCAAGAGGCGTCACTGGGCTGAGAATGAGTGATGGGATATGGAGCATGCTAGGCGAAAGGATTTTGGGCGGCGACACTGCCCTAGTAGATATCCTTCCGTTCAGATTGAGGCGGAGAGGATTGATCCCCAGACTTATCTGCAGATTTCTCAAATTCTGACACCTTTCATGCAGCTTGAAGGTAGGTTTTTGAGGACCCACTTTGATTCCGAGAAGTGAAAGATTAAAATTTTTTTTCTATCCATTAGAAACTCACCCCTTAGAACCTCATACAATGCTTCCCTCCACTCAAAATAAAAAACTATAGGTGTTGAATATTGCCGCCACTCAAAATCAAAAATTCGCAAAAATTCAAGGTGCTTAATATTGCTGCCACTCGAAATAAAAAAATTTCAAAAATTTGAGGTGTTGAATATTGCCACCACTCAAAATACAAAATTCGAGGTGCTAAATATTGGTAGATGTTAAGTGATCGGTTCAATTTCTTTTTTTTATTCGGATGTTATTTTTGGACCATGATGTAGCCTCACCAATACCTAACTAAAAAAAATTAGCAAAAAAAAAAAAAACCTCGAGGAAGAACTAGATAAACCCAACCAAAATAATTAAGTTCTAGGTCATGTCAAATGGAATACTAAACTAGCACAAACTCATCTAACCCCAATTATTTCAATCAATACTAAGCCAAACTATTTTGAATATTGAGTTTGCATATGACTAAGTTGCAATATTTGATATCTTAATGATTTGGTTAAAGTTGAGAAATGCACAATAGATTGGAAACCTTAAGTTGACTACCATAACGACACTTAGACTATGCAATTATTTATGATTTTAGTCTTTTGGAAACTACATGTAGTATTTTTGGCTCAACGATGCCCATGCAATAAATTCTTGTTGAGAAAGATCCATATTACTAAAAATTAGATTTGGTGCTTGTAGGTATTTGTATGTTCTATGGGGCTTGGATATAGCCAATGTGTATGTCTTTCTAGAGGAAACAAGAGATAGAGACTATGAAGAGTTTATTGGAGGAATGCATAAAACATTGATATTGAAAGGGATCGTCATTGATGGAAGTGAAAATATTTTGAGGAGTCCTACGAGTTATGGAAGTGAAGATGTTTTTCCTTAAGAAAGTCCAAATATAGTGTCAGTTATTATAAGTGATGATAAATAAGAATTCAACAACCAATAAATATTTGCATCTCTACATTGGTTTGAGGGATAACTTTGCATCCTATCATATGTAGTTACTTCTCACTGTCATAAGTGATGATAAAGAAAAATTAAATAGCCAAAAAATAATTGAATTTGGATGGAGAGTTAGTCTATTGTATGTAGTTACTTCTCATTGACATCGTTTTTTGACATTTGTACATATGTGCATGAAGAAAAATCAAACCAATTTTATATACTTCAAAGGAATTGTGAAATAATTCTAGTATTGATGAGAAAATTAGAACTTATGCGGCTAATAAAAAAGCCCAATTTTGATCTAATGTAATAATTCCATCTGTAATATTAATGACTTCGCTTAAATTCCCTTGATAAAGTTTCACATTTCATTGTCAATCAAGCAAATCTAAAAGTGAGGGACACAGGGTTCATCAATTACCCTTACTGACAACATAACTCAAAAACTAGCATCCATAATTTTACCACGTAGTTGCATAAACTCAAGGGTACTAGTGTGCCCAAGTAGTCATAATAGAGGTGGGGAACATGATACAATTTTGAAATGGTAGATCATAGCTGACAAAATAAGTAAAAAAATTCAATGGGACCATGTTTATCTAGTGAATATGGTGGCATGTCATTAGGCCAACCATCAAGATTCACTTCTTCACAGGCATAAATAAGAGGTTTGGGTGAGGTGCAATTTATGGGTTAACCAAAAACTAAGTGTGATGCATCCTTCCAAGCCATTTCTCCCACAAGTGATGGCACCCCACATCTTAGGAAGAGTTGAAATGAAACCTTAAAAAATTATTGATACACGCCCACAAAATGAAGAACATAACATTTATTGCAACATTCACTTGTCATTTGCCCTAAAATAAACATGGAGAGAATGATAATAAGTGTCATAGATCTATCCCTCTTGCATGCACAACTTCTCTACTCAATCAACCGCCAATCAAGGAGGCCTTACTAATAGAAACAAGCAGATGTAGAAATAAATGAAAGATAGAAGGATAACTAGAAGAATGAGAATGATCATACCTATAAATTTGGGGTTCACATCTCCATTATCATTGGGATGGACTTGGGTTTTGGGCTTCTTATCGCGATCCATTCATGAACACCTGCCACCACTTTTCACAAACCTCCTTTTCTATCTATCTTCTCCTGACTTCTTTTATTACCAGGGACAACCACAAATGTAGATAGATATCTATAGCAACAATAGGCACTGAGGACATCAAAAAATTCCTCCCTCGCTCACATTTTCCACTTTTTTTTCATTTGAATGCTTAGTAAATAGAAATCTCGAACATGTCGAACACCTACCACAATGTTTCATAGAGCCTCCTTTTCTATATATTTTCTCACGACTCCTTCTATTGCCAGGGATGATCCCAAATGTAGATAGATATATGTAGCAGCTATAGGTGCCAAGGACATTAAAAAAAATCCTCCCTCGCTCATGTTTTCCACTTTATTTTCATTTAAATGCCCAGTAAATAGAAATCTTGAACACTACGATGTGTCAACGGGAAAAATTTTTATTTTGGTCTTCTGTGGTTTTTAGTATGTGCGATTTTTTGGTTTGATAGAGGTGCACGAAGGTGGTATTGAAGGAGGTTTCACTGGGGGTGTTAGTGCTTCTGTGTGGAATTCTCCATTTCTGGTGCTTGGTCTGGAAATTGGTGTGCCTGGTGGTTTGGTGGGTGGTTCTTGGTGTCTAGTGGCAACAGGAGAGTTGCCCTTTTGGAATACATAGAGTCTATATCCTAGTGTGAGTTGTGTGAAGCTTCTTGGGAAGCGTCAGCCTAGGGTGTGTTCCTCTCCCCTTCTCCTTCTCCAGTTGTTCGAGTTCTTGCCGAGTTTCCCAACTAGTGGCAAGATGGTAACTGGGGCATAGTGTGTGGTTTCCTGAGGAAATTTAAGGGTGAAGAGAGATCTGGTTTTTGGGTCTGATGGTAGGGGAAAGTTCTAGTAGACTGGAATCTGATAATGGTAGGAGTTGGCCCTCCTTATTTTATCACAATGCGACCATCCTCACAGCATGGGAAATCCTCACCCCCAGCCAAGCAAGGATCTATTGGCTCAGATGATATGGAAATAGTGGTAGGAGTGCACCGAGGTGGTAAGACCGTCGGTCACTCCCAGCTTGTTGGTGTGGGAAATCGAGGCGGTCGTGGTGGAGGAAAAAATGCCTCCCATGGTGGTGGAAGTGTAAGGTCACAACAAACGCAGCATCGGGGTGGTGGAAATCAAGGAGGAACATTTAAATGGGGAACTTGTAGGCGTGTAGCTCCCGGCCCACGGTAAATTCAACATTGTTTTCTAGAAAACTGTCGGGACCTAATCCAAACTTTGATAGATCAAATGGATGCAGCGGAATGGGATCGTAGGGAGGAGCATGTTGAGTTTATGGCCACTTTGGATAGGATGCACTACTTCCAGTGCCAGTTCAGGGAGCGAGTATTGGTGGTGGTCTAGTGAGGCCAAAACCACCTTGTAGAAAAAGTGGAAAATTTGGACACTTGGCTCGCACACTTCGAAGGACACGTCCATTGCAACTTCCATCCACCACTCCCTCTAGGAACAACCCTGGAAAACCCAACTTCCATTACGTCGGATGACTAGTATGCTCTCATGTGTTTTTTATGTATTACATGTATTTTGGTGTCTTTGACCCTTTCATTTATGGATTTTTTCCTTAGCCTCATTTTTATATTTTTGTCACTTGTTGCAAACATTGGTCAACAAACCTAGTCGGGGTGACACCACCTATTTTTTTCTCTGTTATTTGTACATATTTTTCACCTTATGAATGAATATCAACTTACAAAAAGAAATGTTATGTTTATATATTCATTAAATGTAAATATGAATATTTGACCTTAGATTTAAAACAAGAGTCACACTTTTAACATAAATCAATGAAGTTTAAAGATTAAACTTTATGGCCAAAGAAATATAAATATACATATTAATTTGACTATCTAAATATTACCTTTACTAAAACTATAATGAAGGCATTAGTTTAAAGTATATAGATGATACATGCAATATTTATGTTAATTGTAGATGAATCCATCTGCAGTGTTAAACATTAGAGACAAAAGAGTATTCAGAATTTTAACAATGTAGATGGACTCAAAGACCCCTTTGTTTCTCTATCTTAACACTGCAGATGGATTTAGAGACTCATTTAGTGAAATGTAACACTTTAGTATCAAAATTGCAAATTTTCATTTATGGAGTGTGTTGATCATGTTAGCATTCTATTAGAAATTTCGATAGGAAACCTCGCCTAAACCCCTAAAGCTCCCTCGTTTTGTCCCAAAAGATCCCTTTTTCGCCTATCGTTGCCATTCGTTAATCCCAAAACTGCATAAAAAGGCCCAAAAAACCCGCATTTGATAATATATACGGCCTGGCACCTTTCGGCCCTAGCCCCTCAGTCTTTCTCATCATATGGTCTGAGCGCTAGACCAAGCACTAGCCCGGAGGGCACCTATCACAGAGATATATTGGGCTCGTTCATAACCATCAATCTGTACAGATCTGACGGTGTTCGCAAGGCTTCCTCGCGCCCGTGGCCCACCTGTTTACCGCTCCAATCATCTGTCAGTCATCCGATCAGATCGAAAATCAACGGTTCGCGATGCATCTGCTCCAGTGGTCCCCACGCCATGCTCTGTACAGAAACCACCCGGTTTCTATCACACCGCCTTTGGGTAGCAGGCGGTATTTTTATTTTCGCAGCGATTTCATACGACGCGCGACGCGTGGTAGCGACATTGTTTCAAAACCACTAGCTCATCGCGCATTATTGTTCGGAATAGGATGCCCAGTGATTTCGCTGTCAGCCGTCTGATCTGAAGCTGTTCATCCAACGGCTATCACGCTCTGAACCTGCACGGGATTTAACGCAAGGAAATCGTACCCCTGGCCCACTGGCAACTGCCCCCGACGCCATTTCAACCGTCGATCTCGTCTTGAGATCGGACGGTCTAGATCATTTGCATGCCCCACTGTTGACCCGATCTTCCTCCACGTCACCCGTTCCATGTGTGTGTCGCATTTTTCCTCTGCCCCTTATATGCCCCATTCATAAGTTAAATTTTGATGTTTTTTCGTTCAAATTCTTCGCCCAGTCTGTTTACCACTGTCCCACTGTATTTTTCATCACCACCTTGCATACCTCCACCATTCCATCATGCCATGTTGCTACATATTCATCCCAACTGCATCGCCATCCCCATGCATTTGTTTTCCTGACATGTTTTCGGGTTTTGCAGGGTTGCAGCGACGGAAAATTGCTATTATTCCCAGCCTCTATTACAGAAGCAGAGATCGCAGAAAGGACCATGTTTCAGAGGCAAAATTTATGGATCAAGGCTTGGGAAGCTTTTATGACACGGCTTTCATTAAAGCAGTAGGGGTAAAATCTATCAAACCCTCCAGGGTAATTCGAAGCACATATTTTGCAATCGAAGATATTACTGTTGCGGCAGAGGGTATCAGCAGGAGATTAGAGGAATTCAACGATTAGCATTGAATGTTTCAAGCCTTAATTCAAAGTTAGAAGGAAGAGGGTACCAGGCACAAGAAAAAAATACCTCAAGGCTTTCTTTTCAACACCATTTTCTTTCAGGAAAGGACAGAATGTTTATATGATTTTACTCCTTTACCATGTTCCTGAAGAGATCTTCATCCAGTGCATTTATTTCAGAACGCCGGCCTCAAAATACATGCAGCACTTCAGAACCATTCAGCAGTATGGGCGTGCACGTCTCCGCCATTTTGTTTTAATGATACAATTAAATGTTCATCACCCACTTTCTTTATTAGTCTTCTTTGTTTCCTATAAAAACCCCAACGAACAAATTATGAAGGGTTCCAGATTTTATCAGAAAATTATGCAGTGAAAGGCTTTTTGTATACATCTTGTAAAACTCTTGTATGAAGGCTCAGAGCCCATAGGGTCTTAGTGAGGAGGAGTTCCATCTGTTAAAGAGGATTATGGTCTTTGGTATTTCATAGTCTGTAACTCTCTCTTATGTGTTATTTAATATATCATTTCATTTCACCCATCTTTCCTGTATCATGTTTTGGAATGCGAGTAGCTCACTAATTTTTGGTATGGATTTATCCTAGTTGATACCCATGCTTGGATTAGTCAAGCGCTTTAAATATGGCTCATGCATGATATTATGTTCCATTATTCATCTAAACCATATTTCTGTTATATTAGTTTCTTTGGGAGGGTGTTTTTAAAACGCTATTGTTATGTATGGATTCTTAGATTGGTAAGCCCATGCATGGTGGTATTGTGTATATGGATACTCAAATTTTAACATAATCAGTATCTTCTTGATATTTTCTCTACAAGCCCACCCCTTCTTATAATTTACTGGGTAGATATATTACTTGAATTGGCCCTCTTTACAGTAAATTGTCTCTTAACTGTCTGATGCCTTTATATTGGAATCTTGCATCTTGCCTCTGCAGTATTCTTTTCCCTGTGACACTTTCTGAGGGTCTTGGTACCATTTAAATCATATTTCCTGTTTTTAGAAGGTAGCATGAGAGCTTTCAATTGATAACATCCTTTGTTATACCATATGCTCCTTGCTATATTTAAGATGTCCTAAGCACTGGTCTATCACAACTCTAAGTTGTCTCTAGGAACAACAACATATTTTTGGTGCCATTGCCAGGGAATGAAGTTGAGAAAATTATAATCCCTAGGCCTCGACAAAATCTAATTCACTCTTCAAGTAGGTGAGTATGGAGAGTTGAGAGTTGTAGATCCCTCACCTTGGCGACTCCACATTTTCTCATTTGATAAATCTATTTGCAGTCCTGGCTCCTCGTAAGCCACACCTAAGGTCAGATACATCTAAGACAAAGACACCTTCAGTGTCTGACCCTGAAAAGATCATACATAGAAGAAATTGGAGGGAAAGAAAATCAATCCACTCTGAAATCCCTAAATTATCTATAGAAGACTTCCCATCCTCTTCTTCTCAAGATTCCCAAGTGCCAGATCCTGACTCTACTATGGGTGATACCGATTATTACTATTCAGATAGTCCACCCAGAGGAGGTGTCAGAAATAAAGATAATTCCCACCCTACTCCTGAGGTTGAAGAGGTTAAAGAAGTCACTGAAGTATCTACTGTTAACAGACCATTATTCCCTTCAACACCTCAGCCAGTTGTTTAGTATATTCCTATTGTGACCCATACTCCACTTCCACCTCCTCCCCCTCCTCTTACTCATCAAACTATTGCACTACCTCCACCCCCTCCAATGGAAAATGTTCCAGGGTTCTTGCTAAACAAATATGCCCCTCTGGCATTACCCCAAGTGTTGAATGATCTGCCACAAGATTATCTGAAGATCCTACCTCGGTTCAATGGGGAAAATGAGATTTATGCTCAAAAACACCTTGAGGTCTTCTGTGCTTTTGTAGAGAATTTTAATGTGGAACACTTAGATTTCGTTTTGAGACTGTTTGTACAATCTCTTGATGGTGAAGCCCGAAAATGGTTTAAGACATTGGCAAGCCGTTCTATTACCACTTGGGAAATAATGGAAGATACTTTTCTCAGGAAATGGGGGGGAAAGAATGACCATGGACAGTGTCTTACTGAGTTCAATACACTCAAGAAAAGGCATAATGAAGGGGTGTCTGAATTTATCAAAATATTTAACAAATTGTATTTGAGTCTTCCTGCTGACATGAAGCCTCATCAAACTGCTATTAAAGTTGTTTTTGTAGTAGCCTTTGATTCAGATTTTGGTTTCTCTCTGAGAAAAAGAAAGCTTGCTACTCTGGATGATGCCCAGACAGATGCACTAGAGATTGAGGAAAACTTTGCCTCCACTGGTAAATCAAAATGAAAATCTGAACAAGATGCTAAAAGAAGGGAGAAAGAGGAGGTATCTACCTCTAACCTGGATAGAGACCCATAAATGAGCAAAATGATTAGAAATTTGGTCAAACTTGAATTGGAGGCTAAGAATTCAGCCTCTAAGAATTTCCACAATGCTCAAAACAGAGGTTACAATCCTCAATATAGGAAACCACCTCTGCAAATCTTGCCAAGGGAACCCAAGGAACAACAAGATCAAGTACCACACCCATTGTACCTGGAAGATCTAGAAGATGATGCTACTGAAGACACCGCCTATGGAATGGAGGATGCAAATCTTGCTTTTTCAGATAGTGATGGAGAAGAATGCTCATTACAAGAAGAATAAAATGCTAGAGACACGGAAGACTCAGAGATTGATCACTATTGTAGGCTATTTGATGATTTCGTGCATGCACAGCTCAATAGGGAGTATGATCTCAGATCTTCTAGAAAGAGGACTCATACTCAAGAGCAGGAAGAAGAGCTACCCCAGAAGGAAGCACCTGCTCATAAGGAATCAACAGTGCAGAAAGTCACAGACAAAGGTTTTATTGATGATGGAGAAAATTTGACACCACTAGACAGTCAAAGAAAGGAGGAGGAAAATTATGTGCAAGAATTTAATCCATGTAATGAAGAAATTGGATTGCTGGAGATTATGCTGAATAAACATGATTCAATGTAGGAGGGAGAACCTCAATTTCAAAATTGGGGATTGCAGAATGTGAAGATCCAAGGGAATAAAGACAGTGAATATTTTCTGGGTCTTGGAAGAGACTTAGGATTTCTGAGGAAAGAATTGGTGACTGAATCATCAAGTAATACCATTGGGTCTTATGATTTCGAAACTGACAATTTGGCTATGTTGACAGGTATTGCAGAAGACAATCCATCTTTTGGAATTGTCTTGGATATAAGTGAACTGTTGCAGAAGAAGGAAGGCGAGGCAATCATGTCTCATGAGAAGGAACTTGTTATTACTAATAATGACAAGAAGGAGCTGACGTGTCTGATGGACAAAGAGAAGACTGGAGGACTGAATTTTAGAACTGCTACAGTGATGGAAAATCAAAATTCTAGTCTAATAGAAGATGAAAGTGCAGAATCTAAAGAACTTGATTTGGTTGCCAGAAGCAATCAAGAGGGTGAAGGACAATTACTGAAGATTGTCAAGGAAGAAGAAGAGGAATATGCTGAATCAATTTTGCAGCATATTGATGAGATGCTTGAGAATAGACGGCTGATTTTTTTGCTGAAAACATTTAGAGAAGAGAATTAAATTGCACACACTGAAGTGAAAATGTCGGAAGTTGCAAAAGAAGCAGAAGTAGTTACTAGTTTGCAGAATTTAAATATGCTTACTAGTACACAACGAGAAATGGATGATTATGTTACTACAGTTAGAGAATTAAAAGGTAATTTAGTTTTTAAAGGTAAATATGCAGGTGATGAGCGAGAGAATGTTGCAGAGCGAGATATCCTAAGAGATATTCAGGAAGCTTGGGAAGCAGCCACATTTTTGGCAAAAGAGGCAACATTGACTGTAATGTTTAAGACATTAGCAACAATAGTATTGGCAGAAACAGAAACTAAAGGCAGTAGTGGGCAAAGTAAGTTCCAGACAAAAGAAAGGTTGGACATAGAAATTGAAAGCATCAGAAGACTGATGATGAAGGTGTCTCAGAAACAACAGACAGCAGCAAGAAAGCAGAGAAACTTTGGCAAAGGAAAAACAAGAGCAGAATATGAAAGCATACCTGGAGGCAAGTTGCAGAATAAAATATGGAAACCTAGAAGTGTGCAGTTGAAGAATAATGCAACTGATGGACACCAGCAAAGCAAAGTATGGGACCCAGGAGGCAACAAAACTTACAGGTTAGAGGATTTACAGGGAGAATTGCTTGATGCCCTTGTAAATGTGAAAAGAAGGAGTGCTAAAGAGCAGAGTCGGCATAAAATATGATCAGGAAGGTCTGTGAAGTTCTCGACACGTCCAAGGATGAACGTGTCGTCCCCAGGTGGAGCCAATGTTGATCATGTTAGCATTCTATTATAAATTTGGATAGGCAACCTTGCCTAAACCCCTCAAGCTCCCTCGTTTTGTCCCAAAAGATCCCTTTTTTGCCTATCGTTGCCATTTGTTAATCCCAAAACTACATAAAAAGGCCCAAAAAACCCGCATTTGATAATATATACGGCGTGGCACCTTTCGGCCCTAGCCCCTCAGTATTTCTCTTCATATGGTCTGAGCGCTAGACCAAGCGCTAGCCCGAAGGGTGCCTATCACAAAGATATATCGGGTTGATTCATAACCGTCGATCTGTACCGATCTGACGGTGTTCGCAAGGCTTATTCGCGCCCGTGGCCCGCTCGTTTACCACTCCAATAATATGTCAGTCATCTAATCAGATCGCAAATCAACGGTTCGCAATGCATCTACTCCGGTGGTCCCCACGTCGTGCTTTGTGCAGAAACCACCCTGTTTCTATCGCACCGCCTTTGGGTAGCTGGCGATATTTTTATTTTCGCAGCGATTCCATACGACGCGCGACGCGTGGCAGCGGCATTGTTTGAAAACCGCTAGCTCATCGCGCGTTATTGTTCAAAATAGGACGCCCAGCGATATTGCTATCAGCCGTCTGATCTGAAGCTCTTCATCCAACGGCTATCGCGCTCTGAAACTGCACGGGATTTAACGCAAGGAAATTGTACCCCTAGCCCACTGACAATTTCCCCCGACGCCGTTTTAACCGTCGATCTCGTCTTGAGATCGGACGGTCTAGATCATTTGCATGCCCCACTGTTGACCCGGTCTTCCTCCATGTCACCTGTTCCACGTGTGTGTCGCATTTTTCCTCCGCCCCTTATATGCCCTGTTCATAGGTTAAATTTTGATGTTTTTTCGTTCAAATTATTCGCCCAGTCTGTTTACAATTGTCCCACTGTATTTTTCGTCGCCAACTTGCATACCTCCACCATTCGATCATGCCATGTTGCTACAAAGTCATCCCAACTGTATCGCCATCCCCATGCATTTGTTTTCCTGACATGTTTTCGGGTTTTGTAGGGTTGCAGCGACGGAAAATTGCTATTATTCCCAGCCTCTATTACAGAAGCAGAGATCGCAGAAAGGACCATGTTTTAGAGGAAAAATTTATGGAGCAAGGCTTGGGAAGCTTTTACGACACGGCTTTCATTAAAGTAGTAGGGGTAAAATCTATCAAACCCTCCAGGGTAATTCGAAGCACATATTTTTCAATCGGAGATATTAATGTTGTGGCAGAGGGTATCAGCAGAAGATTAGAGGAATTCAACAATTAGCATTGAATGTTTCAAGCCTTAATTCAAAGTTAGAAGGCAGAGGGTACCAGGCACAAGAAAAAAATACCTCAAGGCTTTCTTTTCAACACCATTTTATTTCAGGAAAGGACGGAATGTTTATATGATTTTACTCCTTTACCGTGTTCCTGAAGAGATCTTCATCCAGTGCATTTATTTCAGAACGCCGGCCTCAAAATACATGCAGCACTTCAGAACCATTCAGCAGTATGGGCGTGCACGTCTCTGCCATTTTGTTTTAATGATACAATTAAATGTTCATCACCCACTTTCTTTATTAGTCTTCTTTGTTTCCTATAAAAACCCCAACGAACAAATTATGAAGGGTTCCAGATTTTATCAGAAAATTATGCAGTGAAAGGCTTTTTGTATACAGCTTGTAAAACTCTTGTATGAAGGCTCAGAGCCCATAGGGTCTCAGTGAGGAGGAGTTCCATCTGTTAAAGAGGATTATGGTCTTTGGTATTTCACAGTCTGTAACTCTCTCTTATGTGTTATTTAATATATCATTTCATTTCACCCATATTTCCTGTATCATGTTTTGGAATGCGATTGGCTCACTAATTTTTGGTATGGATTTATCCTAGTTGATACCCATGCTTGGATTAGTCAAGTGCTTTAAATATGGCTCATGCATGATATTATGTTCCATTATTCATCTAAACCGTATTTATGTTATATTAGTTTCTTTGGGAGGGTGTTTTTAGAACACCATTGTTGTGTATGGATTCTTAGATTGGTAAGCCCATGCATGGCTATGTTGTGTATCTGGATATCAGCCCAATGATAACTAGTATCTTCTTGATATTTCTTTCACAAGCCCACCCCTTCTGATAATTGATTTCTGTGACATATTACTTGAATTGGCCCTCTTTACAGTAAATTGTCTCTTAACTGTCTGATGCCTTTATATTGGAATCTTGCATCTTTCCTTTGTAGTATTCTTTTCCCTGTGACACTTTCGGAGGGTCTTGGTACCATTTAAATCATATTTCTTGTTTTCAGAAGGTAGCATGAGAGCTTTCAATTGATAACATCTGTTGTTATACCATATGCTCCTTGCTATATTTAAGATGTCCTAGGCACTGGTCTATCACAACTCTAGGTTGTCTCTAGGAACGACAACAGAGTGATACAATTAAAAATTACTAACATAAATGACTAATTCATATACTCTTTGTATTTTTTATTTGGTCATATTTTTATTCTTGGACTATAATAGTCATTTGCAATAATCATTATTAATTTTGTCACTTATTATCTAGTCATATATTTTAATCCTAGACTAAATTAGTTATTTAAGTTAGTCACTTTTACTTTAGTCATTTATTATCTAGTCATTTGATGATTTCGTGCATGCACAGCTCAATAGGGATTATGATCTCAGATCTTCTAGGAAGAGGACTCGTACTCAAGAGCAGGAAGAAGAGCTACCCCAGAAGGAAGCACCTGCTCAGAAGGAATCAACAATGCAGAAAGTCACAAACAAAGGTTTTATTGATGATGGAGAAAATTTGACACCACTGGACAGTCAAAGAAAGGAGGAGGAAAATTTTGTGGAAGACTTTAATCCATGTAATGAAGAAACTAGATTTCTGGAGATTATGCTGAATAAACATGATTCAATGCAGGAGGGAGAACCTCAATTTCAAAATTGGGGATTGCAGAATGTGAAGATACAAGGGAATGAAGACAATGAAGACTTTCTGGGTCTTGGAAGAGACTTAGGATTTCTGAGGAAAGAATTGGTGACTGAATCATCAAGTAAGACCATTGGGTCTTATGATTTCGAAACTGACAATTTGGCTGTGTTGACAGGTATTGCAAAAGACAATCCATCTTTTGGAATTGTCTTGGATATAGGTGAACTATTGCAGAAGAAGGAAGGCGAGGCAATCATGTCTCATGAGAAGCAACTTTCTATTACTGATAATGACAAGAAGGAGCTGACATGTCTGATGGACAAAGAGAAGACTGGAGGACTGAATTTTAAAACTGCTACAGTGATGGAAAATCAGAATTCTAGTCTGATAGAAGATGAAAGTGCATAATCTGAAGAACTTGTTTTGGTTGCCAGAAGCAATCAAGAGGGTGAAGGAAAATTACTGAAGATTTTCAAGGAAGAAGAAGAGGAATATGCTAAATCAATTTTGCAGCATATTGATGAGATGCTTGAGAATAGACGGTTGAATTTTTTGCTGAAAATATTTAGAAAAGAGAATGAAATTGCACACACTGAATTGAAAATGTTGGAAGTTGCGAAAGAAGCAGAAGTAGTTACTAGTTTGCAAAATTTAAATATGCTTACTAGTACACAACGAGAAATGGATGATTATGTTACTACAGTTAGAGAATTAAAAGGTAATTTACTTTTTAAAGGTAAATATGCAGGTGATGAGCGAGAGAATGTTGCAGAGCGAGATATCCTAAGAGATATTGAGGAAGCTTGGGAAGCAGTCACATTTTTGGAAAAAGAGGAAACATTGACTGTAATGTTTAAGACATTAGCAACAATAGTATTGGCAGAAACAGAAACTGGAGGCAGTAGTGGGCAAAGTAAGTTCCAGACAAAAGAAAGGCTGGACATAGAAATTGAAAGCATTAGAAGACTGATGATGAAGGTGTCTCAGAAACAACAGATAGCAGCAAGAAAGCAGAGAAACTTTGGCAAAGGAAAAACAAGAGCAGAATATGAAAGCATACCTGGAGGCAAGTTGCAGAATAAAATATGGAAACCTAGAAGTGTGCAGTTGAAGAATAATGCAACTGATGGACACCAGCAAAGAAAAGTATGGGACCCAGGAGGCAACAACACTTTCAGGTTGGAGGATTTACAGGGAGAATTGCTTGATTCCCTTGTAAATGTGAAAAGAAGGAGTGCTAAAGAGCATATTCAGCATAAAAGATGATCAGGAAGGTCTGCGAAGTTCTCGACGCGTCCAAGGATGAACATGCCATCCCTAGGTGGAGCCAATGTTGATCATGTTAGCATTCTATTATAAATTTTGATAGGCAACCTCGCCTAAACCCCTCAAGCTCCCTCGTTTTGTCCCAAAAGATCCCTTTTTCGCCTATCGTTGCCATTCGTTAATCCCAAAACTGCATAAAGAGGCCCAAAAAACCCGAATTTGATAATATATACGGCATGGCACCTTTCGGTCCTAGCCCCTCAGTCTTTCTCTTCATATGGTCTGAGCGCTAGACCAAGCGCTAGCCCGAAGGGCGCCTACCACAGAGATATATCGGGCTTGTTCATAACCGTCAATCTGTATAGATCTAACGGTGTTCGCAAGGCTTCTTCGCGCCCGTGGCCCACCCGTTTACTGCTCCAATCATCTGTCAGTCGTCCGATCAGATCGCAAATCAACGGTTCGCGATGCATCTGCTCCGGTGGTCCCCACGCCGTGCTCTATGCAGAAACCACCCGGTTTCTATCACACCGCCTTTGGGTAGCAAGCGGTATTTTTATTTTCGCAGCAATTCCATACGACGCGCGACACATGGCAGTGGCACTGTTTGAAAACTGCTAGCTCATCACGCGTTATTGTTCGAAACAGGATGCCCAGCGATATCGTTGTCAGCCGTCCGATCTGAAGCTCTTCATCCAACGGCTATCGCACTCTGAAGCTGCACAAGATTTAACGCAACGAAATCGTACCCCTGGCCCACTGGAAATTGCCCCCGACACCGTTTCAAAAGTCGATCTCGTATTGAGATCGGACGGTCTAGATCATTTGCATGCCCCACTGTTGACCCGATCTTCCTCCACGTCACCCGTTCCACGTGTGTGTCGTATTTTTCCTCTGCCCCTTATATGCCCCGTTCATAAGTTAAATTTTGATGTTTTTTCGTTCAAATTCTTCGCCCAGTCTGTTTACCATCGTCCCAATGTATTTTTCGTTGCCACATTGCATACCTTCACCATTCCATCATGCCATGTTGCTACACAGTCATCCCAACTGCATCGCCATCCCCATGCAATTTTTTTTCCTGACATGTTTTCGGGTTTTTGCAGGGTTGCAGCGATGGAAAATTGCTATTATTCCCAGCCTCTATTACAGAAGCAGAGATCGCAGAAAGGACCATGTTTCAGAGGAAAAATTTATGGAGCAAGGCTTGGGAAGCTTTTACGACACGACTTTCATTAAAGCAGTAGGGGTAAAATCTATCAAACCCTCCAGGTTAATTCGAAGCACAGATTTCGCAATCGGAGATATTAATGTTGCGACAGAGGGTATCAGCAAGAGATTAGAGGAATTCAACGATCAGCATTGAATGTTTCAAGCCTTAATTCAAATTTAGAAGGCAAAGGGTACCAGGCACAAGAAAAAAATACCTCAAGGCTTTCTTTTCAGCACCATTTTCTTTCAGGAAAGGATGGAATATTTATATGATTTTACTCCTTTACCATGTTCCTGAAGAGATCTTCATCCAGTGCATTTATTTCAGAACGCTGACCTCAAAATACATGTAGCACTTCAGAACCATTCAGCAGTATGGGTGTGCACGTCTCCGCCATTTTGTTTTAATGATACAATTAAATGTTCATCACCCACTTTCTTTATTAGTCTTCTTTGTTTCCTATAAAAACCCCAACGAACAGATTATGAAGGGTTCCAGATTTTATCATAAAATTATGTAGTGAAAGGCTTTTTGTATACAGCTTGTAAAACTCTTGTATGAAGGCTCAGAGCCCATAGGGTCTCAGTGAGGAGGAGTTCCATCTGTTAAAGAGGATTCTGGTCTTTGGTATTTCACAGTCTGTAACTCTCTCTTATGTGTTATTTAATATATCATTTCATTTAACCCATCTTTCCTGTATCATGTTTTGCAATGCGAGTGGCTCGCTAATTTTTGGTATGGATTTATCCTAGTTGATACCCATGCTTGTATTAGTCAAGCGCTTTAAATATGGCTCATGCATGATATTCTGTTCCATTATTCATCTAAACCGTATTTATGCTATATTAGTTTCTTTGGGAGGGTGTTTTTAAAACGCCATTGTTGTGTATGGATTCTTAGATTGGTAAGCCCATGCATGGCTATGTTGTGTATCTGGATATCAGCCCAATGATAACTAGTATCTTCTTGATATTTATTTCACAAGCCCACCCCTTCTGATAATTGATTTCTGTGACATATTACTTGAATTGGCCCTCTTTACAGTAAATTGTCTCTTAACTGTCTGATGCCTTTATATTGGAATCTTGCATCTTGCCTCTGCAGTATTCTTTTCCCTGTGACACTTTCTGAGGGTCTTGGTACCATTTAAATCATATTTCTTGTTTTCAGAAGGTAGCATGAGAGCTTTCAATTGATAACATCCTTTGTTATACCATATGCTCCTTGCTATATTTAAGATTTCCTAGGCACTGGTCTATCACAACTCTAGGTTGTCTCTAGGAATGACAACAGAGTGATACAATTAAAAATTACTAACATAAATGACTAATTCATATACTCTTTGTACTTGTTATTGTTCATATTTTTATTCTTGGACTATAACAGTCATTTGCAATAATCATTATTAATTTTGTCACTTATTATCTAGTCATATATTTTAATCCTAGACTAAATTAGTTATTTAAGTTAGTCACTTTTACTTTAGTCATTTATTATCTAGTCGTATATTTTATCCCTAAACTAAATTAGTCATTTAAGTTAGTCGCTTATTATCTAGTCATATATGTTATCCGTAGATTGCTCAATTAAGTTAATTAGTCAGTAACTAAATATTTCCCAAGTCTAAGTTAGGAAAAATGATTAATTAACGGGAATTAAATAAAAAAATTGAGATTTCTCTAAAAACTCACATGTATCGACTCATAGATGATCTTAGTCATTGATGAGGATTTAATCATGGTCGTTTATGAGGATTTAATCATGGTCACTGATCAAAATAGCTTTCAAGTAGGGCGAGTTTGGACTACATTTCAAATGGGTTGTTTGTGCTAGCTTTAAAGCTAGATCAGTGATGGGTGAGAAAAAATTTGTCTCACTAAGTTTCTAGCCAGATTATCTTGTAGAGGTTGCCAAATTTGGGCATCTAGATTGTACTCAGAATTTCACTATTGCATATAATAATAAAACCCTCATTTGTTGCACCAGTTTTCCCGCATTGGGTTTTTCAAGTAACAACTGTCCAAAAACAATGGTCATATTTTATGTGTGTGTGCTCTATATTTCTCCATTCCTATTTATTTTTTGTAGTGTTTTTATTTGTGAATAATTTTAGTGTGATTTATTCATTGTTTTTCGTAGAAAATAAGATGCATAATTAATCAGTTAGAAAAATAAATTTCCAATTGTTGCAATTAAGAAAAAATTCACATCAAGACCAACTATGCAATATATTTTTAAAAATTTCTAGAGAAAGAAGCAAGTTGTCTCAACCCAACTCTTGTTGATTAGTCAACATTCTTCTTTACACTAATATAATAGTGACAAGTCCCTATGATGTTGATAAGCAACTAAAAATTCTTAAGGATTTTTGCTCTAATGGGTATCATTGTTAACAAAGCATTAACTTATTCCTAAAATACAATAACTTATTCCTAAAATATAATGATCTAAAAGAATTTGTCACTTGTGTGATATTAAGAAAGTTGAAAATGAAACACACTCAAAATATCACATGTATACCTGCATTAAATCACAATTTTAAAATATATAAAACTAGCAATTGCACCATATGTTGCAAAAGAAACGCCTTAAGGCAATAACATAGGAAAGAGTAGCCTAGAAGAAATAAGTTGTTGCAGAGAAGGAGTCATTGTGAAGGAATGAAATGAAATTTTTTCTTCCATGGAAGCAGATCATGGAGGTTTCAAAGATATTGATGATAAGAGTTATCAACCAGAAAATTTTGTTATAGATATTGAAATAGGATATTATGGCTGAAAATCCTTTGGTGATTAATAATCCTCTGAAACAAGCATGAAATGAGAATGTAACTCAAATAAGATATTTTAAATACATTCAAGTACAATCTATCTAGCATAGATGTAAATAAGGATAATTTTTATTAACATAAATAGAGTTTACTCCAAGTTCATCTACACATCTGAGCGCTAATTTCATGCTTGTCAAAAATTGTATATTGTATATGAATAACAATAGTCTTGGTATACAAGAAAGTGAATGTCATTTTAATATGGAGACATTTTTGGAAAGAGATATTGTTCTTTATGTTATGGTTTATTTTCTTAACTCCAAACTTGGTTTATTATTTCTCTATATACATAAGAAACCAAAAATACAAAGTAATTTCACAATTTTATGTTATAGTTGTATATTTCATAATTACAAATCTAGTTTCTTGCTAAACTATTTTACACACATCTATTTATTCAAATAAATTATATTGTGAATATGTTTTCTCCTATTATTTGATTACAAAATTATTTTACTCCCTACTAAGTAAAACAATTTTATTGATAAAGAATTGAATGCCAAATTGAAAGATTGCTCAAGCGAGAACTACTATAATATATAGAGCTGATTTTTATTTTTTGATGCATAAATTATTTGTTTTATATGTCATTGAATTTCCATTACCTATTATCTTCAAACCCCATGGGGAGGTATTGAACATGGGAGCCAACTTTAGGTAAATAAACATTCACATTGTCAACTTGGAAAAAAAAATTATAATCCTAAATTTCTCTTACCTAATCATATTTTTAAATATATAATTGAGTTCCATTTATTGAAAACAAAGGCAATATTAAGGAACTTCTAGAGTTATAAAAGTTAATTGACATGAAAAATAAAAAATCTCCTCATGACAACATACAAATGTTAATCTTAATTGAATCATTAAAAAACTAAAAAGGGATAATATACAGTATCACAATTTTCTTATCAGAGCCGAATGCTCCTATATGAAACAATGATGGCTTTAATCAGTTCAAGAGTAGTTTACTAAGAAAACAACTCTAGCACTAAGAGAGATTTGGAAGCAACTGTTGAATTGGTGAACATGTCTTGCTCTATGGTGTTGGATATTGGGCATCGCTTTCTTGATCTTGTATGCAAGACTGTAAATTTGCATGTAGCTTATACTACATTAACCATGAAATTGTCAACATTTAGAGCACACTTGCCATCACATTTGTAGAGAAAATTACAATAGAGTATCACATGGTTCTTATCATATCTAAATGTTCCTATATGCAACAACTACCTTGTGCCTCATAGTTTAAATTTGTGCAAGGAGGAGGAATGTGAAGGTGCAAGCTTTAATAAGAAGAAAAAGAAGAATATTGTTTGGGACTTGAGATAGATTCATTCTCTGCACATCTAGACTCAAAGCTTAATCAAACAAAACTCACCATACTTTGAAATTTTTAAATAAATATCTTAAAAATTAGAATATCAATTTAATACATTTTACTCAATTACACATTTAGCAATATTGATTTTAAAAAATACAAATATAAATTACTATTTTAAATAAAAATATTACAACACATTTAACAATATTCATTTAAAAAAATACAAATACAAATTACTATTTTAAATAAAAATAGTACAAAGAATCACATTAATTACCATGGACCTAGTGTACCTTCCTCTTATTAATTTTTAAATACCTTTTAAAATACCTAATGTTTGTAACTTATTCTTAATCACATAGTGTCAATTTTGTAAAATTATAATCTACAAGTCTCACTTTTTATAGCTTTGGTGGAAGGATAGACTATCTGAATTCCCTTACCCTTTAAGAAGCATCCTCAATTATTGTATCACCCACCTAGGCATCCAATCTAAACATCTCAGGTTATTCTAAATTGGTCAAGAGTATATAATTTTTAAGGTGGTGTTCTATGTTCACTAAAATTCCCATGATGTCCATCACTGTGTATGGGGTTATTCTGTGAGTTGTCGCATCCAATCTAAACATCATAGGTTATTCTAAATTGATCAAGAGTATAGAATTTTTAAGGTGGTGTTCTATGTTCACTAAAATTCCCATGATTTCCATCACTATGTATGGGGTTACTCTGTGAGTTGTTGTGATTTTTTGTCTTGTGGATAAATTACTATTTTAAATAAAAATACTACAACACATTTAACAATATTCATTTAAAAAATTACAAATACAAATTACTATTTTAAATAAAAATAGTACAAAGAATCACATTAATTACCATGGACCTCCTGTACCTTCCTCTTATTACTTTTTAAATACCTTTTAAAATACCTAATGTTTGTAACTTATTCTTAATCGCATAGTGTCAATTCTGTAAAACTATAATCTACAAGTCTCACTTTTTATAGCTTTGGTGGAAGGATAGAGTATCTAAATTCCTTTACCCTTTAAGAAGCATCCTCAATTAGTGTACCACCCACCTCGGCATCCAATCTAGACATCTTAGGTTATTCTAAATTGATCAAGAGTATAGAATTTTTAGGGTGGTGTTCTCTATCCACTAAAATTCCCATGATGTCCATCACTATGTATGGGATTATTTTGTGAGTTGTTGTGATTTTTTTTTCTTGTGGCTAAAACTTATTTTTGGTTGTCACCTAGATATCATGATTCAAAACATTGTTATCATATCAAACCCTTATAGCATTAGATATATTTTGTGAGCTAATGTGATGTTTTGTTTGTCACAATGATTCAAAAATCAGTTATTATACCACACTATTGACTTTCTCATTTTCTGTTTTGTTTATGAACCCTTTAAAAAAACCACACGAACATTTGATTTTACACTCTGATCTCTCCAAGATGGGTGGGGGTTTCAAAAATTGGAGAGTAAATTGAGCGGTTATTGTTAGAAATTGTTGTATAAGATGGAAAATTTGGATGGTTGTAGAGAATATGGATGTCATAACATATATCTATTTTGAATTTTTAATGTCTCGGGCCACCATGCATCTAATAGAATCCATTTCAACTAGAACGTGAATAGATCACTTTGTGAATGATAACTTGTGACATCCCTGGCCATTTTATTTGATTGTGGATTAGATTAAAAACTAATACTCTGTGAAATCCCTAGCCATTTTCTTTGATTGTGGATCAGATTATAAACTAGAATACACTCTCTCTTCAGAATATAATATATATTGGATGAAGGGAAAGGTTATGATAAAACGTGTAAAAGAACCCCTTAGGGTTATGTCAACTTACTCTATTGTTAATCACATAGTGCCAATTTTGTAAAACTATAATCTACAGTAAGGACTCAGTGAGTTTTTTCTTTTGTAAGTTTTGTTTGAATTGAAAAATAAAAAAATTATAAAAGCTAAAATTATGCAGTGAAAACTTTGTTTAAAATTTTAGAATAAAAAGTTGAGTAAGTTTGACATCATATAATATGAAATTTGTTTATGATTATAAAGTAAAAAACATGTAATATTTTTTAGCTACAATTAGGTAATTAAGGATATGTATATAGTTTTTTTTTAATAGAAGACATTTGATATTCATAAACAAAAGAATCGAAAAGAGTATGTATGTAGTTACAAACTATTACCACTAGCAATTGCACCACATGTTGCAAAAGAAACGCCGTAAGGAAATAGCATAGGAAAGAGTAGCCTAGAAGAAATAAGTTGTTGGAGAGAAGGAGCCATTGTGAAGGAATGAAAGGCATTTTTTGCTTCCATGGAAGCAGGTCTTGAAGGTTTCAAAGATATTGATGATAAGAGTTATCAACCGGAAAAAAAATTTATAGATATTGAAATAGGCAATTGTGGGTGAAAACATATATATAAACCAACATAATATGTTCACATATATAAAAAATTTGTTATAGATATTGAAATAGGAAATTGGGGGTGAAAATCCTTCGGTGATTAATAATTCTCTGAAACAAGCATGAAATGATTAACAGAAATAGAGCTTACTCCAAGTTCATCTACATATTTGAGCGTTAATTTCATGCTTGTCATTTATTTTATATTGTATATGAATAAAAATAGTCTTGGTATACGCCCAGTTGCGGGTGCCTAATTTGATATAGGAGGTGGCAGCTCCACTGTGTGGCACATGGCCTAGCCACATGGCCACACATGGGGCCTATCCTACAGCCCTTAAATGCACTAGTTTCTCACCTCAATTTAACATAATTGTCTCTGCCTCATGCCTTAACGGTCGTCTGGTCCGTAGGCCAGAGCATTACTTCTTGGTGTCACTCCCTCCTTCGATGTCATTCGCATCCTGCTATCTTCGTTTCTCAGCTTTCTCTGCTCAAAACACATTTAACAATATTCATTTTAAAAAACACAAATAAAAATTACTATTTTAAATAAAAATAATACAAAGAATCACATTAATTACCATGGCCCTCGTGTACCTTCCTCTTATTACTTTTAAAATACCTTTTAAAATACCTAATGTTTGTAACGTATTCTTATTCACATAGTGTCAATTGTGTAAAACTATAATACACAAGTCTCACTTTTTATAGCTTTGGTGGAAGGATAGAGTATCTAAATTCCCTTACCCCTTAAGAAGCATCCTCAATTATGGTACCACCCACCTCGACATCCAATCTATATATCTTAGGTTATTCTAAATTTATCAAAGAGTATAGAATTTTTAGGGTGGTGTTTTATGTTCACTAAAATTCCCATGATGTCCATCACTATGTATGGGGTTCATTAGAACCTTGGATATATTTTGTGAGTTTTTGTGATTTTTTTTCTTGTGGTTAAAACTTATTTTTGTTTGTCACCTAGTTAGCATGATTCAAAACATTTTTACCATCTCAGATCCTTATAGCATTAGATATATTTTGTGAGCTAATGTGATGTTTTGTTTGTCACAATGATTCAAAAATAAGTTATTATACCACACTATTGACTTTCTCATTGTCTATTTTGTTTATGAACCCTTTAAAAAAACCACAGGAACATTTGATTTTACACTCTGATCTCACCAGCATGGGTGGGGGTTTCAAAAATTGGAGAGTAAATTGAGTGGTTATTGTTATAAATTGTAGTGTAAGATGGGAAATTTGGATGGTTTGTAGAGAATATGGATGTCAAAATAGATATCTATTTTGAATTTTTAGTGTCTTTGGCCACCATGCATCTAATAGGATCCATTTCAACTGAGAACGTCAATAGATCACTATGTGAATGATAGCTTGTGACATCCCTGGCCATTTTCCTTGATTGTAGATCATGTTACAAACTAATACTTTTTGAAATACTTAGCCATTTTCTTTCATTGTGGATCAGGCTATAAACTAGAATACACTATTGGATGAAGGGAAAGATTATGATAAAACTTGTAAAAGAACCCCTTAGGGTTATGTCAACTTACTAGTGCCAATTTTGTAAAACTATAATGTACAGTAAAGACTAAGTGGGTTTTTTCTTTTGTAAGTTTTGTTTGAATTGAAAAATGAAAAAATTATAAAAGCTAAAATTATGTAGTAAAAAACTTTGTTTAAAATTTCAGAATAAAAAGTTGAGTAAGTTGGACATCATATAATATGAAATTTGTTTATGATTATAAAGTGAAAAAGATATAATATTTTTTAGCTACAATTAGGTAATTAAAGATATGTATATAGTTTTTTTTAATAGAACTTTGATATTCATTAACAAAAAGAAAATCGAATAGATTATGTATGTAGTTACAAACTATTACAATTAAGTAATTAAAGGTAAATTGAGTGTTATTTAAGAAATGATAATTATAAACATTCATTATTATTGATCAAGATAAATCATTTCCTGTGAAATAATCCAATAAACTATATTCCAAATGAATACCATGGGTCAATACCATGGGTTGTTTTTATAGTTTATTATTATTTTATTTTGACCTAGTTAAAATGTTCATTACATTACATTATAAAAAAATACATATATAACTATTTACTTGTGGATCTAATGGCCTAAAACATTTCAATCATCTAACATTTGATCCAATGGCTCACACATGGATACATTGGCACCTAGGAAAGTTGTTTTCAAATAAGAACGCCTTACAGCGTAATTATATATATATATATATACTTGTGGATCTAATGGCCTAAAACATTTCAATCATCTAACATTTGATCCAATGGCTCACACATGGACACATTGGCACCTTGGAAAGTTGTTTTCAAATAAGAACGTCTTACGGCGTAATTAAGTAATTAAAGGTAAATTTAGTGTTATTTAAAAAATGAGAATTATGAACATTCATCATTATTGCTCAAGATAAATCATGTCCTCTAAAATAATTTAATAAAATATATTCCACATGAATACCATGGGTCAATACCATGAGCTGTTTTTATAGTTTATTATTATTTTTGTTATTTATTGTATTTTAACCTATTTAAAATGTTCAATAGTTTAATATTATTTTTGTTTTTTATTGTATTTTAACCTAGTTGAAATGTTCATTACATTATGTCAATATTTTTATTTAATTTACTTTTATTTTTATTTTTGTCTAATTTGACATAGTCAAAATGTTAAACATGACATTACAAGATTTCTATTATACACTTAAAATCAATCTAGCTTATTAAAAAGAAGAAAAAAAACCTAACATTATAAAATTGGATCAAATGTTAGATAATAACTTAAATTTGTGAAATTACTTTGTATTTTTTTTCTTATGTATATAGAGAAAGACTTAACCACGTTTGGAGTTAAGAAAATAAGCCATAACACAAATAACAATATCTCCTTCGAAATATGTCTCCATATTAAAATGACATTAACTTTCTTATATACCAAGACTATTGTTCTTCACATACAATTTCTAACAAGCATGCAATTGGTGCTGAGATATGTAGATGAACTTGTTGGAGTAAACTCTATTTCTGTTAATAAAAATTCTCTTCATTTACATCTATGCTAGATAGAGTGTACTTGAATGTATTTAAAATATCTTATTTCAGTTACATGCTCATTTCATACTTGTTTCATACTTGTTTCGGAGGATTATTAATCACCAAAGGATTTTCACCCCAATTTCCTTTTTCAATATCTATAACAAAATTTTTATATATGTGAACAAATTATGTTGTTTACATATATGTTTTCACCCACAATTGCCTATTTCAATATCTATAACAAAATTTTTTGGTTGATAACTCTTATAATCAATATCTTTGAAACCTCCACGACCTGCTTCCATGGAAGAAAAATATGTCTTTCTTTCCTTCACGATGGCTCCTATAATCAATATCTTTGAAACCTCCACAACCTACTTCCATGTAAGCAAAATTTGTCTTTCATTCCTTCACGATGGCTCCTTCTCTGCAACAACTTATTTCTTCTAGGCTACTCTTTCATATGCTATTTCCTTACGGCATTTCTTTTGCAACATATGGTGCAATTGTTAGTTTACTTTTATTTTTATTTTTGTGTAATTTGGCATAGTCAATTAAACATGACATTACAACATTTCTATTATACACCTAAAATCAATCTAACTTATTAAAAAACAAATAAAAAACTAACATTATAAAAAATATATAAAAACTATTTACTTGTTCCTTAAGGCATTTCGTTTACAACATATGGTGTAATAGATAGTTTACTTTTATTTTTATTTTTTGTGTAATTTGACATAGTCAATTAAACATGACATTACAACATTTCTATTATACACCTAAAATCAATCTAACTTATTAAAAAATAAATAAAAAACTAACATTATAAAAAATATATAAAAACTATTTACTTGTGGATCTAATGGCCTAAAACATTTCAATCGTCTAACATTTGATCCAATGGCTCACACATAGACACATTGGCAGCTAGGAAATTTGTTTTCAAATAAAAACGCCTTACGACGTAAATAACATATGGTGCAATTGTTAGTTTACTTTTATTTTTATTTTTGTGTAATTTGACATAGTCAATTAAACATGACATTACAACATTTCTATTATACACCTAAAATCAATCTAACTTATTAAAAAACAAACAAAAAACTAACATTATAAAAAATATATAAAAACTATTTACTTGTTCCTTAAGGCATTTCTTTTACAACATATGGTGTAATTGCTAGTTTACTTTTATTTTTATTTTTTGTGTAATTTGACATAGTCAATTAAACATGACATTACAACATTTCTATTATACACCTAAAATCAATCTAACTTATTAAAAAATAAATAAAAAACTAACATTATAAAAAATATATAAAAACTATTTACTTGTGGATCTAATGGCCTAAAACATTTCAATCGTCTAACATTTGATCCAATGGCTCACACATAGACACATTGGCAGCTAGGAAATTTGTTTTCAAATAAAAACGCCTTACGACGTAAATATATATTTTACTTTTTCACTAACTTCTTTTAAACAGTTACTTCTTTCAAACTTCATCATACACTATTAAAAAAAAACTAAAAAACATACACCACCACAAATCATACACCATTAAAAATATATTTATAAAATACCCCAATATAACTATATAAATTTTAATATATATACAACACCTCCAATATAACTATATAAGACTCACCTCCACCATTTTATAACTATATCATTTACCAATAATATGATACTATATGAAGCCACATAGGAAATTAAGATATTTACCAATGATACATTACACTGCTATGATGCAGCGTAGAAAGAGAAGTATGAACAATCACATCTATAGCCATGGCAACCAGATAGAAACTATAACTTTTCCAAAAAAACCGAAGTTATAATTATGTTTTTCAAAAAACAAAAAAAACTTACAATTTTCGAAAAATATCTAGATATTTTGGAAAAGTTCAAACCACCAAATATTAATAAAAATAAAAATAAAAACTCGCTCTTAAAACGAAATTTATCTATTTTTAGGTTACACCAGGGAGGCATTATACTTATCAAATATGAATAAAAATATTAAATTTAATTTGTAAAAGTAGTGCTCCGCCTACCAATCACATCCTTTAGTTCGCACACTCAACCGCCTGCGACACTTCTACAAAAATAATTTCGAACAATGAGTCGACAGTGCCGAAAAATAAAATAAAGTACGCAACATTCCGTTGGAAAAAAATTCAACCTTCCAACAGAAGAATTTGGAGATCCACAAATTGATTAGGCCTGTGCTAACCTTAAACCGGAGAAAATGTAATGTTTTGCATTCCGAATAGTATGTTTGCATTCATTCATTTAGAAAGTAGTACACAATAATACATACTGTTTGAAAAAATTTACAAATAACACCCTAACACAACAGAAAACCCTAAATCTTCAATGCTACGATGCTGTTCCAAGAAATTTACAAATAACACGCTAGCACAACAGAAACCCTAAATCCGCCAATGCTTTTGCAGTCTGTTAAATTCAATCAATGTTATTATCGGCATACAATAGGACTGTGAAATTTTCCTGAAATGCTTAAACAAAGATGCACCTCATACAATATAGTGTCTCTATTCCACAAAAGAATAACCTCCACAAAATCCAGATCATAATGTCCGCCTCCCTATGGTCTTTTGCGGCCATTACTGAGACCAAGCAGCCGCAGCCGCAATAGATCTCAGTAAAATCGAGAGGCCAAGAAGGGGATGAATGACGCCATGAAAGCAGCCATTAAAGAGGGAACCACGGCCATTGAAGCAGAGCCCGCCTCCATGGTCGGACTGGGAGATGGTGCAGAGGCATCTGTTGCTGTTGCTGCTCCTGCCCCCATCATTAACATCGCAACGACCAAGAGAGCTGCAGATGCGTAGTTACCGGTGCCTGCCATTCTTGCTCAAGGCACACAACACACCTGTTACTGCTAATTGATGTTGAAAAGCCGAAATCTTAAGCAAAATCCGTGCGAGTAAATCGAAATCTCAGACAGACCAACCCAAATGCAAAGCGGCAATCTTCTCTTTGAGATTCGAACACTCGATCAGGAGGAACAGAGATGTGATATCACAGAATTTGCGCAAGGTAAAGATGGGGAGTTCCGTTATTTATAATCGTCCGAGTCTAATTTATTTTAATAATATTACTTTTTTCGAACGCGTGATTTGTGGGTTGGCCACACGTAACGAGACAGCTTGGTAATACGTGGGTGTGGACGCGATACGCGTTTTGTTTTGACAACCTTTCGGTACTTTTGGTTGACCATTACACTCCACGTGGCAACAAATAATTCGCCGAGCGCACTACTAAAGAAACAGGTTACGGTACGGCATGTAGAGTATAGTCCATTCACATGATGCTTTATGGTGACAACTTTGAGTCGGTCCACCGTTTGATCCTTTTCCTCTCAGAAATTTCTGCCTTCGTCACGTGGAAAATTTCAAAGCCGTGTTTTCAATGAAAATTTCATTTGAATATTTTGGGATTGTTCATATTCTGACATCAAAGTCGGTAACATAGAAAATTTCAGATTGCAAATTCTCAAAAACGATTCAAGTATTCTCTTCAATTTGAAATCATATAAAAACTAAAGTTCTTTGATTGATAATTCTAGAAGACTTGAATCTCGCCTAAAACTAGATTAACTTACTATTAAGTTTTTATCAAATACCTCAATTTTGAAATCATTTTGGCATCCTCAATTTTGAAATCATTTTGGCAATTTCATGATGGGTGTTTATATGTTGGGGAAGGAGGCCTAAATAGTTGTTACTTCCTGAGGTATTTTGGTTGTTGTATAATGTATGTAGGTTATGCTTTTTGGTAATTTCACTTGCAATACTTACAATGGAGCAAGTGTAATAGATTATGTAATTTGCTCGCATAGTTTGTGTGAGAAAATGGAGGAAGTGCTGATTGGAAATCAAGTTTGGGATTTAAAATCAGAGCACAAGTCAATTTATTTAAGTTTCTCTTAGACCGAAAAGAAGCAATTAGGGTCAAAAACTCAGCGTGTTCAACAAAATCCCCCAAAGGGCAGAATTCTTTTGACTCAGAGAATTTTAATACCTTCAAATAACGCTTAGAGAGGCTCTTTGAGAAGGAGGAAATCTCATTTCATGGCCTTTATAGTCACGGATTAACACATTTAATTCCAAGTGCACTTGCTGAGTGCAAAAGAGCAAAAATTAAGAAGTCTGAAACAAATTGCTTTCTGGTTAATGCTTGGTTTGACGAGGAATGCAAAAAGGCAAGGAGAAGGTGGAAGGAATCAAACAAGGATAACATAAAGCTCAAAGCTTACAAGAAAATAGTAAGAAAGAAAAAATCTGATTTCATGGTTTCGAGGAGAGAAGAACTAATCTTCCTTGGGGTAAAATAACCCCAAAATTATTCTAGAAGGAGCTCCAACCGAAAAAGGTGCAAACTGCAAACAACATTACAGCTTCTAAATGATTCGACTATGCAAGACAACTTTATGAGCAAGATCCCAAGGTTGACCCTCCTCCCTTGGTCAACACAGACACAAAACTCTTCACAGTGCAAGATGTAGAGATGGGTATTATCAAGTTGGGCGCTAGAAAAGCAAAAGACTTAGATGAAATCCAAGCAGAATATCTAAAGTGGGGCTTAAAAATTATTTCACCTCACATTACAAAAAATTTCAACAACATCATACAGTAGGGGTTCCCCACAGATTGGACAACTAGTATGGCAATACCTCTTTTCAAGAGTGGTGACGTCAATAATCCCTCCAATGATAGAACCATAATGATAAACCCCTTGTTTGCAAAGTTATTTGGAAGCATGTTAGAAAAGAAAATCAGCAAGTGGGTAGAAGAAAGAGATAAACGTGCTAAATGGCAAGCAGGTTGATGCAGGAGCATTAGACCCGAGGCAACTTTTGTACATAAATAAATGTAAAAGGGGGTCTTATGTTTTGTTTCCCCATGTAAATATTCATTGTTGGGTTATTTTAGCTAATTAGAAAGGAAAATGTAACTGCCCGTATGATTGAGTGGCACTTGAAGAGATAGTCAGTTTGGAAGTTAGTTTCATTTGTATCTGTAGGAAGTTGAAGAGTCTGTGAGTCATCAAGGTATTGAATCGATTCCTTGTAGTTGTATAAATATAAACCTCTGTGATAGAGGCTACACAAGGCTGCACAGGTAGGGCTACACAGGCCTGCACCTGTATTGCAGAGAGCTGCATAGGAAAGGAAGAAGGCCATCAGCTTGAAGATCTGGCCAGTCAGAAATTGTATGTCAATCCGTTGTGTAATTAAGAAATGTTTAGTATATTTGTGTCTCGTAGAATTGATTCATGTGGGAATGTATATCTGCTTTGTTGGAGAAGTTCTGTGTGAAATTATGTATGCGTCCTGATGAAGAGTAACGAATTCTGTGTAATTGGAGTTCGAATCCCATAGCCAAATATATGACCGGAGTGATAGAACTCTGTATAATTCGTAGTAGGAATTCTGGTGTGAAAGACGGAGCGAATTCCTGTGTATGATCGAATTCTGGCGATGCTCTGTACCTACGCATGCCCGAGAACTCTTTGACCCTGAAATTAGTGTATTTCATCCCTGTGTGATTGCATAACTCCGAATACTGGTTGAGAGTTCTGTATTGAGATCCACCGAAGTTAACAGTGGCGTGGTATTGTAACTCTGCATGAGGGCCGGAGGGACGAGCACTGCATAATGTGGAACGAAGTCGAAATGTGAAGAAATACAACGAGGAAGAGCGAAAGACGAAGAACGAAACCTGTAAGAAAGGAATGGAACCCTGAGGACAGAGAACTATAGAACGGAACCTAGAGTGTAGGGAGAATTGGAACCGTGACCAGTGCATAGTAAGAAGGCTTTCTGGTTTATTTCGCACCACTCTTATATACTGGTGCTGTAATCCTTGGTTGGGCAAATGATTCCATAGGATTGGTGACGCATGTCTCGAGCGTACTGGCTGCCTGCTTTAGTGCACCTCGCTAAGTAAGCAATCGAAATCCAAGATGCCGAGCCAAATTACATGTCGTTGATCCTGAGGCTCTATATCAACGGTATGCACGGCGTGTGTTGAACTTGCCCGAGGTTTAATGGAAGAGCCCGAAGGTTAAGCTAGGTACAGTGCATTCGGTTGATTGGTCTTTGATTGTATTGTGGGGCCCGTCGGAGTCATATAAAATGAATTGGTTTATTAATGTTATTCGACGTATTATAATCTTAAGATATGATTCGATGGAGTATGATAAAAAAGTCGATCAAAGTTTAATATTGGTGGTCATCTACTGGACGAATTACATATGTGTTGAGATATTATGGTGTGCGATAATGTTTGACTATGAATAGTGGGAGCCGTTTCTCTGATGTAATATAAGATTGATTAACGATAAGAAAATCCCAAGGAAGAATTAGTAGCTAGATTTGTGAATTCTTGGCTTGGAGGAGAAGTTTTCGACACTTCCAAATCAAACAAGAACCTCGCTGAGCGTTTTCGTTTCACTCCGTGATGGTTGGAGCTGCTGATTCCATTTTGAAAAAAATTGTTATATAGAGATATAAGGGTTGCCTTTTGGCCTATGAAATTTATCGATAAAGATTCATTAATCAAATTCTAGGAATTTGATAAATAAATGGAAGAAAGGATTATATATTCCTTATTGAATAAAAAAGATGAGAATTGGATATTGAGTTGATTGGGCATGCATTGACACACAGTTTAAATGAAATTTGAAAAGCACTGGGAATGTGGGTGAAGCGGGGTTATCCCTGCACCAAAGTGGTATCAGAGCTAGAATTTGATTAGCTCGTTGAAAAGTTTGTTTTGGAAATGCACATATACTGAACCGGAAGAATAGTTGATCTGTTTAGTAGAGAAGATGCAGATTTGATTTGACATGCAGTGAAGGTCTCCAGATGAGCAGAATCTGGATTTGAAGACAGAAGATTGCAACAGGTAGATGCAGTGCAGGTGAAAATAAGAGGAAAGAAGCAAGATCAGTCAGGGAGGGTGTTTTTAAAACGCCATTGTTGTGTATGGATTCTTAGATTGGTAAGCCCATGCATGGCTATGTTGTGTATCTGGATATCAGCCCAATGATAACTAGTATCTTCTTGATATTTCTTTCACAAGCCCACCCCTTCTGATAATTGATTTCTGTGACATATTACTTGAATTGGCCCTCTTTATAGTAAATTGTCTCTTAACTGTCTGATGCCTTTATATTGGAATCTTGCATCTTGCCTCTGCAGTATTCTTTTCCCTGTGACACTTTCTGAGGGTCTTGGTACCATTTAAATCATATTTCTTGTTTTCAGAAGGTAGCATGAGAGCTTTCAATTGATAACATCCTTTGTTATACCATATGCTCCTTGCTATATTTAAGATGTCCTGGGCACTGGTCTATCACAACTCTAGGTTGTCTCTAGGAATGACAACAGAGTGATACAATTAAAAATTACTAACATAAATGACTAATTCATATACTCTTTGTACTTGTTATTTGTTCATATTTTTATTCTTGGACTATAACAGTCATTTGCAATAATCATTATTAATTTTGTCACTTATTATCTGGTCATATATTTTAATCCTAGACTAAATTAGTTATTTAAGTTAGTCACTTTTACTTTAGTCATTTATTATCTAGTCGTATATTTTATCCCTAAACTAAATTAGTCATTTAAGTTAGTCGCTTATTATCTAGTCATATATGTTATCCGTAGATGCTCAATTAAGTTAATTAGTCAGTAACTAAATATTTCCCAAGTCTAAGTTAGGAAAAATGATTAATTAACGGGAATTAAATAAAAAAATTGAGATTTCTCTAAAAACTCACATGTATCGACTCATAGATGATCTTAGTCATTGATGAGGATTTAATCATGGTCGTTTATGAGGATTTAATCAAGGTCACTGATCAAAATAGCTTTCAAGTAGGGCGAGTTTGGACTACATTTCAAATGGGTTGTCTGTGCTAGCTTTAAAGCTAGATCAATGATGGGTGAGAAAAAATTTGTCTCACTAAGTTTCTGGCCAGATTATCTTGTAGAGGTTGCCAAATTTGGGCATCTAGATTGTACTCAGAATTTCACTATTGCATATAATAATAAAACCCTCATTTGTTGCACCGGTTTTCCCGCATTGGGTTTTTCAAGTAACAACTGTCCAAAAACAATGGTCATATTTTATGTGTGTGTGCTCTATATTTCTCCATTCCTATTTATTTTTTGTAGTGTTTTTATTTGTGAAGAATTTTAGTGTGATTTATTCATTGTTTGTCATAGAAAATAAGATGCATAATTAATCAGTTAGAAAAATAAATTTCCAATTGTTGCAATTTAAGAAAAAATTCACATCAAGACCAACTATGCAATATATTTTTAAAAATTTCTAGAGAAAGAAGCAAGTTGTCTCAACCCAACTCTTGTTGATTAGTCAACATTCTTCTTTACACTAATATAATAGTGACAAGTCCCTATGATGTTGATAAGCAACTAAAAATTCTTAAGGATTTTTGCTCTAATGGGTATCATTGTTAACAAAGCATTAACTTATTCCTAAAATACAATAACTTATTCCTAAACTATAATGATCTAAAAGAATTTGTCACTTGTGTGATATTAAGAAAGTTGAAAATGAAACACACTCAAAATATCACATGTATACCTGCATTAAATCACAATTTTAAAATATATAAAACTAGCAATTGCACCATATGTTGCAAAAGAAACGCCTTAAGGCAATAACATAGGAAAGAGTAGCCTAGAAGAAATAAGTTGTTGCAGAGAAGGAGTCATTGTGAAGGAATGAAATGAAATTTTTTCTTCCATGGAAGCAGATCATGGAGGTTTCAAAGATATTGATGATAAGAGTTATCAACCAGAGAATTTTGTTATAGATATTGAAATAGGATATTATGGGTGAAAATCCTTTGGTGATTAATAATCCTCTGAAACAAGCATGAAATGAGAATGTAACTCAAATAAGATATTTTAAATACATTCAAGTACAATCTATCTAGCATAGATGTAAATAAGGATAATTTTTATTAACATAAATAGAGTTTACTCCAAGTTCATCTACACATCCGAGCGCTAATTTCATGCTTGTCAAAAATTGTATATTGTATATGAATAACAATAGTATTGGTATACAAGAAAGTGAATGTCATTTTAATATGGAGAAATTTTTGGAAAGAGATATTGTTCTTTATGTTATGGTTTATTTTCTTAACTCCAAACTTGGTTTATTATTTCTCTATATACATAAGAAACCAAAAATACAAAGTAATTTCACAATTTTATGTTATAGTTGTATATTTCATAATTACAAATCTAGTTTCTTGCTAAACTATTTTACACACATCTATTTATTCAAATAAATTATATTGTGAATATGTTTTCTCCTATTATTTGATTACAAAATTATTTTACTCCCTACTAAGTAAAACAATTTTATTGATAAAGAATTGAATGCCAAATTGAAAGATTGCTCAAGCGAGAACTACTATAATATATAGAGCTGATTTTTATTTTTTGATGCATAAATTATTTGTTTTATATGTCATTGAATTTCCATTACCTATTATCTTCAAACCCCATGGGGAGGTATTGAACATGGGAGCCAACTTTAGGTAAATAAACATTCACATTGTCAACTTGGAAAAAAAAATTATAATCCTAAATTTCTCTTACCTAATCATATTTTTAAATATATAATTGAGTTCCATTTATTGAAAACAAAGGCAATATTAAGGAACTTCTAGAGTTATAAAAGTTAATTGACATGAAAAATAAAAAATCTCCTCATGACAACATACAAATGTTAATCTTAATTGAATCATTAAAAAACTAAAAAGGGATAATATACAGTATCACAATTTTCTTATCAGAGCCGAATGCTCCTATATGAAACAATGATGACTTTAATCAGTTCAAGAGTAGTAAAAACAAGTTTACTAAGAAAACAACTCTAGCACTAAGAGAGATTTGGAAGCAACTGTTGAATTGGTGAACATGTCTTGCTCTATGGTGTTGGATATTGGGCATCGCTTTCTTGATCTTGTATGCAAGACTGTAAATTTGCATGTAGCTTATACTACATTAACCATGAAATTGTCAACATTTAGAGCACACTTGCCATCACATTTGTAGAGAAAATTACAATAGAGTATCACATGGTTCTTATCATATCTAAATGTTCCTATATGCAACAACTACCTTGTGCCTCATAGTTTAAATTTGTGAAAGGAGGAGGAATGTGAAGGTGCAAGCTTTAATAAGAAGAAAAAGAAGAATATTGTTTGGGACTTGAGATAGATTCATTATCTGCACATCTAGACTCAAAGCTTAATCAAACAAAACTCACCATACTTTGAAATTTTTAAATAAATATCTTAAAAATTAGAATATCAATTTAATACATTTTACTCAATTACACATTTAGCAATATTCATTTTAAAAAATACAAATATAAATTACTATTTTAAATAAAAATATTACAACACATTTAACAATATTCATTTAAAAAAATACAAATACAAATTACTATTTTAAATGAAAATAGTACAAAGAATCACATTAATTACCATGGACCTAGTGTACCTTCCTCTTATTAATTTTTAAATACCTTTTAAAATACCTAATGTTTGTAACTTATTCTTAATCACATAGTGTCAATTTTGTAAAATTATAATCTACAAGTCTCACTTTTTATAGCTTTGGTGGAAGCATAAACTATCTGAATTCCCTTACCCTTTAAGAAGCATCCTCAATTATTGTATCACCCACCTAGGCATCCAATCTAAACATCTCAGGTTATTCTAAATTGGTCAAGAGTATAGAATTTTTAAGGTGGTGTTCTATGTTCACTAAAATTCCCATGATGTCCATCACTATGTATGGGGTTATTCTGTGAGTTGTCACATCCAATCTAAACATCATAGGTTATTCTAAATTGATCAAGAGTATAGAATTTTTAAGGTGGTGTTCTATGTTCACTAAAATTCCCATGATTTCCATCACTATGTATGGGGTTACTCTGTGAGTTGTTGTGATTTTTTGTCTTGTGGATAAATTACTATTTTAAATAAAAATACTACAACACATTTAACAATATTCATTTAAAAAATTACAAATACAAATTACTATTTTAAATAAAAATAGTACAAAGAATCACATTAATTACCATGGACCTCCTGTACCTTCCTCTTATTACTTTTAAAATACCTTTTAAAATACCTAATGTTTGTAACTTATTCTTAATCACATAGTGTCAATTTTGTAAAACTATAATCTACAAGTCTCACTTTTTATAGCTTTGGTGGAAGGATAGAGTATCTAAATTCCTTTACCCTTTAAGAAGCATCCTCAATTAGTGTACCACCCACCTCGGCATCCAATCTAGACATCTTAGGTTATTCTAAATTGATCAAGAGTATAGAATTTTTAGGGTGGTGTTCTCTATCCACTAAAATTCCCATGATGTCCATCACTATGTATGGGATTATTTTGTGAGTTGTTGTGATTTTTTTTTCTTGTGGCTAAAACTTATTTTTGGTTGTCACCTAGATATCATGATTCAAAACATTGTTATCATATCAAACCCTTATAGCATTAGATATATTTTGTGAGCTAATGTGATGTTTTGTTTGTCACAATGATTCAAAAATCAGTTATTATACCACACTATTGACTTTCTCATTTTCTGTTTTGTTTATGAACCCTTTAAAAAAACCACACGAACATTTGATTTTACACTCTGATCTCTCCAAGATGGGTGGGGGTTTCAAAAATTGGAGAGTAAATTGAGCGGTTATTGTTAGAAATTGTTGTATAAGATGGAAAATTTGGATGGTTGTAGAGAATATGGATGTCATAACATATTATCTATTTTGAATTTTTAATGTCTCGGGCCACCATGCATCTAATAGAATCCATTTCAACTAGAACGTGAATAGATCACTTTGTGAATGATAACTTGTGACATCCCTGGCCATTTTCTTTGATTGTGGATTAGATTAAAAACTAATACTCTGTGAAATCCCTAGCCATTTTCTTTGATTGTGGATCATATTATAAACTAGAATACACTCTCTCTTTAGAATATAATATATATTGGATGAAGGGAAAGGTTATGATAAAATGTGTAAAAGAACCCCTTAGGGTTATGTCAACTTACTCTATTGTTAATCACATAGTGCCAATTTTGTAAAACTATAATCTACAGTAAGGACTCAGTGGGTTTTTTCTTTTGTAAGTTTTGTTTGAATTGAAAAATAAAAAAATTATAAAAGCTAAAATTATGCAGTGAAAACTTTGTTTAAAATTTTAGAATAAAAAGTTGAGTAAGTTTGACATCATATAATATGAAATTTGTTTATGATTATAAAGTAAAAAACATGTCATATTTTTTAGCTACAATTAGGTAATTAAGGATATGCATATAGTTTTTTTTTAATAGAAGACATTTGATATTCATAAACAAAAGAATCGAAAAGAGTATGTATGTAGTTACAAACTATTACAACTAGCAATTGGACCACATGTTGCAAAAGAAACGCCGTAAGGAAATAGCATAGGAAAGAGTAGCCTAGAAGAAATAAGTTGTTGGAGAGAAGGAGCCATTGTGAAGGAATGAAAGGCATTTTTTTCTTCCATGGAAGCAGGTCTTGAAGGTTTCAAAGATATTGATGATAAGAGTTATCAACTGGAAAAAAAATTTATAGATATTGAAATAGGCAATTGTGGGTGAAAACATATATATAAACCAACATAATATGTTCACATATATAAAAAAATTGTTATAGATATTGAAATAGGAAATTGGGGGTGAAAATCCTTCGGTGATTAATAATTCTCTGAAACAAGCATGAAATGATTAACAGAAATAGAGCTTACTCCAAGTTCATCTACATATTTGAGCGTTAATTTCATGCTTGTCATAAATTTTATATTGTATATGAATAACAATAGTCTTGGTATACGCCCAGTTGCGGGTGCCTAATTTGATATAGGAGGTGGCAGCTCCACTGTGTGGCACATGGCCTAGCCACATGGCCACACATGGGGCCTATCCTGCAGCCCTTAAATGCACTAGTTTCTCACCTCAATTTAACATAACGGTCTCTGCCTCATGCCTTAACGGTCGTCTGGTCCGTAGGCTAGAGCATTACTTCTTGGTGTCACTCCCTCCTTCGATGTCATTCGCATCCTGCTATCTTCGTTTCTCAGGTTTCTCTGCTCAAAACACATTTAACAATATTCATTTAAAAAAACACAAATAAAAATTACTATTTTAAATAAAAATAATACAAAGAATCACATTAATTACCATGGCCCTCGTGTACCTTCCTCTTATTACTTTTAAAATACCTTTTAAAATACCTAATGTTTGTAACTTATTCTTATTCACATTGTGTCAATTGTGTAAAACTATAATACACAAGTCTCACTCTTTATAGCTTTGGTGGAAGGACAGAGTATCTAAATTCCCTTACCCCTTAAGAAGCATCCTCAATTATGGTACCACCCACCTCGACATCCAATCTATATATCTTAGGTTATTCTAAATTTATCAAAGAGTATAGAATTTTTAGGGTGGTGTTTTATGTTCACTAAAATTCCCATGATGTCCACCACTATGTATGGGGTTCATTAGAACCTTGGATATATTTTGTGAGTTTTTGTGATTTTTTTTCTTGTGGTCAAAACTTATTTTTGGTTGTCACCTAGTTAGCATGATTCAAAACATTTTTATCATCTCAGATCCTTATAGCATTAGATATATTTTGTGAGCTAATGTGATGTTTTGTTTGTCACAATGATTCAAAAATAAGTTATTATACCACACTATTGACTTTCTCATTGTCTGTTTTGTTTATGAACCCTTTAAAAAAACCACAGGAACATTTGATTTTACACTCTGATCTCACCAGCATGGGTGGGGGTTTCAAAAATTGGAGAGTAAATTGAGTGGCTATTGTTATAAATTGTAGTGTAAGATGGGAAATTTGGATGGTTTGTAGAGAATATGGATGTCAAAATAGATATCTATTTTGAATTTTTAGTGTCTTTGGCCACCATGCATCTAATAGGATCCATTTCAACTGAGAACGTCAATAGATCACTATGTGAATGATAGCTTGTGACATCCCTGGCCATTTTCCTTGATTGTAGATCATGTTACAAACTAATACTTTTTGAAATACTTAGCCATTTTCTTTCATTGTGGATCAGGCTATAAACTAGAATACACTATTGGATGAAGGGAAAGATTATGATAAAACTTGTAAAAGAACCCCTTAGGGTTATGTCAACTTACTAGTGCCAATTTTGTAAAACTATAATGTACAGTAAAGACTAAGTGGGTTTTTTCTTTTGTAAGTTTTGTTTGAATTGAAAAATGAAAAAATTATAAAAGCTAAAATTATGTAGTAAAAAACTTTGTTTAAAATTTCAGAATAAAAAGTTGAGTAAGTTGGACATCATATAATATGAAATTTGTTTATGATTATAAAGTGAAAAAGATATAATATTTTTTAGCTACAATTAGGTAATTAAAGATATGTATATAGTTTTTTTTTAATAGAACTTTGATATTCATTAACAAAAAGAAAATCGAATAGATTATGTATGTAGTTACAAACTATTACAATTAAGTAATTAAAGGTAAATTGAGTGTTATTTAAGAAATGATAATTATAAACATTCATTATTATTGATCAAGATAAATCATTTCCTGTGAAATAATCCAATAAACTATATTCCAAATGAATACCATGGGTTGTTTTTATAGTTTATTATTATTTTATTTTGACCTAGTTAAAATGTTCATTACATTACATTATAAAAAATACATATATAACTATTTACTTGTGGATCTAATGGCGTAAAACATTTCAATCATCTAACATTTGATCCAATGGCTCACACATGGACACATTGGCACCTAGGAAAGTTGTTTTCAAATAAGAACGCCTTACAGCGTAATTTTATATATATATATATATATATATATATATATATATATATATATATATATATATATATATATATATATATATATATATATATATATATATATATATATATATATATATATATATATATATATATATATACTTGTGGATCTAATGGCCTAAAACATTTCAATCATCTAACATTTGATCCAATGGCTCACACATGGACACATTGGCACCTCGGAAAGTTGTTTTCAAATAAGAACGCCTTACGGCGTAATTAAGTAATTAAAGGTAAATTTAGTGTTATTTAAAAAATGAGAATTATGAACATTCATCATTATTGCTCAAGATAAATCATGTCCTCTAAAATAATTTAATAAACTATATTCCACATGAATACCATGGGTCAATACCATTAGCTGTTTTTATAGTTTATTATTATTTTTGTTATTTATTGTATTTTAACCTATTTAAAATGTTCAATAGTTTAATATTATTTTTGTTTTTTATTGTATTTAACCTAGTTGAAATGTTCATTACATTATGTCAATATTTTTATTTAATTTACTTTTATTTTTATTTTTGTCTAATTTGACATAGTCAAAATGTTAAACATGACATTACAAGATTTCTATTATACACTTAAAATCAATCTAGCTTATTAAAAAGAAGAAAAAAAACCTAACATTATAAAATTGGATCAAATGTTAGATAATAACTTAAATTTGTGAAATTACTTTGTATTTTTTTTCTTATGTATATAGAGAAAGACTTAACCACGTTTGGAGTTAAGAAAATAAGCCATAACACAAATAACAATATCTCCTTCGAAATATGTCTCCATATTAAAATGACATTAACTTTCTTATATACCAAGACTATTGTTCTTCACATACAATTTCTAACAAGCATGCAATTGGCGCTGAGATATGTAGATGAACTTGGAGTAAACTCTATTTCTGTTAATAAAAATTCTCTTCATTTACATCTATGCTAGATAGAGTGTACTTGACTGTATTTAAAATTTCTTATTTCAGTTACATGCTCATTTCATACTTGTTTCATACTTGTTTCGGAGGATTATTAATCACCAAAGGATTTTCACCCCAATTTCCTTTTTCAATATCTATAACAAAATTTTTATATATGTGAACAAATTATGTTGTTTACATATATGTTTTCACCCACAATTGCCTATTTCAATATCTATAACAAAATTTTTTGGTTGATAACTCTTATAATCAATATCTTTGAAACCTCCACGACCTGCTTCCATGGAAGAAAAATATGTCTTTCTTTCCTTCACGATGGCTCCTTCTCTGCAACAACTTATTTCATTATGTTGGTTTACATATATGTTTTCACCCACAATTGCCTATTTCAATATCTATAACAAAATTTTCGGGTTGATAACTCCTATAATCAATATCTTTGAAACCTCCACAACCTACTTCCATGTAAGCAAAATTTGTCTTTCATTCCTTCAGGATGGCTCCTTCTCTGCAACAACTTATTTCTTCTAGGCTACTATTTCATATGCTATTTCCTTACGGCATTTCTTTTGCAACATATGGTGCAATTGTTAGTTTACTTTTATTTTTATTTTTATTTTTGTGTAATTTGACATAGTCAATTAAACATGACATAACAACATTTCTATTATACACCTAAAGCAATCTAACTTATTAAAAAACAAATAAAAAACTAACATTATAAAAAATATATAAAAACTATTTACTTGTTCCTTAAGGCATTTCTTTTACAACATATGGTGTAATTGCTAGTTTACTTTTATTTTTATTTTTTGTGTAATTTGACATAGTCAATTAAACATGACATTACAACATTTCTATTATACACCTAAAATCAATCTAACTTATTAAAAAATAAATAAAAAACTAACATTATAAAAAATATATAAAAACTATTTACTTGTGGATCTAATGGCCTAAAACATTTCAATCGTCTAACATTTGATCCAATGGCTCACACATAGACACATTGGCAGCTAGGAAATTTGTTTTCAAATAAAAACGCCTTACGACTTAAATATATATTTTACTTTTTCACTAACTTCTTTTAAAGAGTTACTTCTTTCAAACTTCATCATACACTATTAAAAAAAAAACTAAAAAACATACACCACCACAAATCATACACCATTAAAAATATATTTATAAAATACCCCAATATAACTATATAAATTTTAATATATATACAACACCTCCAATATAACTATATAAGACTCACCTCCACCATTTTATAACTATATCATTTACCAATAATATGATACTATATGAAGCCACATAGGAAATTAAGATATTTACCAATGATACATTACACTGCTATGATGCAGCGTAGAAAGAGAAGTATGAACAATCACATCTATAGCCATGGCAACCAGATAGAAACTATAACTTTTCCAAAAAAACCGAAGTTATAATTATGTTTTTCAAAAAACAAAAAAAACTTACAATTTTCGAAAAATATCTAGATATTTTGGAAAAGTTCAAACCACCAAATATTAATAAAAATAAAAATAAAAACTCGCTCTTAAAACGAAATTTATCTATTTTTAGGTTACACCAGGGAGGCATTATACTTATCAAATATGAATAAAAATATTAAATTTATTTTGGAAAAATAGTGCTCCGCCTACCAATCACATCCTTTAGTTCGCACACTCAACCGCCTGCGACACTTCTACAAAAATAATTTCGAACAATGAGTCGACGGTGCCAAAAAATAAAATAAAGTACGCAACATTCCGTTGGAAAAAAATTCAACCTTCCAACAGAAGAATTTGGAGATCCACAAATTGATTAGGCCTGTCCTAACCTTAAACCGGGAGAAAATGTAATGTTTTGCATTCCGAATAGTATGTTTGCATTCATTCATTTAGAAAGGGAGTCGTCTAACCATCAAAAACTTGTAGGACACCCAAAATATTAAACTTTGATAGTTCTAACATGGATTTAGAAAAATTCCTGCCGGATTTTCTGAAAATCTTATCAGAATTTTCATGATTTTCAGGGCGATTCCTCTGGCTAGTTAGACTACGGCTTTAGAAAGTAGTACACAATAATACATACTGTTTGAAAAAATTTACAAATAACACCCTAACACAACAGAAAACCCTAAATCTTCAATGCTACGATGCTGTTCCAAGAAATTTACAAATAACACGCTAGCACAACAGAAACCCTAAATCCGCCAATGCTTTTGCAGTCTGTTAAATTCTAGCATTCTCTCAAATTCAATCAATGTTATTATCGGCATACAATAGGACTGTGAAATTTTCCTGAAATGCTTAAACAAAGATGCACCTCATACAATATAGTGTCTCTATTCCACAAAAGAATAACCTCCACAAAATCCAGATCATAATGTCCGCCTCCCTATGGTCTTTTGCGGCCATTACTGAGACCAAGCAGCCGCAGCCGCAATAGATCTCAGTAAAATCGAGAGGCCAAGAAGGGGATGAATGACGCCATGAAAGCAGCCATTAAAGAGGGAACGACGGCCATTGAAGCAGAGCCCGTCTCCATGGTCGGACTGGGAGATGGTGCAGAGGCATCTGTTGCTGTTGCTGCTCCTGCCCCCATCATTAACATCGCAACAATCAAGAGCGCTGCAGATGCGTAGTTACCGGTGCCTGCCATTCTTGCTCAAGGCACACAACACACCTTTTCCTGCTAATTGATGCTGAAAAGCCGAAATCTTAAGCAAAATCCGTGCGAGTAAATCGAAATCTCAGACAGACCAACCCAAATGCAAAGCGGCAATCTTCTCTTTGAGATTCGAACACTCGATCAGGAGGAACAGAGATGTGATATCACAGAATTTGCGCAAGGTAAAGATGGGGAGTTCCGTTATTTATAGTCGTCCGAGTCTAATTTATTTTAATAATATTACTTTTTTCGAACGCGTGATTTGTGGGTTGGCCACACGTAACGAGACAGCTTGGTAATACGTGGGTGTGGACGCGATACGCGTTTTGTTTTGACAACCTTTCGGTACTTTTGGTTGACCATTACACTCCACGTGGCAACAAATAATTTGCCGAGCGCACTACTAAAGAAACAGGTTACGGTACGGCATGTAGAGTATAGTCCATTCACATGATGCTTTATGGTGACACCTTTGAGTCGGTCCACCGTTTGATCCTTTTCCTCTCAGAAATTTCTGCCTTCGTCACGTGGAAAATTTCAAAGCCGTGTTTTCAATGAAAATTTCATTTGAATATTTTGGGATTGTTCATATTCTGACATCAAAGTCGGTAACATAGAAAATTTCAGATTGCAAATTCTCAAAAACGATTCAAGTATTCTCTTCAATTTGAAATCATATAAAAACTAAAGTTCTTTGATTGATAATTCTAGAAGACTTGAATCTCGCCTAAAACTAGATTAACTTACTATTAAGTTTTTATCAAATACCTCAATTTTGAAATCATTTTGGCATCCTCAATTTTGAAATCATTTTGGCAATTTCATGATGGGTGTTTATATGTTGGGGAAGGAGGCCTAAATAGTTGTTACTTCCTGAGGTATTTTGGTTGTTGTATAATGTATGTAGGTTATGCTTTTTGGTAATTTCACTTGCAATACTTACAATGGAGCAAGTGTAATAGATTATGTAATTTGCTCGCATAGTTTGTGTGAGAAAATGGAGGAAGTGCTGATTGGAAATCAAGTTTGGGATTTAAAATCAGAGCACAAGTCAATTTATTTAAGTTTCTCTTGGACCGAAAAGAAGCAATTAGGGTCAAAAACTCAGCGTGTTCAACAAAATCCCCCAAAGGGCAGAATTCTTTTGACTCCAGAGAATTGTAATACCTTCAAAATAACGCTAGAGAGGCTCTTTGAGAAGGAGGAAATCTCATTTCATGGCCTTTATAGTCACGGATTAACACATTTAATTCCAAGTGCACTTGCTGAGTGCAAAAGAGCAAAAATTAAGAAGTCTGAAACAAATTGCTTTCTGGTTAATGCTTGGTTTGACGAGGAATGCAAAAAGGCAAGGAGAAGGTGGAAGGAATCAAACAAGGATAACATAAAGCTCAAAGCTTACAAGAAAATAGTAAGAAAGAAAAAATCTGATTTCATGGTTTCGAGGAGAGAAGAACTAATCTTCCTTGGGGTAAAATAACCCCAAAATTATTCTAGAAGGAGCTCCAACCGAAAAAGGTGCAAACTGCAAACAACATTACAGCTTCTAAATGATTCGACTATGCAAGACAACTTTATGAGCAAGATCCCAAGGTTGACCCTCCTCCCTTGGTCAACACAGACACAAAACTCTTCACAGTGCAAGATGTAGAGATGGGTATTATCAAGTTGGGCGCTAGAAAAGCAAAAGACTTAGATGAAATCCAAGCAGAATATCTAAAGTGGGGCTTAAAAATTATTTCACCTCACATTACAAAAAATTTCAACAACATCATACAGTAGGGGTTCCCCACAGATTGGACAACTAGTATCAAGAAATCAGCAAGTGGGTGAAGAAAGAGATAAACGTACAATGGCAAGAATGATGCAGGAGCATTAGACCCGAGGCAACTTTTGTACATAAATAAATGTAAAAGGGGGTCTTATGTTTTGTTTCCCCATGTATATATTCATTGTTGGGTTATTTTAGTTAATTAGAAAGGAAAATGTAACTGCCCGTATGATTGAGGGGCACCTGAAGAGATAGTCATTTTTGGAAGTTAGTTTAATTTGTATCTGTAGGAAGTTGAAGAGTCTGTGAGTCATCAAGGTATTGAATCGATTCCTTGTAGTTGTATAAATATAAACCTCTGTGATAGAGGCTACACAAGGCTGCACAGGTAGGGCTACACAGGCCTGCACCTGTATTGCAGAGAGCTGCATAGGAAAGGAAGAAGGCCATCAGCTTGAAGATCTGGCCAGTCAGAAATTGTATGTCAATCCGTTGTGTAATTAAGAAATGTTTAGTATATTTGTGTCTCGTAGAATTGATTCATGTGGGAATGTATATCTGCTTTGTTGGAGAAGTTCTGTGTGAAATTATGTATGCGTCCTGATGAAGAGTAACGAATTCTGTGTAATTGGAGTTCGAATCCCATAGCCAAATATATGACCGGAGTGATAGAACTCTGTATAATTCGTAGTAGGAATTCTGGTGTGAAAGACGGAGCGAATTCCTGTGTATGATCGAATTCTGGCGATGCTCTGTACCTACGCATGCCCGAGAACTCTTTGACCCTGAAATTAGTGTATTTCATCCCTGTGTGATTGCATAACTCCGAATACTGGTTGAGAGTTCTGTATTGAGATCCACCGAAGTTAACAGTGGCGTGGTATTGTAACTCTGCATGAGGGCCGGAGGGACGAGCACTGCATAATGTGGAACGAAGTCGAAATGTGAAGAAATACAACGAGGAAGAGTGAAAGACGAAGAACGAAACCTGTAAGAAAGGAATGGAACCCTGAGGACAGAGAACTATAGAACGGAACCTAGAGTGTAGGGAGAATTGGAACCGTGACCAGTGCATAGTAAAAGCGGTTTCTGGTTTATTTCGCACCACTCTTATACGGAAAGCGGTAATCCTTGGTTGGGCAGCGATTCCATAGGATTGGTGACGCATGTCTTGAGCGGTATTGGAAGCCACAGTTTAAAGTGCACCTTCGCGCGTTAACAATCGAACCAAGACGCCGAGCGAAATTAATACAAGCCGTCGATCTGGAGGCTCGATATCGAACGGCGATCGCGTGTTGAACTTGCCCGAGGTTTAATGGAAGAGCCCGGAGGTTAAGCCAGGTACGGTGCGTTCGGTTGATTGGACTTTTGATTGTATTGTGGGGCCCGGCGGAGTCATATATAATGAATTGGTTTATTTATGTTTTCGACATGTTATAATCTTAATATAAGGTTCGATGGAGTATGTTAAAAGAGTCGATCAAAGTTTAATATTGCTGGTCATTCACGTGGACGAATTACATATGTGTTGAGATATTATGGTGTGCGTATAATGTTTGACTATGAATAGTGTGGGAGCCTGCGTTCTTCGGATGTATCTCAGATTAGTTAGGATAAGAAAATCCCAAGGAAGAATTAGGTAGCGAGACTGTAATTCCTTGGCTTGGAGTTTTATTTAATTTCCAGTCCCGGAAACAAGAACCTGTTGAGTTGCCAGAACTGTGGATGGTTGAGTGCGTTGATTCCATTTTGAAAAAAAAAATTGTTATATAGGGAGATATAAGGGTTGCCTTTTGGCCTATGAAATTTATCAAGGTATTCATTAATCAAATTCTAGGAATTTGATAAATGAATGGAAGAAAGGATTAAGGAGACCCTTATTGAATAAAAATATGAGAATTGGATATTGAGTTGATTGGGCATGCATTGACACACAGTTTAAATGAAATTTGAAAAGCACTGGGAATGTGGGTGAAGCGGGGTTATCCCTGCACCAAAGTGGTATCAGAGCTAGAATTTGATTAGCTCGTTGAAAATTTTGTTTTGGAAATGCACATATACTGAACTGGAAGAATAGTTGATCTGTTTAGTAGAGAAGATGCAGATTTGATTTGACATGCAGTGAAGGTCTCCATATGAGAAGAATCTGGATTTGAAGACAGAAGATTGCAACAGGTAGATGCAGTGCAGGTGAAAAGAAGAGGAAAGAAGCAAGATCAGTCAGGGATCTTGAGAGGTAAGAGAGTGAGCCTGGTATTCAGCTAGAGGCTGGATAAGGAGGACATTTGTAGTGTTCTCGAGAGAAGATGAGCCTTATTTGAGCTTTGGTTGGAAGATATTGTTTGCAGAAGTCAGAGTGCAGACAATTGAATACATCTCAGCAGGAGTAGATCACAGCTTTGAGAGCAGTGATAGAAGAGTCTAGCAAGGGATTCTGAGTGCATAAAGAGTGTGGCAGAACCTGAAATAATTCCCAACAGAGGTTGGATGACAGAAGAAAAAAGGGGTGTTCTTGAGAAAGTTGCAGAGTGAAGCCTAGAGAACAGAGAGAGTGCTCAAGAGGTTCCAAAGAGAGGGGATCAGTACTTGCCAAAAGCCGGAGCTCAGGAGAGAAGCTTGGTGAGGTAAGTTGCAGCAAGAGAGCTTGTTGTTGCAGAGGCTTAGTGCAGCTTGTGAGTGAAGAACTCCTAGAGAAGAGAATGGCTACTGAGGGCCATAGCAGAGATTGCAGAGGTTCTGGGAGAAACCACAGCAGAAGAGTGTGTGAAGATGCCAAAGCAAATGGCATGAGGAAGAAGAAATCCACAGATGAATAATTGCAGAAGGAATTAGCTGAGATCAGAAAAGAGTTTAATGAATTGAAGAGATGGATAGAAGAAAGCCAGAGAATTGGTTGGCTCATGAAGAAGAAGATAAAGTGGCAAAGGCTACAAAGGAAGAAGGAGCAGATGATGAATGCTTGGAAGAAGAAAGAAATACTCAGAGAGATTGAGTATCTGGAGAAAGACTTGGAGACTGAAGCTTCAAGTGGGGCCAAGGGGTCCAAGAGCCTTACATCTGACATATTTTGTATGTTTTCAGGAACAGCAGGTGAGAAAGAACAAACTACTGATGTTGTCACTAAGGAATAAAATGGAGCAGCTACATGTTTTGAGGATGCCCATGCACAATTGGAGAAGGATTCTGCTTTCCAACATATTGGAAGAAGAAGAAATTTAGCTTGTGATACTGGCCAAAAGCTAGAAGTTGAACAGCTTGAGGACTCTGAAGAAGAGACCATTGAAGAATCTCTGGAGAAGATAGAAGACTTGGAACAGCAGAAATATTTGGTGATCAAATCATCAACTGAGACCATGAGGTCTTATGTTTCTACAACTGACAAGTTGTGTATGAATGCAGGTGTTAAAGAAGACAGTTCACATGATGGGACTGTGACGAATAAAGTTGACTGTTGCCAAGCAAGATATGATGAGTGTCTCTCAGATGAAGAACAGATTGAACTACTGCAGCAGAAGGAATTCATTAGTTCCTTGTTTGGTAGAAGAGATTGTTTCGATGGGGTTGATGATGATGAGTTTGTCATTAATGCTGATAATGACAGGCTGCTTTTGTTAAATGGCCATAATGAGCAGGTAGCTAGAGTCCTTACAGAGATGGGAAATCAGGATTTCATTCTGATGAAGACTGAGGAGATAGTGACAGCAGAAGATAGAGAAGATTTTGGTGAGATGCCAAGATTGTGGCATGAGCAGAGGACAGAACCACAGAGAGAAGGTGTTCAGATGGTAAGGACAGAAATGATTGAAGATGAGAGAGTTCATTTTTATGAGCTGGAACAGAAAGACATCCTTGAAGGGGATGGTGCAGAAGAGAGACTGGCTGATAGCCTCAAGAAATGTTTGAAGATTTGGAATCAGCATTCTGATGTGCTGATGGAAGAGAAAAGAAAGTTGGGACAGCATACTGAGATGCTGACAGTAGAAGGAAAGGCTTTGAGGCCTTGTGAATTTTGTTTTAACAAATGTTTGATGAGTGCAGATCCTGTTGATGCTGAAGGAGAATTGATAGCATGGGGCAGTCAATTGAAAGAGAAGGAGAATTCAGTGGAAGACATTAAACCATGGAATGGAGAAATTGAGTTGCTAGAGAGTATGTTGAGTCAGCAGGATTCCTTACAAGAGGGAAGACCTCAATTTCAGAATTGGGGGCTGCAGAATGTGAAGACACAATGGGATGAAGATAGAAAAGAATTGCTGGTTGAATCATCAGTAGGGACCATTGGGTCTTGGGGCTTTGGAATTGCTGAAGTGGTTGTGTTGATAGGCAAAGCAGAAGACAATCCATCACTTGGAGTTGTCTTAGAAGAAGAAGAGTTGTTGCAGAGTGAGGATGAGCAGTTGAATGAAGATGAGACAACCATGTCTCATGTGCAGGAAAAGATTGTTGTTGTTGGTAGCAGAGATGAATTGGCTTGTTCGAATAGCCAAGAGAAGATTGAGGAGAAGACTGTATGGCAGGCTGTTGGGGCTGCTACAGTAGTGGAGAACCAGAGTTTCACTCTGACAGAAGATGAAGATACAGTGGCTAGAGAACTTGATTTGATTGCCGGGATCAATCAAGAAGAGGGAAGGTGATTGCTGAAGATTTCCAAAACAGAAGAAGAAGATGCTAAACCTGAGTTGCAGCATGGAGAAGATTTGTTTGGCCAGAGGAGAGGGCAAGAATATTTGCTGAAGATATTCAGAAGAGGAGAGAGTGAATTGCCAGAACAACTGCTTGGAGTGTTGCTAGAGAGAGTGCTGAAGCAACAAGCTGAAGTGTTGCCAGCAGAAGAGCAAAAGGTTTACTGTTGCAGAGAGGGTATGGATGATTGGGTAGCAGTAAGCATAGGAGCTTGGGCAGCAGTAAGAACTGAAGGGATGAGAATGCAACAAATAGAAGTAAGCATCCTACAGTCAGAAGAAATATTAGGCAAATAAATTGAATGGATAAGGAACCTGATGCAGAGGATGCCTCAGAGGAGGACAACAGCAAAAAAGCAGGGAATTAGCAGCAGCAAGAAAGAGACAGTCACGGACTGTGAGGGAATAGCAAGTGGAAAGCTACAGCACAAGGTATGGAAGCCAGGAGGAAGGTGAAATGCTACAACCAATAACCAGTTGCAGAACAAGGTATGGGATCCAGGAAAATAAAGATGAAGCACATGATCAGGAGATCGTGAATCATTTGAACCTGGGGAGTCTGATGCAGGAGCATTAGACCCGAGGCAACTTTTGTAAATAAATAAATGTAAAAGGGGGTCTTATGTTTTGTTTCCCCATGTAAATATTCATTGTTGGGTTATTTTAGCTAATTAGAAAGGAAAATGTAACTGCCCGTATGATTGAGGGGCACCTGAAGAGATAGTCAGTTTGGAAGTTAGTTTAATTTGTATCTGTAGGAAGTTGAAGAGTCTGTGAGTCATCAAGGTATTGAATCGATTCATTGTAGTTGTATAAATATAAACCTCTGTGATAGAGGCTGCACAAGGCTGCACAGGTAGGGCTACACAAGCCTACACCTGTATTGCAGAGAGCTGCATAGGAAAGGAAGAAGGCCATCAGCTTGAAGATCTGGCCAGTCAGAAATTGTATGTCAATCCGTTGTGTAATTAAGAAATGTTCAGTATATTTGTGTCTCGTAGAATTGATTCATGTGGGAATGTATATCCACTTTGTTGGAGAAGTTCTGTGTGAAATTATGTATGCATCCTGATGAAGAGTAACGGATTCTGTGTAATTGGAGTTCGAATCCCATAGCCAAAGATATGACCGGAGTGATAGAACTTTGTATAATTCATAGTAGGAATTATGGTGTGAAAGACGGAGCGAATTCCTGTGTATGATCGAATTCTGGCGATGCTCTGTACCTACGCATGCCCGAGAACTCTTTGACCCTGAAATTAGTGTATTCCGTCCCTGTGTGATTGCATAACTCCGAATGCTGGTTGAGAGTCCTGTATTGAGATCCACCGAAGTTAACAGTGGCGTGGTATTGTAACTCTGCGTGAGGGTCGGAGGGACGAGCACTGCATAATGTGGAACGAAGTCGAAATGTGAAGAAATACAGCGAGGAAGAGCGAAAGACGAAGAACAGAACCTGTAAGAAAGGAATGGAACCCTGAGGACAGAGAACTATAGAACGGAACCTAGAGCGTAGGGAGAATTGGAACCGTGACCAGTGCACAGTAAAAGCGGTTTCTGGTTTATTTCGCACCACTCTTATACGGAAAGCGGTAATCCTTGGTTGGGCAGCGATTCCATAGGATTGGTGACGCGTGTCCTGAGCGGTATTGGAAGCCACCGTTTAAGGTGCGCCTTCGCGCGTTAACAATCGAACCAAGACGCCGAGCGAAATTAATACAAGCTGTCGATCTGGAGGCTTGATATCGAACGACGATTGCGTGTTGAACTTGCCCGAGGTTTAATGGAAGAGCCCGGAGGTTAAGCCAGGTACGGTGCGTTCGGTTGATTGGACTTTTGATTGTATTATGGGGCCCGACGGAGTCATATATAATGAATTGGTTTATTTATGTTTTCGACGTGTTATAATCTTAATATAAGGTTCGATGGAGTATGTTAAAAGAGTCGATCAAAGTTTAATATTGGTGGTCATTCACGTGGACGAATTACATATGTGTTGAGATATTATGGTGTGCGTATAATGTTTGACTATGAATAGTGTGGGAGCCTCGTTCTTCGGATGTAATATAAGATTGGATTAACGGATAAGAAAATCCCAAGGAAGAATTAGGTAGCGAGACTGTAATTCCTTGGCTTGGAGTTTTATTTAATTTCCAGTCCCGGAAACAAGAACCTGTTGAGTTGCCAGAACTGTGGATGGTTGAGTGCGTTGATTCCATTTTGACAAAAAGAATTGTTATATAGGGAGATATAAGGGTTGCCTTTTGGCCTATGAAATTTATCAAGGTATTCATTAATCAAATTCTAGGAATTTGATAAATGAATGGAAGAAAGGATTAAGGAGACCCTTATTGAATAAAAAGATGAGAATTGGATATTGAGTTGATTGGGCATGCATTGACACACAGTTTAAATGAAATTTGAAAAGCACTGGGAATTTGGGTGAAGCGGGGTTATCCCTGCACCACAGGTTCTAGACCTAAACATTCCACAGTTGATCATCGTATAACTTTAAGGCACATCATTGAAAAAGTTTGGGGAAAAAAAGAAGAAGTTTTTCGTTGCTTTGTTGATTTTAAAAAAGCCTTTGACACGGTTCCTAGGGATAAGCTATGGGGCAAAATGGAGGAACTTGGGGTTCCCAGGCATTTGAGAGTAGTTGTGCATAGGCTATATGAAGAGGTGAAAGTCAAAATTAGAACTTCAGTAGGCATTTCTGAAAGTTTTAGAATCAATATCGGGGTCTAGCAAGGTTTCCCATTGTCTTCTACCCTTTTTGGGTTATATATTGACAAGCTTCAAGAGTGGCTAAATTCGCAAGAGGGTGACAGTTTCCATTTGGGAAAGTTCTTTATAAGGCTTCTTTTGTACATAGATGACCTTATATTGATTTATAAATTGGCTCTTGGTTTGCAAGAGCACTTACGATCCCTTGAGAATTTTTGTAGAAGGGTGGGGATGCAAGTCAGTATTAGCAAAAAAAAAGAAATGGTTTTCTCTAACAAAAGAAAGCATAAGCAGCATAAGTTCTACTTTGAAGATAGCATTCTGGAAGAATTCTCAGACTAGAAATACCTTGGAATTGACTTCAACAGAAATTTAAGTTGGGATGGTTGTAGAAAGAAATAACTCTAGGGGGTTGGAAATCATTTTATGCTCTTCAAAACAGGTGTAGAGAGGCAGAGTTGTGGGACTGGAAAACTACTCTAACTCTTTTTGGGCTTCTAGTGATTCCGGTGATTCTCTATGGTTGTGAAACATTGGCCAGCAACACAACCGAGATGCAGTGGAAACAAATTGAGAAAATTCAGAAGCATTCGATTACAAACAAATTCAAAATTAAAAGTGCAGTTCCTTATGCTATCATGTTAAGTGAAACAAGGGTTGCTCCTATTGAAGTAATTGCTATGGTGTGAGTCATAAGGTATTTGAAAAAAAATGAGCAAATGGAAGAGGTTAGATGGCCTAAGGTTTTGTTTAGTAACAGAATGTTCAAAATAAAGAAGACTTGGATGCGGAAAAATAACAAATGGTTTAGTAAATGGGGTATTTTCTTGACAATGTGTCCTAAAAACAGTAAAGAGATAAAAAAATTTGTTATGGATAAGTTCCACAAACCTACTTGGGAGAAAGAGCTAGGGAGAAAGAGGAAGTACTACATTGAAGAGTTTAACCCCACTCATAACCATTAGCAAAAGCTGTACATAGGGGCCAATATTTCTTGGAGATCTAAAATTCTTATTGCTCAATTATGGACTAATTCTCATCAACTCCGTTGTGAAACAGGGCGTTGGAAAAGGCCAAAAGAAATGTGGAAGGAAAGTGTATGTATTTTTTTCTCTTTCGGAAAATTGGAAACATAAATACATTTCATTTTAGAATGCGAGGCCTTCAAATACAACAGGGAAAATTATGCAGGTATTATGGCAGATAGTTCTTGGGATAATCTATTCAGTGAAGAGTTTGTCGAGAAGCTAGGAGCGGTTATTGTAAAACTTCACAAGAAAAGGGTCAAGTACAAGAGCCAAATGGAGAATAAATCTGTCATATAGGCTATTTTTAGCCTCGTGGACGTTAAAAGTACTTTCTTTCTTCCTTAAGGTCTAATACAAGGTTGAATCTCATTATAGTAGCATCACATTGCATGTTTGCCCCGATTGGTTGGTTACTTCGGTAAATGTGTGAAAAGAGTGTTACACACTATATCATTCTTCTAGGTCCAAACTAGTTCATCATCAAAATCATTCAAAGTCATCGCATTATGATTCAAAAGGCATGGCAGTTTTTCCATTCCCCAACTAACTCACCTCAAATCTCTAAGTCGCTAGCAAATAGCCAATTCTACAACCAACCCAGCGAACCTCTATTTAAACCAACATCTACCAACTTTGAGTACCCTCTTTTAAGATTTCATTATAGTCAATCTATTACTATTTTATTAACAATTTAAATTCAATTAAATTTATTTTTTTATTACTAGTTTATTAACAATTTAAATTCATTTAAATTTATTTTTTTATTTCTTGTTCTTAGTTTTACTTTATATAGTTATTGTTGAGATTCAACAAGATGATGAGCTTAGTGAAAATGAGCCGCCTTCACTAAGTGGGCCCGCAGGCTATTTTTAGGTGTAAGTCTATTTTTAGACTATGTCTATTTTTAGACATGGTGATCATATTTTAAGTTGCAGTGGATGCTATTTGTGGATGGTTGGTCGAAGTTGGAAAAAATAGATGAAATTCTATTTTTTAGAATATTGGGCGAAGTCTATTTATAGATCGTCGATCTAAAAATGAGCAAAGTCGATTATTATTAGCCCTTAATAATAATTGACTCTAAATATCAACTTATTCTCTTAAAGACTTTATTTCAAAAGATAGCTTGGATCGAACCCGGCTACAGGGACCACACAATACAACAATTTTACTGGTGGTTCATGCATGGAGGACTCAGTTAGAACTGAAGTGGCAAAGTTATGATAGAGTTGGAAGAGTAGTTCATGGAGTTGTTATTCAGTTTAACTCAGTTAATGGAGTTAAACTCAGTTGAGCTAGTTGTATCTAGTCTAACTGAATGATACACTAGTGAGAGTGGAGTGAATTAATTAGTTAATTAATTCACAAATAATAACTCATTAATCAACTAAACAAATACAACAGTTAACTACAGTGCATGTCAGTTCCAATGGAGACCCAGTGGAGAGATAGGTGAAAGGGCAAGATGGACTACCTATTGTGACTATAGTGATGCATTGATTGCACCACACACACATTGGAGTTGCCAATAAGGATTGCGCATTCAAGGCAAGGGTAATTCAAATTCATTCAAAGCTATTCTTCAGCAGGGATTACGCAGTGGAGGCAGGCTATCAGGTCGCAAGAAATCAGTGCATGGATTTGCAGATTTCTTCTATGTTAGTGTGTGACGATTGATTGTACTGAGAGCTTGATGTAATAAGCTTTGTATGATATTGTTACATGATCTCCATGATACATAATATATGATATTTGGGGTTTTCAACTTCAGGATTTCTCATTAAACAACTACATTATGTGCGATTTTTTTTATTGCTTCATGTGTTTGCAATTGATTTTAATTTCCGCAAAAGATTAACAGTGGAAGGATTCTGTATTTAGCAAGAAGATAAAATATTGTTAGATCAGGAGAATCTGGATATATACATGCATCTTGTATATAATTTCTACATGGTATCAGAGCAGTGTTAAATCTTGAAGATTGCAATTGTGAAGAATTGTTGAGTTTGTGCTGGTGGACAATTCAAATTTTCTTCATAAAATTCTTAGTGCGACAGTTGAGTATACATTGAAATGTCTTTCAATGGGTTGCGATTGGAGTATGCCCTTAATGGCAGCTCAAATTACATAGCCTGGAAGGATAGGATGGAGGCAGTGTTGGAGGGTAATTGACTGAAGGAGTTCATCGATAGCGATGTTCCTAAGCCGAGATCTAGCGATGCTGCATTACTTGACGCATGGCAAAAGAAGATAGCATAGACAAGAAGAATTATGTTGGAAGGTGTGAAGGACCATATTGTGTCTAACCTTCACAGGAAAGCCACTCCATTTTCAATTTGGAAGGCTTTGATAGATTTTTTCTAAAGCAGCAGCGACCAAAGGAAGTTGGCGCTAAAAGATAAGCTCAGAAAAATAAAAATGGAGAAGGGAAACAGTATTCCAAAATATCTCACGAAGTTTGTCCACTGTAGAGATGAACTGGGAAGTGTGGGGATTACTGTTGATGATGAAGACTTGGGGAGCTTGGCTCTCCTTGGGCTTCCAAAGAGTTGGCATAGCTACAAAGACTCTGTCAATGGACAGGAGAAACTGTCGGGATGGGAGCGACTTTGGTCGGATCTTGTGCAGGAGGAGATAAGGCGAACTACCAAGGACGGATCTTCATCGAAGAATGAAGATGAAGAGAATTGTGCTTTGGCTACCAAAGAAAGGAAAGGGAAGGGGAAGAAATTTCCTTCAAAATCCAAAGCTAAGGGCAAGAAGCAGGATTTTTCCAAGGTGGAGTGTTTTCACTGTCACAAACATGGGCATTTTGCCACTAATTTCCCACAGAAGAAGAAGAACAAGAAGGTTGCTAGAGCTGCAGCTGGAGAGGCCTTAGCCTCGCAATTTGAACTTGATTTCTCTTTGATCGCATGCTTGGTTTCAAGCTATATGGGATCGGTGTGGTATCTTGATAGTGGTGCGTCTTTCCATATGATGGGAGACAAGGAGTTGTTTAGTGACTTGGAGGAGAAGGACCTTCAAATGCATATAGAGATGGGCGACGATGGTCGATATAGTGCGACCGGCATTGGGACTATTACCTTTGAGAGGGAGTCAGGTAATCCATTTCTGTTGAAAGATGTTATGCATGTTCCAGGTCTGAAGAAGAACTTGGTCTCGGTCGCAATGTTGGAAGACAGAGGTTATGACGTTGTTTTCAGTGAGGGAAAATATTTCCTTCGACATAAAACTGTTGGAAATACTGAGAGGGGGGTGAATCAGTATTTCTTTCCAATTGTTATTTTTACCAGTTAGATCACTTATATTTAGAACACAATATGAACAATAAGAATAAATGATTTTATTAATTTCTTCTTTACAATAAATCAAGTACAATATATGTAGGGCTCCAACCCTAGATGAAGACACCAATCTTCAATTTCCCAAGCTCCAACCTGTATTTTCCAAGCACTGACTTGGACTTCCAAGGCTCCAACCTTGTCAATTATGAGGCACCAACCTCAAGGGCTCCAATCCTATATCTGGTATAGGCTTCAACCTGGTCTATTGAGGACTCCTATCCTATAGGGCTCCAACCCTATCTTCCAAGGCACTGACCTTGACTCTATGAGGCTCCAACCTCTTTGGCTCCAACCCACAACTTCACTTCATCAAAATATCTTTGGTTATTCTTCACGGCTCCCAAAGTCTTCTTCAACGAGCCCTGACAATCTTCACTTAGTCTTCATTGTAGTATCCACATTATGTCATGAATGACAACCTTTTCTTCTTAGAATGTGTCACCACTGCTCTTCATCGTACCCAAAAAATTTCTCCAAGTTACCTCATGATGGTTTCAATGCATCATGGTCTAAAATAATGTCTCCAAGATCAGCTAAGGCTTCTCAACAAGCTATATTCAAATGGCTTTAAGACAAATGTACAAAGCCTTCTCCAATATGCTTTCACACTACTCTTAGAGTGTTCTTAAACAGGTTATCAAAACTTGAAGTGTCCTTCAATTATGCTTCAATCAAGGGTTTCCAAAATTTCTTCAAGGCCAATGTCTTCAAGGGAGTTTTTCAATGTAGATTGTCAATCTTCTATATCTTCTCATGTCCAAAAACTCTTCACATATTCTTCTAAAGACACCTCAAGGTCTGGTCCAAAGTTTTCTTTAGAAAAGTGTCAAAAACTACTCTAGAATTCTTCAATGGATTCTTAAAGGCTTGCTTCAAAGTATCTGTTCTCGGAGACTGCTCTAAACAAGTTCACTTCTCAAATTTTGCTCCAAACAATCCAAGGGTCTTCAACTCTGCTTCATAAATGAATTCAAGATACTTCCTTGATATTTCTTTTAAGGATCAACTCAGGTCTATCAACAGATGCCCAAGGTATGCTCAAACTCCCAATTAAATAACAGGTTCCAAAGCATAACTTCTGGTTCCAATTTGACAATTGAATTTTTTATTTACAATTTTAGACTTCTCTGAAAAAAGGTGTGTGGCCTGTCAAATAGACTAAGATCTGTAATGTGTGAATCAATATTTGCAAGCTTTTTATGAGGTGTTCTGCAAAGATGTTTTTTTTTAATGAGCTATCACATGTCTTCAGGAAAACCCGAGCTTCGAATATTCTCAAATCTGTTTGCAAAGATGAGTCACCTCAAATTAATTCGAGTTTTCTCAAAATTGTCACTTCATTTTAATAAGCCACCACAGGTTTGGAGGTCCAAGATCTTAATTGGTAATTGTTCCTTGTTCAACGTTGAAAATTAACCCAACCAATGTTTTGCCTGATCTCCTCGGCCTCCTATCTTCATTCTTCTTTTTATCTCTGAAATCTGCACCGAGTTGATGATAAAAATGGAGTGTTTAATGTCTTATTTATACATGTTTTGACCAATGATGAATAGACACATCAGTTAGTTGAAAGAGTATGAGCATACACAAGTCGGCTCAAGTCGGCTAGGCAAAAAATATATATTTTTCAACTTAAAAATTCAATTTCTCACAAACTACTGGGAGTTTGAGGGCAAGTAAGGGCTCGTTAGAAAGAGGGAAAAATCCTCTTTAAGATGGTTTAGGATTCATTTGGAAAGGATGCCTCCAAGCTGTCCAAAATTATTTTTATTTGTGACTACTTCTAAAATATTTAGTGCAGAAGATGATTAGGACAGTATGACTTCTTTGTTTGGCTTCTCCATTGTTTGTCTTCTCAATTATTTGGCTTCTTCATCATCATAGGAACATGTAGGACATTCACATCATCATGGTAATGTCCATCAGTGAGTGCATCACCCATGTCATCACATAATGGTGCAGTGATATATATTATAGTGCAGAATTATTAGGAGAACTCCAAAATAGTCTTCCAAACCTCAAATGATCTCCAACCATGATCATCATATGTCATCATCAAGTATCAAAGTGTATGACATCATCACATAACATCAAGGGTTAAGTTCTAGATCATCAAGTGCATGCAACATTAGATCAAGGACTTCTTAGGGCTTCTTTCATTAGTGGTTTGACTTCTTCGTGATTTGACATCTTCATTGATGGCATGACATCATCATCTTGAACCGGACATCTCAAGAATATTGACATCTCGGTTAATGCCATATTGACATCAATGACAAACTTGACCAACAGTCTCCCCCTTTGTCATTGATGGAAATATTCTTTCCCTTCCAACATTCTCTCCCCCTTTAACATCAATGGCAACGGGGTGCCCAAGTACTCCCCCTATCAAGCTACTTTTCTTCATCAATGATAGATATGTAGCTCCCCCTATCATGGTGCTCTTCCTTCTGGAAATGTTGTCCATGATAGACGTGTTTGCATTTATTTATGTGATGAACCAACTTCCCCTGCTTGCATAAACTCTTCTAGCTCAAGAAAGATTGCTTTCTTTGAGATCTAATGGAAGACATCTTCAAAAATGGTCCATTGGATGAGAAGGGATTATGTTCCTCAAAGGATTTTCCCATGAGAGATGATTTATCAAAATATCATTGTCCATATGTGATTCATCAAGGATTTCATAGGGCCCTTTCACGGATAGCTTCTGCAAGAATGATTAAGAACTCCCCCTAATTGTAGGCATGGTCTCATTTTTGGCAAAGTCTCATCATTAAACACTTGGGATATCACATCTGCCAAGGATATCTTCATCAAATCAGCAACATGTGTTGTTGGCTGAAGTGTCTACGAGACTTTCGAATCTAATTTGCTTCCTTCTCCATACTTGTGTAACATTGTTCTCTGGCATAGTTCTAGCTTGTGCAGGGGCCCATGTCAAGTTACAATCATGTGTCATATGTCCAATTTTATGGCAATTGAAGCACTCTATCTTGTTCATGAATAAGAAATCATGACTTCTTCTTGCAAAATTGCTTCTAGGAGATTGACGAGGACCATTATATTTTTCCTTGTGGTATGCCCTACAATCCTTTGCCATGTGTCCGAAATTTGTACAAGAGTAACAATAACCAAAAAATATACTTTGGTACCTGGAGGATGGAGATTTCCTTGATGCACTTCCAAAGTCATTCTGTCTTGGGATTCTTTGATCAAATTTATTGCCTCTTGCATTATTGACACCATCTACATAACTTATTGGAGTGGGGTTTCTTCCAATGTCACTTTGAATCTTCTCCTTTTCTTTGTTGGAGCTGGGGGCATCAACATTTCTTCAGGATTATCCACATCCTTGTTGTTTGAAGAATTAGGGTTTGCATTATTTGAAGGTTCACCTACATAGCCAAGACCTGATTTATCAAGGGGAGACCTCTGTTGACTTAGGATGTCATCTAGGGTTTGAGAGCTTTTCAAGTTTTTATTCAACAATTCAACTTCCTTTTCAAGAAAGACAATTTCTCCTTTCAACTTTTCACAATCTTCATCTTTCATAAGTAGTTGCTTCTTCATTTCTTCCATCATTCTTGTTGCTTCATGTGCTTCAATTTTAAGGGAGATGATATTTGATTTCATTATGAATACTTCTTCATTCTCCTTTGCTAGACTACTCTCCAATTCTTCTTTTATTCTTGTAGCTTCACATGTTTCGGCCTTAAGAAGATTGATGTCTGATTTTAGTTTCAAGATTTCTTCATCCTTTTCATCTAGTTGGCATATCATGGTGTTTCTCTCATTTTCTGCTTCATTAACTTGTCCTTCTATGAATGCCAAATTTTCCATCACCTTCTCATCTCCTTGCACTTGTTTCCTTGCTTCTTCTAGTTGAGATCTAAGAGAGGAGACCTCTTCCTTGTATTCACCAATCTCTGCTTCAAGATAGTTCAAGCTCTTAATTCTTTGTTCAAGGTGGCTTGACAAAGTTTCTTCCCTTTTCTTTACCTTATCCAACTGATTTTTTATAGATATGACTTCTTCATGATGCTTTCTTTTATTTTGATGAAATTCCTCTTTAAGTTTGGTGAGCTCCTCATCTCTTTCTTGTACTTGAAGCTTGACAAAGTCAACTTCCTTCCTTGTATTGTCTTGGTTACCATCTTGTGATTTCTTCTTAAGTTCCTCATTTTCATTTTTCAAACTGTTAATCTCTTCCATGGAAGCCATAAGTTTATTCAAGAGATCTTCTTCAAAGTCTTCTTTGTTCTCTTCATCTTCTAGGTCTTCTTTAGCCCTGTTGGCATCTCTCTTATCTTCAGCTTCCTTGATGGATTTTGGACTTCTTTCTTGTTTTCCATCATCTTCTTGACTAGAGATCATTGTCAATGATCCTTTTGAGTGAAGATCATGAAGTTTTTCCCATATGACTTTTGTTGATGAACATTTTTCAAATTTTTTCCTTCACAGAATTTGGTAACCCATTCAAAATTGCCTTCATTGCTCTTTTATTGTACTCCTTGGATTATTCGTCCATCGTGTCATTAGTAATCAATGATTTCCAAACTTCAATTCCTTGATTCTTCAAGAAATTCCTCATTCTTTCCACCCATATATCAAAATTTCCATTGAACAATGGAGCCTTCACAAATTGATTTACTTCAATTTATATGGTTGAGGAAGACACATCTTTAGGAGGATTGAAGACTTTCTTCCTTGGCTTTTCCATTTGTGTTCTAATGATCAACCTTCAAGCTATTAGGCTTTGAGTGAAGGTACTGGCTCTAATACCAATTGTTGGAAATGTTGAGAGGGGGGTGAATCAATATTTCTTTCCAATTGTTATTTTTACCAGTTAGATCAATTATATTTAGAACAAAATATGAACAATAAGAATAAATTATTTTATTAATTTCTTCTTTACAAAAAATCAAGTACAATATATGTAGGGCTCCAACCCTAGAAAAAGACACCAATCTTCAATTTCCTAGGCTCCAACCTGTATTTACCAAGCACTGACTTGGACTTCCAAGGCTCCAACCTTGTCAATTCTGAGGCACCAACCTCAAGGGCTCCAACCCTATATCTGGTACAGGCTCCAACCTAGTCTATTGAGGACTCCAACCCTATCTTCCAAGGCACCGAACTTGACTCTATGTGGCTCCAACCTCTTTGGCTCCAACCCACAACTTCACTTCATCAAAATAACTTTGTTTATTCTTCACGGCTCCCAAAGTCTTCTTCAACGAGCCCTGACAATCTTCACTTAGTCTTCATTGTAGTCTCCACATTACGTCCTCAATGACAACCTTTTCTTCTTAGAAGGTGTCACCACTGCTCTTTATCGTATCCAAACAATTTCTCCAAATTACCTCATGATGGTTTCAATGCATCATGGTCTAAAATAAGGTCTCCAAGATCAGCTAAGGCTTCTCAAAAATTTTTCTTCAAATGGCTCCAAGACAAATGTACAAAGTCTTCTCCAATATGCTTTCACACTAATCTTAGAGTGTTCTTCAATAGGTTATCAAAACTTGAAGTGTCCTTCAATTATGCTTCAATCAAGGGTTCCCAAAATGTCTTCAAGGCCAATGTCTTCAAGGGAGTTTTTCAATGTATATTTTCAATCTTTTATATCTTCTCATGTCCAAAACCTCTTCACATATTATTATAAAGACACCTCAAGGTCTGGTCCAAATTTTTCTTCAGAAAAATGTTAAAAATTTCTCTAGAAGTCTTCAATGGATTCTTGAAAGATTGCTTCAAAGTATCTGTTCTCGAAGACTGCTCTAAACAAGTTCACTTCTCAAATTTTTCTCCAAACAATCCAAGGGTCTTCAAATCTGCTTCATAAAATGAATTCAAGATACTTCCTTGATATTTGTTTTAAGGATCAGCTCAGGTCTATCAACAGATGCCCCAGGTATGCTCAAATTCCCAATTAAATAACAGGTTCCAAAGCATAGCTTCTGGTTCCAATTCGACAATTGAATTTTTTATTTACAATTTCAGACTTCTCTGCAAAAAGGTGTGTGGCCTATAGAATCGACTAAGATCTGTAATGTGTGAATCAATATTTGCAATATTTTTATGAGGTGTTCTGCAAAGATGTTTTTTTTATGAGCTATCACATGTCTTCATGAAAACTGAGCTTCGAATATTCTCAAATCTGTCTGCAAAGATGAGTCACCTCAAATTAATTCGAGTTTTCTCAAAATTTTCACTTCAGTTTAATAATCCACCACAGGTTTGGAGGTCCAAGATATTAATTGGTAATTTTTCCTTGTTCAACGTTGAAAATTGACCCAACCAATGTTTTTCCTGATCTCCTTGGCCTCCTATCTTCGTTCTTCTTTTTATCTCTAAAATATGCACCGAGTTGATGATAAAAATGGAGTGTTTGATGTCTTATTTATACAGGTTTTGACCTATGATGAATAGACACGTCGATTGGGTGAAAGAGTATGAGCATACACATGTCGGCTCAAGTCGGCTAGGTAAAAAATATATATTTTTCAACTTAAAAATTCAATTTCTCACAAACTATTGGGAGTTTGAGGGCAAGTAAGGGCTTGTTAGAAAGAGGAAAAATTCCTCTTTAATATGGTGTAGGATTCATTTGGAAAGGATGCCTCCAAGTTGTCCAAAATTATTTTTCTTTGTGTCTACCTCTGAAATATTTAGTGCAGAAGATGATTAGGACAGTATGGCTTCTTTTTTTGGCTTCTCCATTGTTTGTCTTCTCCATTATTTGGCTTCTTCATCATCATAGGAACATGTAGGACATTCACATCATCATGGTAATGTCCAGCAATGAGTGCATCACATAATGGTGCAGTGATATATATTATAGTGCAGCATTATTAGGAGAACTCCAAAATAGTCTTCCAACCCTCAAATGATCTCCAACCATGATCATCATATGTCATCATCAAGTATCAAATTGTATGACATCATCACATAACATCAAGGGTTAATTTCTAGATCATCAAGTGCATGCAACATTAGATCAAGGACTTCTTAGGGATTCTTTCATTATTGGTTTTACTTCTTCATGATTTGACATCTTCATTGATAGCATGGCATCATCATATTGAACCAGACATCTCAAGAATATTGACATCTCGATTAATGCCATATTGACATCAATGAAAACCTTGACCAAAAGTAACAGGTCAAACCAAGAGGATAGGGATTCAAGTTAAGAATATCTACAAGATGGAGGCAGATGGCTGCGTTGCAATGATGGGCAAAGAAAAAGAAGTGGTGAGCTGGGATGAGGGCGAATTATGGCACAGGAGATTGGGCCATCTTCACCATGGTGCTTTGAGGATTTTGCAGCAGATTTCTACTGGACTTCCCAAGGGTACTCTTGTGCAGTCAAATCAGTGCAAGGGATGTACTATGGGTAAGTTTGTGAAGACCACCTTTCATGAGAAGGAGAACCGTGCTTCAGTGATCCTGGAGAGAATTCACACAGACGTGTGTGGACCTTTCTCGGTTTCTTCAACAACAAAACATAAGTATTATGTTATATTTGTTAATGACTATTCTCATAGATGCTAGATCTTCTTCATGCAGAAGAAGAGCGAAACATTCTCAAAGTTCTGTGAGTTTAAAGCATTGGTGGAGAAGGAGTTGGGGAAGCAAGTGAAAGCTATACAGAGCGATAATGGTGGTGAATACATCTTGGGATAATTAAAAGACTTCTGTAGCAAAGAAGGAATTCGAAGAGAACTCATAGCACCTCATAACCCATAGCAGAATGGGGTCACGGAGAGGAAGAACAGAACGATCATGAGTGTTGCACGAGCTATGCTTGAGAGGGAGCTAGACTTGCATGCAGTGGAGGAACTGCCAGTTACGAAAGATGAGCCTCTAGATGTGGATCAACCACAGGAGAAGATTCATTGAGTGGAGGATTCCACTCATGTAGAACCAAACATCAGACAAGGCAGAAAGCATACCACAGAAGCTAAGAGACTGAAGCTTGATGCAGCACAAAATGTAGGAGTCCCTACATCACAGCGCAGAAAGAGATACTCACCTGACCGATTTACTAGATACATGGCTCTCATGAGAAAGTGTATCATGATAGAGCCATCTTCTTTGAAGAAATAGTGTAGGATCCCACATGGGTAGATGCCATGGTGGAGGAGTATGACTCCATTGTCAGAAATAGTGCTTGGGAGATTTTTCCAAGGCCGGTGGGTAAATCAGTTGTAGGATCAAGGTGGATCTACAAGGTAAAGAAAGCTGTTGATGGGAGAATCGAGAAGTATAAGGCAAGATTTGTTGCCCGGGCCATCTCACAGATCGAGGGGATTGATTATGAAGAAACCTTTGCACCTGTCACACGATATTCTTCCATAAGGACCATCCCTGCTCTCTCAATGTAGATGGGTTGGCACATTCATCAGATAGATGTGAAGATTGTGTTCCTTAATGGAATCATTGAGGAAGAGGTGTACAATGAGCAGCCTGAAGGATTTGAGATCTTCAGAAGCGAGTCGCATGTGTGCAGGCTCAAAAGAGTGTTGTATGGGCTGAAGCAAACACTTCGTGCTTGGTACACACAGATCGATAGCTATTTCACTGGACTTTGCTTCACCAAGAGTGAGGCGGATGCAAACCTGTACCAAATTGTGGTGGAGGGTAATCTTTTAATCATTGTTCCTTATGTTGATGATTTAATACTAACAGGTGATGATCAGTTGATACACTCATGCAAGGCAGATCTTGCAAAGGAGTTTGAGATGAAGGATTTGGGCCTCCTTCATTATTTCCTTGGATTGGAAATATGGCAGCGGGAAGGTGAACTGTTTGTGTCTCAAGGCAAGTATGCTCAGGAGATACTGGAGAAGTTTCACATGCAAGGATGCAAGCCTATCGACACTCCTCTTCCAGGAAATTGGAGGAAAGAGGATGCTACATCGGCAGAGGTAGTGGATGCCACTATTTATCAACAGTCGGTGGGTTCGCTCATGTATTTAGTTAATACAAGACCAAACATATGCTATGCGGTGAACCAACTTTCACAAGCAATGGTTAAGCCTACCAAGCTCTTTTGGAAGGCAGGCAAGCATGTCCTGAGGTATATCAGGGGCACATCTGAGTATGGATTATGGTATAGACAGACGGATGAGGTGAAGTTGCATGGCTTCACGAATGCAGATTAGGTAGGCAACCCAATGGACAGAAAGAGCACATCAAGAGGGGTTTTCAGTATCGGATCTAGCTGCATGTGAGGCTAGCTGGATGAGGAAGATCCTGGTCATTTTTTTCGGTTCACATTTAGATCCTACAGTGATACATTTTGATAAACAGAGTTGCATTAAAATCTCAATTAATCTTGTGTTTCATGATAGATCTAAACATATTGATATCCGGTATCATCATATCAGAGATTGTGTGCAGTGGAAGATCATGTTGCTTCAGTACATTCCTACGGAATATCAGGATGTAGATATTCTGACGAAGGCGCTCACCAGGAGCAAATTCGAATACCATAGAGGCAGGATCAGGATGAAGGATAATCCCTATCTTGTTGAGAGGGAGTGTTGAGATTCAACAAGATGATGAGCTTAGTGAAATGAGTCGCCTTCACTAAGTAGGCCCGTAGGCTATTTTTAGGTGTAAGTCTATTTTTAGAATATGTCTATTTTTAGACATGGTGATCATATTTCAGAAGTTGTAGGATGCTATTTGTGGATGGTCGGTCAAGTTGGAAAAATAGATGAAATTCTATTTTTAGAATACTGGGCGAAGTCTATTTATAAATATTTGATCTAAAAATAGATGTGTCAATTATTATTAGCCCTTAATAATAATCAGACTCTAAATATCAACTTATTCCCTTGGAGCACTTTATTTCAGTATACAGATTTGGAAAATCGGTGGGCTGAAGGAATTATGCAATTCCTAGGGTTTATTGGTGGCTCATGCATGAGGACTCAGTTAGAACTAAAGTGGAAAAGTTATGACAGAGTTGGAAGAGTAGTTCATGGAGTTGTTATTCAGTTAAACTCAGTTATTGGAGTTAAACTCAGTTGAGCTAGTTGTATCTAGTCTAACTGAATGATACACAAGTGAGAGTGGAGTGAATTAATTAGTTAATTAATTCACAAATAATAAATCATTAATCAACTGAAAAAATACAATAGTTAACTACAGTGCATGTCAATTCCAGTGGAGAGATAAGTGAAAGGGCAAGATGGACTATCCGTTGTGACTATAGTGATGCATTGATTGCACCACACACATATTGGAGTTGCCAATGAGGATTGCACAGTCAAGGCAAGGGTAATTCGAATTCATTTAGCGCTATTATTCAGCAGGGATTGCGGAGTGGAGGTAGGCTATCAGGTGGCAAGAAATCAGTGCATGGATTTGCAGATTTCTTCTATGTTAGTGTGTGACGATTGATTGTACTAAGAGCTTGATGTACTAAGCTTTGTATGAGATTGTTACATGATCTCCATAATACATAATATATGATAGTTGGGGTTTTCAGCTTCGGGCTTTCCCATTAAACAACTGTGTTATGTGCGATTGTTTTTATTTCTTCACGTGTTTGCAATTGATTTTAATTTCCGCAAAATATTAGTAGTGGAAGGATTCTGTATTTAGTGAGAAGATAAAAAATTGTTAGATCAGGAGAATCTAGATATATACATGCATCTTGTATATAATTTCTAGAGTTATTGATTATTTTTTTTACAATTATCAATATCAACTATTTTTCTTTCTCTCAATGGTTATTTATAAAAATTTCAAATTTTACTATAGTTATTTTAATAATTTCTGGTAAAATCTTCTTCGAGCTGCTAAAACCTGTTGGGGTTCCCATGTTTTGGCCAAATTGGCAAGACCAAAAGATGAGACAACATCAGAACCACTTTCAGACCTCAGGATCTAGCCCTCCTGGGTCTAGAGAGGGATCTCTCTATATAAGTAAAGGTTTTATGTCTTTGAAGCTCAGTGTTAAGATATTAGGCTAGTTATAAGGCTCAGAGTTGGTTTGTTTGTTTGGTTGTTGGTAATCAGGAAAGAAGGGTTCAATATAAGACAAGGATGAGCAAAGAGGATTTTAGGCAAAGGAGGGATGATTTCAGAGAACATCAAGACCATTGGGCAATGGAGTCAGGAAAGGGTTTACTTGCTATTCAATATGCAGGATTTCATTTGGGCTATTCATCTAAAGCATTGGATCTTAAAGATGATAGTGTGGCATGAAATGGTAAGAGAGGAGGAAACAATAAAGATTTAGAACACAAAGTTAAAGACCTAAGATCAGAGAGAGACTTTGAACTCTCAATGCTTCAGCCTCCAGCTTGAGGGATCGTAGAAAGGTTCAATTAATTGAAAAGGATCCTAGTGAGATAGAGACAGAGTTCTAGACCTCCCATTGTTCCCAATTCATTCAATTAAATCCTAACAAGAACATCTAAGAACAGATTCATTTAATTCATACATCAGCTAGCAGGCCATGACATCCACTACACTTGTTAAATTAACTTAAATCAACCCTTAGATAACACATTTAGTAGAAAACATTAAAGGCAAGGAGAGCAGAAACATAGGGTACCTAACAAGGGTAAATCCTATGCCAGATTTCTGATGCGAGCCAGTAGAAATGAAATGAAATGAACTCCAAGTTCAAAACAAATACAGAGATAGAAAAGCATCACCACTGCTTTAGATCAGGATCTAAAGAAATGTGCTTGTCATATTAAAGAGAAATACCAGTCAAGTACAACATTACCAATAGCTGGATATTTAGTCTGAAAACATCTTCCTCATCCCATCTTACAACTTTACACAGAGACTATGTCTCAAAAGAAACTGCTTGTAATTCTCTGATAACTGATCAACAACACTTACAATGAGATTCTTCATGAAATTTATAGCTCAAGTGGAGTAGAGAAGGTAGATGGAAAACTAAATGCAGCATTAAAACTCAGAAAAGGAAGAGAGCCAAGGCCTCGTTCTGTTTTAAATTCTGAGCATTTATCTCTGGTACTCTTTGGATGAAAGAGTGATCTTCGCCAGGCTGCAAATTTACTCTAGTTATGTCTTTGATGTACTTGATGTAGCACTCTGGTGAATTAAAAAAGGTAGAATAATGATGCTAGGGTCCGCCATACCATGTAACAAATGTTTCTGATAGTGTAGGACTGTTGTCAAGGCTGGGATTTCCTCAGGAACACAGTATAGAATTGAGATAGTATGGGCACTTTGTCCTTTATGAAAAGAACAATCTGCTGATGTGAAACCCTGATAATATTGTTTTATGTGCCCTAGGACCTTCTGATCGATCCTCGCAGTCTTCGACCTGGAAGTTTGCCTCTAATTGTTTAGTTAAGGCTTACAATCTTCAATTATATGCCTTAAACTCTCTGATCTTTCACTGACATCCTTTGCTGCTCCAGTATTGTCCCTGTCTATGCAATTTGAGCTTTAATGGCACCAGAGAGGTTTTGCAGAGTTTGAACTCTGTTCTTTGATGAAATTCACATTGCAGACACCTTTCCAGACATTTTCCTGTAATATCAAGCTTTAAATTCAGCTTCTTCTGTGCACTGTACCACTACAATAGTGCAGATGAATCATGGCAGTTTTCTACCTGCCTGTAACCCTGCAAAAAACGAAAACACGTTAAGAAAAACATGCATGGGGAGGGTGGTGTGGATGACTGCCAAAAATGGCAACGTGGCATGGGTGAAGACGATGAATGCAGAGGATTTTGTGGAGGAACACGGTGGATCAGCAGGAAATGCTTTGGAGGACGGTGAGGTGGAAATTTTAACGTAAAATACTAAAATTTTGACCTTTGAATGAATTATAAAGGGGGACGGATGAAACAGTGCTGAAAACACGTGTAATGGGTGACGTGGTGGGACCGGGTCAATGGTGGGCATGCGTTAAATCTGGACCGTCCGATCTCAGGAGGAGATCGACGGCTGAAAATGCATTGGGGGATGATGGACAGTGCGCCAGGGGTCGCGCTTGCCTTGGTTATCTCCCATGCAACTTGGGGGCGCAATCACCGTTGGATGGATGGTTGTAGATCAGATGGTGTATAGCGATATCGTGCTGGATTTGATGCCAAACTTTAACGCGCGATGTGGGGGTAGTTTTTAAACAGTGCTCAAGACACGCGTCAGGCGGTGACTGGAATCGCTGTCAAATGGGAAAATACCGCTCACCCTCCAACGGTGGTGCGATAGAAACCAACGGTTTTTGAACAGTGCGTGGCGCAGGGACCACCGAGGTGGGTGAACTTCTGACTATTGATTTGCGGGCTAACGGACGGTGGATACGTGATCGGGGCGGTGAAAGGGTTGAACGGTGGACGTTGTGGGGACCATGGGCGAGGTGCTGATCCGTGACGACCATTCGATCTGTCCAGATCAACGGCTAGAAACGCTCCCGATATAGATTTGTGATGAGCGCCTTCTACCTTGGCGCCTAGTCATGTGGGGGACAACGGTTCTGGGGCTAGGGCCGAAAGGTGCTAAAACCCATATATATGGAGAATATGGTTTTTGGCCCATTTTTAGTGCATTCTGAGGCCAATAAAGGGTAACGATAGAGGGAAAAAAGGGGAAAATAGGCCAAACAAGGGGTATGTGTGGGATTTATAGGGGATTTTGGGAGGATTTAGAGGGTAAGAGGGGAATTTTGACAAGGGGAAAAAAAGGGTTAAAATGGGGCATTCTGCAGGGATACAACGGGCAAATGAAGGCCTTTTGGAGCACAATTTTCACAATAGGGAGGCTTGGTCACAGCGGTGAAATTTTACCAAGGGAAGTGGGTGCAGGGAGGCTTTCAAGGATGATGTGTTTTTCGGAGTAAAATGCATTCCTTGAAGGCTTAAAAACATTTATCCCCCTGCTTGCTTGTCAAGGAATTTATAGGGGGCTAACAATGGCTCCACATGGGGATGGCTTCTTCTTGAAGGAGTCAAGAATTCAGAAAATGATCTTTGGTGTAGGCTAGATGCCTGCTGCTTGAGCCACCTTTCTTCTTTGATTTTCAGCTGCCACAATTGTGAATACATCAATTAGCAGAAACATTACCCAACAATCTACCTACCCATCCTACAATCCTAGCATTTTTTCTTCTAGGGTGCATTTGAACTAGCAGACCCTTTACATCATTTTTATTTTTTACAAACAAGAAAATAAACCTATTCTATTTCTACCCTTATTTCTCCATGAGACCAGATTAAACTGTTGGCCTCATATGTTTCTCTACCTAATCTAACATCTGCTGGGATTAAACTGTCCAGTAGATTTCTTCTCTACATTCTACAATAGAATTTTAAAAATAGTCAAACTAGGATTAGACAGTCTAGTTTGCTATGGATCCAAGGCATAAAGACCGTTACACATGGACAGAATTTTGCGGAAAACTGAAAACAAAATCTTGAAGGCTTGAAATCTGAAGTTTTGAAGCATCCTTCTTTCTTTGTGACTCAAGTTTTGAGCTTGTTAGAGTCACTTTCTCTTCTTCATTTTAGCTCTGGTTTTGGGCATGTTAGAGCTGATCCCTTTCTTTACTTTGTTTACTGGTTCAGATTTTGAGCATGTTAGAACCAACTGTTTTATTTCTTTGGCTCAGGTTTTGATCATTTTAGAGCCAATCTTTTGCACTCAAGAGGTTCATGTTTTGAGCATGTCTAAACCTCTCCTTTCTCTTTTTTGAAACATTTTCTCTTTTTCTTGAAAACAAACTCAGCAATGGTATTTACAATGGAAATGGAAACTGGAAATTGGAAATTAGGAGAAGTAGTGTTTGAGCATCCTGCCATTGACAGGACCCCCAAACAGCTCTGTACCATCTAACTCTTGTAGAAAAAAGGCATTTGGACCCACAGTGGCCTGGATGATGTAGGGACCTTGCCACAAACTATCAAACTTTCCGTGCTTTCCTTTTTCTTCTCTCCTGGAGTCCCACTTCAGAACTTTATCTCCAATTTTGAAGTCACATGCTTTATTTCTTTTGTCAAAAAACTTCTTTATATTTTCCTGAACTCTGATAGCTCTGTTATAGACCTCTTCCCTTGTTTGCTGGAGATGAATGGTTTGGTTTATCCTTCTCACCATACTGTCTTCTTCTGTCTAAATTTCTTGGACAAGTTTAATCACTGGTACTCCAAGGCTGGTAGGAAACACTGCTTCTGTTCCATACACAAGCTGATATGGTGACATGCCAATGGATTTCTTTTTTGTAAGCCTGTCAGCCCACAGGGCATGCACTAACTTGTTATGCCATGAATTTTTGTTCTCTTCCAACAGCTTTTTGATGATGGCCACTAGGCTCTTGTTTGATGATTCAGCTAAGCCATTACCTTGTGGGTAATAGGCAGTTGAATGACCGAGTGCTATTTGATACCCATGACAAAAATCCACCATTTTCTTGGATCCAAAAGCAGCATCATTATCAGTGATTATTTTTCTTGGGCAACCAAACCGAGAGAGGATATGGCCTTCTAGGAACCTAATGATGACTGAATCTGTGGCGTTCCTAGTAGGTATGGCCTCTATCCACTTAGTGAAGTAGTTTGTGGCTGTTAAGATCCATTTGTGTTGTGCAGAAGAAGCAGGGTGAATTTCTCCTATGAAATCTAGGCCCCATTGCATAAAGGGACCTTCAACAATAATGGGTTGTAGAAGTAAGGGGAGGAGCTTTCTTTTGCCTTCAAAAATCTGGCACTTGTGGCAGGAAATTATCATCTTATGGATATCATTGAAGAGTGTAGGCCAATAGTAGCCAGCTCTGAGTATTTTTTTTGCAGTGGCTTTCCAGTTCAGGTGGCCTCCACACTCTCCTGCATGGAATTCTTGTTTAATCCTTTCTTCTTCCGACTCAGGCAAACATTTAAGCAACAGGCCATTTTCATTTTTCCAATATAAGCATTCATTCATTATGCAATAGCTTTTGGCCTTTAGCTTTAAGAATCTGGCCTTGTTCTTTGATAGTTTAGGAGGGGCATTGAGGTGTGTAAACACATACAGAATGTCAGAATACCAAGGAGAGCTCTGAAACTTCTCCTCAACAGTGGGATCAGGAAATCCCTGCTGCTCATCCAAGGCATCGGCCATGTTAATGTCAAGGGCTTGTAGATTTGATTCAGCCATTAGTTGCGCTAATCCCTGACCTTTAATTAGTTTGGTGGGTTTTATCTCAAGGTCGTATTCTAAGATCACAACAATCCATTTTCCCCTCTTCCCATACGGGTCTTGGGACAATATGTCTTTAACCACTATGTTGGGTACATAGGCTATGGTGTGGGAATGCAGTATGTACACCCTAAAGTCTTTCAAGGCCTTTACCAAGGCATAGGCATGTTTCTCCATAATGTTGTATTTCAAGGGTGCATCCCTCAGTGCTTTGCTGAAGAAAGAAATGGGTTGTTCCATCCCCTTTGGGTTTTTCTGCAGTAGAACTGCAGCCACTGTATGCTCGGAGGCAAATGAAAAAATCAGAAACTCTTTTGAGAAATCAGGGCTGATTAGGACAGGAGCCCGAGTGAGTGCAAGTTTAACTGATTCAAAAGATTTCTTGGCCTCAACAGTCCATTTAAATCCTACACCTTTCTTCAACATGTTAGTCATATTCCTAAGGTGTTCAGCTAAGTTGGGAATAAACCTCCTGAGGAAATTGATTTTCCCAATGAAGGACTGTAACCCCTTGATGTCTCTCGGGTGTGTGATTTGTAGTATTCCCTCAACTCTCTGTGGGTCTATCCTAATCCCCTTCTTAGATATGATGTGGCCAAGGAGTTTTCCTTCTTGCAGCCCAAATACAGTCTTTTTAGGATTCAATGATAGACCGAACCTTCTACATTTTCCAAACACTCTTCTCAGGTGTTCTAGGTGTTCTTCCTCAGTCTTGGAATAGACTGTTATGTCATCCAAATAGATGACAATGAAGTGTCCTATTTCATCTGAAAAAGTTATGTCCATTTCTCTTTGGAAGGTTGCACTAGCGTTCATCAGTCCAAAAGGCATCTTTACATACATAAAAGTGCCCCATTGAGTGGTAAAAGCGGTCTTTAGTTGGTCTTCTGGGAGTACTAAAACTTGGTTGTAACCTGAAAAACCATCTAGCAGGGAGATCCTTTTTGAGCCTACTACCCTCTGAAGGATGTGTTCCATTTTTGGCAAAGGGTAATTGTATTTGAGTGAGGCTCTATTAAGATTCCTGAAATCAATACACAGCCTAATCCCCCCTGTTTTCTTTCTCACAACCACTAGGTTTGATACCCAATTAGAGAACCTCACAGGCACAATTATGCATTCCTCATATACCTTCTTAATCTCTTTTTCCACCGCAGGCAATTGTTTTGGGTTTATTCTACGAAGTTTTTGTTTGAAGGGTTTCTGATTCTCTTTCAAAGGTATTTTGTGTTGTATGATGTTTGTGTCATAGGCCCTTAAGTCCTCATAGCTCCAAGCAAACACATCAATGAATTCCTTAAATAGGTCGATGTATTTCTTTTTCATGTTTGCAGGCAGGGACTTAGCCAATTTGATCATCTTGGGTTTATTTTCAGTGCCTATGTTGCATTCCTCGACATCAGAGTCTGCATGTTCTATAGTGGGCTTTTTTGCTACATCATCAAAGTCAAAAAGGTCCTCTAAAGGTGCCAGACCTTGAGGTATGTTCTTATCTTTGGTCTGCAGCACCTCTACTTCTTCACTATCTGTGTTTTTACATTTTTCATTTGGATTTCAATTCTATTCGTTTAAAGTGTTTATTTCTATGTTACAGAGTGGTTCTTCCTCATCTGAGGACTCTTCACTTAGGCAACTACTGTTAGATTTAGAATCTGAATCAGAAAATTCAAACTCGTCTCTGCCTACCAGGAAATCTTCAATCTATTTATCGCCCTTAAAGACCTGCCAATATTTTTCATTATCCAGCACTGTAGGTATGAATTTGGTCTGAATGATGATTTTTTGGTCGTTGGGAGGCTTGTGATATGAACTAGCCACGCAGGCTAATCCATTTGCAATTACGTTTTGAATCCTAGGGACAAATACCAATTCGTATTCTACAAAGGTTTTCAGTATGTCCATAGCGTCGTTCCTATATTCTCTCAGTCTAGGATGTTTCGCTATGTATTCACCATTCACCTGTTTAATGATCAGCTCAGAGTCTCCATGCATAGTTATCCTACGGGCTCCTGATTTTTTCAACAGAGTTAAGCCTAGGATCAAAGCCTCATATTCTGCTATATTGTTTGTACATTTGAAGTGCAGATTACATGCATGGCTTTCTGCATAGTCACTCTCTGTGTTATGCACCCACACTCCTACTCCTGCAGTTCTCTTGGTGCATGACCCATCGAAATTCATTTCCCATGAAGGTTCATTCTCGGGTTTACAATTGTTTCGTTCTTGATGTGGTGTATGAGCTTGCGGAGAGTAACTAATCAATTGAATGCATTCTATTTCTGGTTTACTCTAAGTTTTTTTTTTAGTGCACTGTTCAAAGTCTTCTACGTTTTTCTCCTCTGAGTCTAGAGTAGCCATTATGTTAAAGTCCATAGGCTCTGTTTCATTGTGTGTATCTCTGTTTTTGAATCCTAACCCCTCCACAGATTCATCATTGCAAAGGATGAAGGAGTCAAGATCCGTGTGTACAGAGTATAAAGGTGAATTTTCAGGTTTTTCAGGGTTACTGACCAGGAATTTCATTTGTGCCTCCCTGTACAGTCTTCTAAGTTGGCTAAAAATAGGAATTGTGGCATAAGCCCCATCCATCTGCATTGTTCCTTGCAGCTTGGCTCCCCATGACCTTGACAACAACATACCATACTTAGGGGGCACATCTACCACCACAAAATCCATGACCATACATTTTGCTGGAGTTTAGGTAAGGCTTACACACAGGTCTTTTATTAGGCCCAGACATTTTACTCTGCTAGAGTCAAATGAATATAAATCTTTATAGGGGCGGGTTATCTCTAGGCCTAGCTTTTCCATAACCACCTTAGGCATTAAGTTGTGAGATGCCACAGAATCATACATTGCATTGTGAAGGATCTTGTCATGGATATTAAGACTGATATAAAAAGGTGGCACTACCCCTTCCCGAAACTTTCCTTCTATCTTTGGACAAAACAGAAGGGCTGGTTGATCATCACTCAGATTTACGGTGTCATTGTTCTCGCCTAAATTTAATGCTTTCAAAATTTGGCCTTTATATACATCCTGAGTGGCCAGCTCAGAGAGTGGAACAGAGATTTTAATTTTTGCAATCTCACTCTCCAAATTTAAAGTGGACTGACTCTTTGGAATGTTCAACTCTGTTTTGCTAGTCACCACCTTGGTGGCAGAATTAGTGGGCTGATTCTCACTATGTGCAGTGTTATAAACTGTTTTATTAGGAGCACTAACTGCGATGCTAGTGCTACTAGTTGGTTGACTTTGTTTATCAGTGTTTTGGTTGTTTTTCTCTTTGTTTTTCCCAAACTCTCAGCTGTTGATTTGTTACTTTCAGCAGTTGCTTTAGAAGTTTTCTCAGGCCTTTTCTTGATGGTAACCTCAAAAGCCTTTGGTTTTGAAGTGTCTAGGCTCTTTTTGCTTCTAAGTTCATATTTTTCTCTGACCTGCATGATGGCATTCTCAAATCCAAGTTTGTAGTCCTCAGATTCTGATCCTTCCTCATTCTAGTATGAGGGTGAGGGTTGATCTTCTTCTGTGGAACAGTTGTGGATTGATTTTTCTACTTCAAACATGTTTATTGTGTTCCCCTCAGACTCTTCTATGATTCCCTCATCTTCATCAAGAAATTTCTCTTGAAATGGGGGAATAACTTGTTGATCTGATTCTCTTTGTCTGTTGGGAGTGGTGTTGTTTCTTCTAAAGTTCCGGTTCTGGTTATGATTTTGACTTCTGTTTTGGTTACTAATTGTGACAACCATTTTTTTCCATCATTTTTTGTAGTTTTTCCATGTTTTTGGATATGCGGTCATAATTGGGGTCAGATGTGGAAGCTACATTGTCATCTCTACATGTTACCCTTTTCTCAACTCTCAATCATGCTTTCTTCTTAATCAGATTTGCCTCTACACTCACTGCTCCCTTTTTCATGTCTTCCAATGTGTTGTAATCCCTCTCCCTAAGCTGGTAGGCCATATCAGCATCTAAGCCTTCAAGGTATTTCACTAGAACCATACCTTGGGGAGGTTTCATGTGTGGTGGAAGAGCGTTATAAACGTTGTTAAACCTTGTAGAGTAGTCGTGGACACTCTCTCCTACATTCCTCTTAAGATTCTTGTATTCTGCTAGGATTTTGAGAGGGTTGGCCTTAACTTCCCATTTGTTTATGAAGGTCTGATATAAAGCAAGAAGGTCTTGGATACTATTAGGAGGTAGGATTTTGAACCATTTATTTACATCACCTCCTAAGCTCTAGGCAAAGATTCTCATTTTGACTGTATCATCGTCTATTTCCATGTAGTCAAAAGAATCTTCCATCCTATCTACATGGTGTTGAGCTGTGGTGGACTCTTTCATATTGAAGTGTGGGATCTTTGATTGATAATTATTGGGTAAGGGTACTAGAGGCTGGGGTAAAACCAGAGGTGCATACCAGGCTGCCATGATGATGTTTTGCGGAGGTAAGGGTTTAGTTTGAGCAGCTAGTATATGAATGACAGGGATATTATGACCAGCAGAAGACTGATGAGTAGATATAGGATGACTGAGTCCTAAGTTTTGAATGAAGTGAATATCAGGGGGTGTAGATGGAGGGGTCTGTCTATCCCCAAGGTGTTTACCACTTTGAGGTGGTGAACCAGGGAGCTCAAGGTCTGGCTGGTCTAGGACACTGAATGACCTAGTTCTTGGTAAACTGTTTTGAGCGCCTAGGTTAGAAAATGGGTCTGATAGAGCTGTAAAGTCTTCTGGTGTAGATTTAGCTCTATGGATGTGGCTGGAAATATTTGATTGTTTAGGTGTAGGAGATCTCTTGAGGATGCTCTTAGGGTTTTCAACTATTTCAGGTGGGTTTGGATTAGGATAAGCTCTTGTGTGAATGGTTCTTGAAACCAGAATGTTGTTTTCAAATAAATCATCTTAACCCTACTTGTTACTTCTATTATGGTTGATGTTGTAATAGGCTCTGGTCTCCCAGTGGAGTCTTATGTGAACCAAGATAATCAGCAGGCCTACTGATCACCAGTGGAGTCTTATGATCTTTAAGGAGCTATGGAGTCGCCAGGTGGAAGGTCTAGGATGCTTCTGGAGGGTACACTGTTCACCACAGTGCTTATGAGATGTCTCTTTTCAAAGATATCTCAGAAACATAGCAAACTAAAACCAGAGATTGACTGGGAGGGATTTTACCAGATATGTCACCTATGAAAGAGGATGAGATCCAGAGGCTACCTGGCCCTTTCCAGACTCTGTCTAAGAGTGTGGGAGAACACAACAAATGGTATAGAGGTTGATCTGTGAATAGGATTGTTTAACTGTCAACCTAACCAGAGATTATAGGTTTTTGAGGTTCCTATGATGTAGTAAGATGAAAAATACTCAGAATTTCCCCAGCGGAGTCGCCATTATGTTGGGGTTCCCATGTTTTGGCTAGATTGGCAAGACCAAAAGATGAGACAACATTAGAACCACTTTCAGACCTCAGGATCTAGCCCTCCTGGGTCTAAAGAGGGATCTCTCTATATAAGTAAAGGTTTTATGTCTTTGAAGCTCAACGTTAAGATATTAGGCTAGTTATAAGGCTCAGAGTTTATTTGTTTGTTTGTTTGGTTGTTGGTAATCAAGAAAGAAGGGTTCAATATAAGACAAGGATGAGCAAAGAGGATTTTAGGCAAAGGAGGGATGATTTCATAAATGCTTCGGCCTCTAGCTTGAGGGATCTTAGAAAGGTTAAATTAATTGAAAAGGATCCTAGTGAGATAGAGACAGAGTTCTAGACCTCCCAGTGTTCCCAATTCATTCAATTAAATCCTAACAAGAACATCTAAGAATAGATTCATTTAATTCATACATCATCTAGCAGGAAATGACATCCACTACACGTGTTAAATTAACTGAAATCAACCCTTAGATAACACATTTAGTAGAAAACATTAAAGGCAAGGAGAGCAGAAACATAGGGTACCTAACAAGGGTAAATCCTATGCCAGATTTCTGATGCGAGCCAGTAGAAATGAAATGAAATGAACTCCAAGTTAAAAACAAATACAGAGATAGAAAAACATCACCGTTGCTTTAGATCAGGATCCAAAGAATGTGCTTGTCATATTAAAGAGAAATACCAGTCAAGTACAACATTACCAATAGCTGGATATTCAGTCTGAAAACATCTTCCTCAGCCCATCTTACAACTTTACACAGAGACTATGTCTCAAAAGAAACAGCTTGTAATTCTCTAATAACTGATCAACAACACTTGCAATGAGATTCTTCATGAAATTTATAGCTCAAGTGGAGCAGAGAAGGTAGATGGAAAACTAAATGCAGCATTAAAACTCAGAAAAGGAAGAGAGCCGAGGCCTCGTTCTGTTTTAAATTCTGAGCATTTATCTCTGGTACTCTTTGGATGAAAGAGTGATCTTCGTCAGGCTGCAAATTTACTCCAGGTATGTCTTTGATGTACTTGCTGTAGCACTTTGGTGAATTAAAAAAGGTAGAATAATGATGCTAGGGTCCGCCATACCGTGTAACAAATGTTTCTGATAGCGTAGGACTGTTGTCAGGGCTAGGATTTCCTCAAGAACACGGTATAGAATGGAGATAGTATGGGCACTTTGTCCTTTATGAAAATAACAATCTGCTGATGTGAAACCATGATAGTATTGTTTTATGTGCCCTAGGACCTTCTGATAGATCCTCGCGGTCTTCGACCTGGTATTTTGCCTCTAATTGTTCAGTTAAGGATTACAATCTTCAATTATATGCCTTAAACTCTTTGATCTTTCACTGACATCCTTCGCTGCTCCAGTATTGTCCCTGTCTATGAAATTTTAGCTTTAATGGTGCCAGAGAGGTTTTGCAGAATTTGAACTCTGTCCTTTGGTGAAATTCACGTTGCAGACACCTTTCCGGACATTTTCCTGTAATATCAGGCTTTAAATTCAGCTTCTTCTGTGCACTATACCACTACAATAGTGCAGATGAATCATGGGGGTTTTCTACCTACCTGTAACCCTGCAAAACATGAAAACACGTTAAGAAAAACATGCATGGGGAGGGTGGTGTGGATGACTGCCAAAAATGGCAACGTGGCATGGGTGAAGATGATGAATGCAGAGGATTTTGTGGAGGAACACGGTGGATCAGCGGGAAATTCTTTGGAGGACGGCGAGGTGGAAATTTTAACGTAAAATATTAAAATTTTGACCTTTAAATGAATTATAAAGGGGGACGGATGAAACAATGATGAAAACACATGTAATGGGTGACGTGGCTGGACCGGGTCAATGGCAGGCGCGCGTTAAATCTGGACCATCCGATCTCAGGAGGAGATCGACAGCTGAAAATGCATCAGGGGGCGATGGACAGTGGGGCAGGGGTCGTGTTTGCCTTGGTTATCGCCCGTGCAACTTGGGGGCACGATCACCGTTGGATGGACGGTTGTATATCGGACGGTGTATAGTGATATCGCGCTGGATTTGTTGCCGAACTTTAATGCGCGATGGGGGGGCAGTTTTTAAACAGTGCTCGAGACACGCATCAGGCGGTGAGTGGAATCACTGTCAAATGGGGAAATACCGCTCACCCTCCAACGGCGGTGCGATAGAAACCAGCGGTTTTTAAACAATGCATGGCACAGGGACCACCGAGGCGGGTGAACTTCTGACCGTTGATCTGTGGGCTAACGGACGGTGGATACATGATTGGGGTGGTGAAAGGGTTGAACGGTGGACGCTGTGGGGACCATGGGTGCGGCGCTGATCCGCGACGACTGTCCGATCTGTCCAGATCAACGGTTAGAAACAATCCCGATATAGATTTGTGATGAGCGCCTTCCGCCTTGGCGCCTGGTCATGTGGGGGAAAACGGTTCTGGGGCTAGGGCCGAAAGGTGCTAAAACCCATATATATGGAGAATATGGTTTTTGGCCCATTTTTAGTGCATTTTGAGGCCAATAGAGGGTAACGATAGAGGGAGAAAAGGGGAAAATAGGCCAAACAAGGGGTGTGTGTGGGATTTATAGGGGATTTTGGGAGGATTTAGAGGGTAAGAGGGGAATTTTGACAAGGGGAAAAAAAGAGTTAAAATGGGGCATTCTGCAGGGATACAACGGGTAAATGAAGGCCTTTTGGAGCACAATTTTCACAATAGGGAGGCTTGGTCACAGCGGTGAAATTTTACCAAGGGCAGTGGGTGCAGGGAGGCTTTCAAGGATGATGTGTTTTCCAGAGTAAATGCATTCCTTGAAGGCTCAGAAACATTTAGCCCCCTGCTTGCTTGTCAAGGAATTTATAAGGGGCTAACAAAACCTATTTTGATTTACCATATAAATCTTCACATTATCACTATTTTCTAATGTGTTTACTTTTCTTGTCCCATATGATGGGTGGAGTGTTCACTTGAAACATGAGATGTTTCAAGTGTTACTTTTTTTATGGTTGGGTGGAAGAAGACATGCATTCTAGTCTCTACTTTGGTTAGAGAGGCTTAGAAACACAAGAACTCCAGAACCCATAAAAATTTTCAGGAGAAAATGCCTAGAAATGGCTCAATTAAGTTAATTAGTCAGTGATTAAATATTTCCCAAGTCTAACTTGGAAAAAATGATTAATTAACACAAACTAATTGAGAAAGGTGAGATTTCTCTAGTAGTGCTAGCAGCGTGATTAAACATAATTAATCAGTTAGAAGAAAAAATCTCCAGTTGTTGCAATTTAAGTAAAATTTCATATGGTAGCAGAGCAAGTTCGACGAATCAGAACCTCAGAGATGGAAGGAAGAAATCGTACAGATGCAAAAGTAGTATGACAGATTGATTTCTAGATTTGTTCAGAGCTAGCCATGCAATTTGAGTTGATGGGTAGAGGGATTATTTTTCTAGTCGTATTGCAAGAAAAATTTGAATTGCCCAGGAGGAATTCTAGCAGGAAGTAGGTGAGTAGTTCAACATTTTTGTAAAGTAGTTTTTTCATCTGGCGTAGTTGATTTTGTATCATATTCCCAAAGTATGATCAGAGCTAGGCAAGGAAAAGAAAAGACACACACTGATAGTAGCAGTAGGTAGATCTAAGCAATCTAGGAGGAGGGGCGAGTAGCAGTGCTAACAGCCAAGCAGGGAAGGAGGAGATTCATGTTTATTTCCTAGTTATGAGTTTTGTAGAAAATGGTCTCAGTAGGAATTAGATATCAGGATTATAGGCTAGACGGAGCCACAAATTATTGTATCTGGAAATCTAGGAAAAATTTCTTGCTAGACAAGCATGGTATGAAGATGTATGCAGAGAGTTGTAGTTGTACCAATAGACTGACAACAACTAGAGAACTACAATAAGGAGATGACCAAGGCGAAGCCATTGATTCTCAATGTAGTTCGAGATCATGTAGTCTCACACATAGTAGCCAAGAATACAATCAAAGAAATGTGGGATGCTCTCAGAGCACTCTACCAGAATCCTTCTGAGAATGAAAATATATTCATGAAGAATCTTAGAACCACTAGGATGCAAAAAAGAGGAGTTACCCGCTACCTCACCAGGATCCAGGATGTCTGGAATAAGCTTGTCACAGTTAGACAAACACCTCAAGATGTTGAGTTGGTGTGTGTAACTATCAACAATTACACCAAGGAGTGGGCTACTTTTTCCCAAGGTATCACTGGATAAGATCAACTATCGAGTTGGGAACGAATGTGGGAAGATTTCATGAAGGAGGAGATATGATTTGCTCTAGTCAAGAGTAGTCTCAATAGCAACAATAATGGATCGAAGTGTGTGAAGGAGGAGGAGAATGTAGCCCTTGCATCGAATGGAAAGGCAAAGAAAGGTTCTAGTCATGGAAAAGGCTCACAAGGAGGAGAAAAGAAGAAGAAGGGTATGTCGAAGATCAAATGCTTCAGGTGTGGTGAGTTTGGTCACTACAATACACAGTGTCCTTAGAGGAAGAAGGATAAGGAGTAGGAGTGGGCAAAAACCTCAACAGAGATTGATCAATTATCCTCCAGGTTGGAGGAAGACTTTGCTTTGTATGCAACTATACCTCCAAGAGAGAGGTGGGGAGACATTGAGCTTTAGGATCCAGAATTGAGCAGAGTTGGGCAAGATCTCTCAAGGGCAGCATTGGGCTAGTGTTTAGCATCGGCCTAGTATTTCCTCTGGGATCAATACCCTTACTATAGGCACCCACAATATTCAGTAGCAAATGGACCATTTTCAGGTGGCACAATTAATTCTTGAGGGATAGTTGCAGTACTAGTTGTAGTTAGATGCTAAGGGGCACAAAGCAATTACAACGCCAACATATTCATTGGATAATGCAGATAGTGGTAGCAGTCAAATTCTTAGGAGACAGTTGTAGTTCATAGGAAACAACATGAGATCGGATGTAGGACAATGCTAAGTTAGAAGTAGTACAGATGGTAAAGGGTAGTGGCAGCAACAATGCAGAAGCAAGGTGGTTCAGCTACAGAGTGGCAAATGAATCAGAGTAGCACATTAGCTTGGTAGGCAGTGGTAGTTTTCCACAGTTGTTAGACATCAACAACCTGTATGGGAGGATGTTATGAGATTATTTAAAACACCTTCCTCACTAAGGAGTGTTATTTTTTTATGGTTGGGTAGCATTAAACAGGTGTTCTAGTCTTGACTTTGGTCAAAGAGGCTTAGAAAAACAACAACTCCAGAATTGAGAAAAATATTTAGGAGAAAACAACTAGAGATGGCTCAATTAAGTTAATTAGCCAGTAATCAAATATTTCCTAAGTCTAACTTAGTAAAAGTGATTAATTAATGGAATTAATTAATAAAAGTGAGATTTCTCTAAAACTCACATGGATCAACTCAAAGATGATCTAAGTCATTGATGAGGATTTAATCATGGCCGTTGGTGATGCAACAAGAGATTATAAGAGGATATCAATGGGGTTGAAGCAAGAAACACTTGGAGATTGATTTTCCTTGATAGATTTAGTTATCCAACAACAACAACTTAACAGGAAAGAGGAGTTCGAGCCACAGGAGAAGTAGACTCAATGAACGGAATATACAGTTATTCCAGAGGAGATTCCAATTCCGGAGAGTCAGTTGAAGGAGGGGCAAGTTTTCCTCAGTGAGGTTGCAGAAGGACTACGTAGACAACTTCAAAGGAGGAGTTCTTTATTCAGTTTTTGGAGGCCTAGCGAGTCATTCTTAGAGGTTGAGTTAGTTTGGAGTCCTTGATAAAGCAATTTCCAAATAGTGTGAATTTCACCTACGCAGAGGCTGATGCAGGGGCAATCCAAGTGGGTTGTTTGTGCTAGTTTTTGAGTTGGATCAATGACAGGTGAGACAAAATTTGTCTCACTAACTTTTTGGCCAAATTTGGGCATCTAGATTGTACTCAAAATTTCGTTGCTGCATATAATAATAAAACCCTCATTCGCAGCACCTATTTTCCCGCAATGGGTTTTTCAGGGGACAATTGTCCAAAAATAATTGTCATATTTTGTGTGTGTGCACACTATATTTCTCAAATTTTTTTTATTTTTCACATTGTTTTTATTTTTGAAGAATTGTAGTGTGATTTATTCATTGTTTGTCCAACTATGTAATATATTTTCAAAAAATTCTAGAGAAAGAAGCAAGTTGTGTCAACCCAACTCTTATTGGTTAGTCAACATTCTTCTTACACTAATCTAATAGTGACAAGTCCCTATGATCTTGATAAGCAACTACAAATTCTTAAGGATTTTTTCTCTAATGAGTATCATTGTTAACACTAACAAAGTGAAGGTTATGATAATTAAATCCAAAAATATCACTTTTGCTAAATTGATGTATAACAACTTGTAGGAAGTGACTTCATACAAATACCTTGAAAACAATTTTCATCATAAGATTAACTAGAACTATAACATGATAAATGGGAGGTAGAATGCTTATTATGGACATGAAAATAATGGTGATTAAATGGGCCTTTGGCTATGGATAATAAGAAACCCTCTTTAGGATTCTCTGCACTCTTATGATGACATGGTTTTGAAATTTAGGGTTGCATCAACTCTAGAGAATCCTGGAGAAATATTGAGGAAATCCAAAAGTGTTTTATAATCTATAATCTCAAAATCAAAGGCAAATTATCACATTCTATCCTCATAGCACACAACTACTACTATGTACCTAATGTACAAGAATAAGATAATGTGCAAAAAAAGACTTCTTAAGATTGCTTCAAATTCTAGTTAAAACCATCTACTAGTCAAGAGAGGTTGGCATAAAGATGCCAAGCATGGGCCAAATAATTGGGAATAAAAGAATATGTCACTATACAGATTAAAAATAATGGTAAAAATATTATAAATTGGCTAGTCAAAAAAATTAAAAAATAAAATAAAATTAAGATAATATAAGGAAACAATCTAGAAAATCAATGTATCTTTTTGTTTTGAGTAGCTTAAACAAGAAAATCAACATAGTTAAAATTAGAACAAATTCTTATTAGATCCATAGTCAAACAAAGCATTAGCTAATTTCTAAAATATAATGAATTGAAATAATTAAAATAAAACACTCTTAAAATGTCACATAGATTCTTATATTAAATAACAATTTTAAAATATATAAAAGTATATATCTTACTTTTTAACTATTAACTTATTTTAAATAATTACTTGCCTAATTTATATTTAATATGAAACTTCATCTCACTAAATATTAACCATCATCATACACCATTTAAAAAAATACACACATTTTAAATAATTACTTACCTAATTTAAATTTAATATCAAACTTTATCTCATTAAATATTAACCATCATCATACATCATTTAAAAAAAATACTACGGCAAATCCTACACCATTAAAAAAATATACAAAACACCTCAATACAACTATATAGGACTCACTTGGCCATTTTCCCGACAATCTATTTCAATTATATTATTGGTATTTTTACCAATAATATGATAAGATATGAAGCCACATAAGAAATTAAGATATTTACGAACTATACGCTACATCGCTGTGATGTCACATAGAAAAAGCATGAACCACATCTATAGCCATGGAAACCATATAAATACTCAATATAACTGGTATCCTTTTAACATATTAATTTTGCTATTTAAATTAATTTAAAAAATTAAATATTCGAAAAAAAAACCTTTTCCAAAAATTAAAGCTAGATTGCTATGATGTCAAATAGAAAAGCATAAACCACATCTATAGCCATGAAAACCATATAAATACTCAATATAACTCGTATCCTTTTAACATATTAATTTTGCTATTTAAATTAATTTAAAAAATTAAATATTTGAAAAAAAAACCTTTTCCAAAAATTAATTTTGCAATATAAAATTTTTTTTAAAATTAAATATTAAAAAAAAAAAAACTTTTCGAAAAATCGACCAAAGTAATAATTTTTTTTCCAAAATGAAAAAGAAAAATTCAAAATTTTTATTTCATTTTCGAAAAAAAAAAACAAATCTCGTTATTACTCTAGTCCGTTTTGGAAAAGATCAAACCGTAGAAAAATTAAAAATAAAGACCTTCAGAAGAAAAAACAAAAATAAAAATAAAACCCTAACATGGAAAAAAAACCCAAACAAGAAAAAAAAAATTAAAAAAAAAACAAAAACCACTCTCTTAAAACGAAATTTATCTATTTTTACGTTACTCCAGGGAGGCATTATTACAAAGTGATAAAAAAGTAGTGCTCGACGGTTGGCCTACCAATCACATACTCTCGCTCGCACACTCAACCGTCTGCGACACTTCAGAAAAATAATTTCGAAGAATGTGTCGACAGTCCCGGAGAATAAAATAAAGTACGCAACATTTTGTTGGAAAAAAATTCAACCTTCCAACGGAGGAATTAGGAGATCCATGAATTGATTAGGCATGTGCTAACCTTAAACCGAAGAATATGTTTTGCATTCGCAGATCCATAAATTGATTAGGCCTGTGCTAACCTTAAACCGAACAAAATGTTTTGCATTCCCGAATCGGATGATTGCATTCATTCAATTAGAAAGTAGTACACAAATAATACGATACTGTTCCAAGAAATTTACAAATAACACGTTAGCATAACAGAAACCCTAAATTAGCCAATGCTATTGCGATCTGTTAAATTCTAGCATTCTCTCAAATCCAATCAATGTTATTATCGGCATACAATTGGAGGACTGTGAAATTTTCCTTTATTACTGAAATGGTTAAACAAAGATGCAGCTCATACAAAATAGTGTCTCTTTTCCACAAAAGAAAAACCTCCACAAAATCCAGACCATAATGTCCGCCTCCCTATGATCTTTTGCGGCCATTACTGAGACCAAAAAGCAGCAGCAAGAGATCTCAGTTCAGTAAAATCGGGAGGCCAAGAAGGGGATGAATGACGCCATGAGAGCGGTGATCAAAGAGGGAATAACAGCCATTGAAGCAGAGCCTGTCTCCATTGTCGGACTGGGAGATGGTGCACTCACATCTGTTGCTGTTACTGCTCCCATCATCATCATCGCAACAATCAAGAGAGCTGCAGATGCGTAGTTAATGGCACCTGCCATTCTTGCTCAAGGCACGTAACACACCTGTTACTGCTAATTGATGCGGAAAAGCCGAAAAAAATACCTGCGAGTAAATCGAAATCTCAAACAGACCAACCGATGCAAAGCGGTAATCTTCTCTTTGAGATTCGAACACTCGATCAGGAGGAACCCAGATATGATATCACAGAATTTGCACAAGGTAAAGCTGGGGAGTTTCGTCTATTTATAATCGTCTTAGCATAATTTATTTTAATAATATTACTTTTTCCGAACGCGTGATTTGTGGGTTGGCCACACGTAACGAGACAGCATTGCAATACGTGGGTGTGGACGCGATACGCGTTTTGTTTTGGCCCATCTTTCGGTACTTTTGGTTGACCCATTACACTCCACGTGGCAACAAATAATTTGGTAAGCGCACTACTACAGAAAGGCGAGCCTTATTTCAGCTGCCATAGGCCCATTAATGCGGCCCAGGCAGCTGATGCCCACCGTCCGATTAAAAGTGTAGACCATCGTGCGGCGGGCATCAGCTGCCTGGGCCGCATTAATGGGCCTATGGCAGCTGAAATAAGGCTCGCCCTAAAGAAACAGGTTACGGTACGGCAGGTAGAGTATAGTCCATTCACATGATGCTTTATGGCGAGTCGCGACACCTTTAAGTCGGTCCACGGTTTCATCTTTTTCGTCTCAGAAATTTCTGCCTTCATCACGTGGAACTGGAAATTTTCAAACTCGTGTTTTCATTGAAAATTTCATTTGAATATTTTGGGATTGTTCATATTCCAACTTCAAAGTCGGTAACATGGAAAATTTCAAATTGCAAATTCTCAAAATCGATTAAGTATTCCCTTCAATTTGAAATCATATAAAAACTAAAGTTCTTTGATTGATAATTCTAGAAGCCTCGAATCTCGCCTAAAAGTATGGTAGATTAACTTATTATTAAGTCCCTATCAAATACCTCAATTTTGAAATCATTTTGGCATCTCACGATGGGGGTGTGTTTATATGTATAGGGTGTTTATATGTATATATTTGTTTAGATTTATTTTAAAATTGGAATTACCAAAATGTTGAGAGGAATCATTTTTTTTTAAGAAATTTAATTTTTTTTTTGAAGTTTAGTAGATTTAAAATTAGGATGGATCTAGATTAGTTTAATCATTAATAATTGACATTATGATATTTATTTTAATTTAATTTTAATTTTATGTCATTTTATCTAGTCAAATTTTTTTAACCAACAATTATAATTATTATTATTTTTTTTTTTGCCCCCTCCAAGCATGGTATATACTCTCCAAAGGATGCCTACCCTATCCTACTTGTTGATCATCACCCCCTGGAGGTTCAATGGTGGTGACGCCCTTTATGGAAACTTAAATGTCCACCTAAGGCCAAATTATTCATGTGGTGCATTCTTCGTGACAAGGTCCCCACTGTAGTCAACCTTCAGAAACGAACTTTCTTTGGCCCCTCATGGCGCGCACTTTGCAAAAGTGTAGTCGAGGATGTTGACCACCTATTCTTTCATTGTCCCTCTTCCGCTACCCTCTGGAATCAACTGACCAATCTCCTTAATATCGATTTGTCGTGGAATGGACCATCTGTCTCGTGTGATTGGGATTCTTGGTGGAACCGTGCACAACCCCCAAAACTCTATAATCAACCTTTGCTAGTTTGTTGGGGCACCTGGCTTGCCAAGAACATGCTCATCTTCCATGAGAAGCCTCCCAACTGGACCATTATATTTGTGCATATCATCTCTTCATATCACATGATCCCCGATGATGTTATAAAACTCTCTCGCAGAAATATTATTGTTGAAGTAATTGACAAATTGTATCCTTAGGCATACTTTGATGGATCTGCACAGCATGTTGGATGTGGTGGTGGGGTGGCTTTATACCTCCATGAGGGTCATTTTCTCAAATTAAAAATGGGACTTGGCAGAGGCACTAAAAATTTTGATGAGCTTTTTTGCCTCGGACACCTTCTCTCTTTTGTTATTACAAAAGGAAGCAGACAACTTCAAATTGTTGGTGACTCAAAACTTATTATTAATTGGTTCAACCAACAATCCATTTGTCACATGTACAGACTTCGGAACTTGTTGGATGAACTCCTATTATTGAAATCTCAAGTTGATACAATTTCTTGTCATCATATTTACAGGGAGAGGAATCATCTTTCTGATTCACTTTCCAAGATATCCTTACTCTTGATGAAGAAGCCTTAAAACTCTGTCCTAAAAATTTAATAAGATGATGACATGAATAATGACACACTTGATGATGGATGGATTTGATGATATGAATGATGGTTGGAGACCATTTTTGAAGTTCTAATTAAATTTCCCTAACCCTCATTATGTCCCAATATCCTTATACACAAGGAATACTAAAAATTCTTAAGGGCTATCATACAATTATGAACAGTCATCAAGAAAATTAGTTTTCGACATCTTGGAGACATCATATTGCAATGATTCCTTCACTAGCTTATAGAGGACTCTTTCCCCTTTCTAATGAGTCCTCACTTTCCCTAAAACCCCCTATAGTTTAGAAGAAATTGATTTTTTAAGATAGCATATTAAATTATTTCTCCTTACTCAACTACACTAAGTCGGCCTCACTGCAAAAGGACATGTCTATTTGTCATAAATCAAATCCTACATAAATATGACGTCCAACACCTCATTTCAACCAAAAAGGTTCGGTGAAAAAAAACAGAGAACATTTCCGGTCTGAGGAGAGGATACACACAATTTGAAGAGTGTTTTATTTCTGTTGTGGATCAAGTAAAGAAGGAAAAACTCGCATATCTGTGGAAGCAATCAAACTAGGGTACAAAAATAAGTCATCTCATCTCATATCTGTGTTTTAGACCTGCACCTAAAATTTCAGACCTGCACCTAAATTTTCGGACCTGCACCTAAAATTTTGGACCTGCACCTAAATTTTTGGACTTGTGCCATCTGTAGTGCTTGGACTTGTGGCAGAGGATCTGTGACATGTAAACCTTGAACAGTGACAAATCTAGACTGTGTGAAGTGAGAAATCAACTTGTGGTTGTGAGAAGACTTCTTGAGCAACTCTTGAAGTGATTCTTAAGCAATTCTCGGGGACAACTATTAGCAGACTTTTGGAACGGTCTTTGATGAATTTTTAAAGTGTTTTGGATCAGAGTAAAAGTCAGAGCAGTTTTGAGTACAACATTGGAGCAGAAATTTTAGTAAAGACGAACAAATCTAGAGGAGTTGCTTATTATTTTGCAGGCCTGTTAAATAAGACATTTTGGAGCAACCTCGTGACATATTTTGAAGCAGTCATGTAATCATATTTTAGAGCATTCTAATGACATTTTTTGGAGCATCCCACTGACATCTTTAGAGAATAATTTGTAGCATTTGTTGAAGTAGATCTTGGAGCAATGTGTGAACATTTTGAAGCAACATACTAGACTTGAAGTGGACAGATCTTGTGTATTGAAGAAAAATCTTAAAGGACGATTTTGAAGCCTTGAAGATTGTGGATATCCTTGAAGAAGTTTGTGGAGCAGGCTTGGTGCAGTTTATTGAAGAGACTTTGAAGAAGTATTGGGGCGCTTAATTGAATACCTTGAAGCATCCTTGAAGGAATTTTGGAAGAGCATTTGAAACAGTTAAAGCTTATGATCAATTCTGTGTTTGTCATGCCTCTCCTTGTACTTGCCTAGATTTTTTTCAAGCTGTTCTTGAACCTGCTGATGTATGAGATGAATTCTTTCAATGAACATGCAAGCTTTGTCAATGTCACTATGCCCATCAATGGAAACATCCTTCTCAATAATGAAATCTAAAGGTGACTTAGGCAAATACCCAAAGCAAGCTTCAAAAGGTGAAGTATTTGTAGAAGAGTGATTGGCCCAGTTGTAAGCATGCTAAATGTAATGCAAATTCTCATCCCAAAGCTTGGGATGCTTGTTGCAATAACCTCTCAAAAGATGTACAATGGTTCTTTTCACTACCTCTGTTTGGCCATCTGTTTGTGGATGAAAAGCAGTACTCTTCTTCAACTTGGTGTCCATCAATTTCCATAGATTGGACCAAAAATTCCCAACAAATCTGGAACCCCTATCACTAAAAATAGAAGTAGGCAAGCCATAATGAACCCATACATGTTGAAAATATAAATCAGCAGTTTGTTCAGCAGTTATATATTTCTTACATGGCATAAGAATACACATCTTGTTGAATCTATCAACTACTACATAAAGATAATCATGCTGCTTTCTAGATAATGGTAGGTCTCCAACAAAATCCATAGAAACAATTTCCCATGGTCTAGAAGGTACCGGAAATGGCATATATAAACCAAGCTTCCTTTTGCTAGGATTGCTTGTAGCACATAATGAACAACCTCTAAGGAAACGTGAAACACTATCTACCATGCGAGGCCAATAACGATACCTTTGTAAATGTGCCACTGTTTTGCTTACCTCGAAATGAACAGCAATAAGAGAAGAATGAGCTTCTCTCGTGATGCTTAGTCTCTCCCCCTGTGGTATACATAACTTGCCCATATGAAACAGTAAATTATTATGCAAATGATAATCATTCTCCTCAACATGATTCCCTTCACTCAAGTTAGCGTACACATCCTTAAAATCAACATCTGATGCATACTGTTCTATGTAGCTCTCATGTACAATAGAATCATTCTTAAGTAAAGTAGTAACACTAATAATATGCCTTGAAAGCATATCAACAACTTTATTGAAAATACCTTTCTTGTACCTTATTACCAAGTGAAATTGTTGTAGGAAACCCATCCATCTGAAATGTCGTGACTACTGTAATTTACTTTGTGACTGCAAGTATTGTAAAGGCTGATGGTCGATATGAACAATTGTTTCTTTGCCCATCAAACAATGTTTCCACTTTTTGATGCTTTGTACCAACGCATACAACTCCTTATCATATGTAGGATAATTCACAACAACACCATTAAATGTCTAAGAAAGAAATGCGATAGGCTTACCATGGTGTAGGAGAACTTCACCCATGGCGTAATCACTAGCATCGGTCTGAATCTCGAATGGCTGTCTCAAGTACGGTAATGCAAGGACTAGAGCTGAAATTATGTTGTCTTTCAAAGACTCGAAAGCTTTATGTTGCTTGCCTCCCCATTGGAAAGCATGCTTCGCACTTGTCACTGCATGCATAGGAGCTGCTATGGCAGAGAAGTTAGAAATAAAATTCCTCCAATACTGAGTTGCACCCAAAAAACTTCTTACCTCTGTAATGGATTTTGGAGTAGGCCAATTCACAATGGCTTCTACCTTAGAAGGATCAATTCTCAAAGCACCTCCTCCTACTATGTGTCCCAAATAAACCAAAGAAGTCTTTCCAAATTCACACTTTGACACTATAAGAAATAACTGATTTTTCTTCAAAATATCAAGTACTTTCTTAACATGCATGACATGCTCTTCTCTAGTCTTGCTGAAAATTAAGATTTCATCTAAGTAGACAATAAATAAATCATCAAGAAAAGGATGTAAGACATCATCCATTACCCGCATGAAAGTAGCAGGTGCATTGCATAAACCAAATGGCATAACAAGCCACTCAAAGAGTCCCTGTTTGGTTTTAAATGTTGTCTTCCAAATGTCACTTTTTTAAATTATAACTTGATGATAACCAATATGTAAGTCTAACTTAGTGAAATATTTCGCATCTTTCAGCTGATCTAACAAATCATCTATCCTTGGGAGTGGGTAACGATTCTTTACCGTTATCTTGTTCAATTCCCTGAAGTCCACACACATGCGCCAAGTTCCATCTTTCTTTGGAATCAACACTATCGGTGACCCACATGGAAAAGTGCTTGGTCTTATGAACCCTTTGTCCAACAAGTCCTTAATTTTCCTCTTTATTTCAGCATTCTCCATGATCGACATGTGGTACATGCCTATGTTAGGAAGAGGACAATCTTGATGTAACTGGATTTCATGTTGAATCTCCCTTTTAGGAGGAAAACCTGTCGGTTCCTGAAACATCTCATGATGTGCATCAACTACATCATATAAATCTGATTTAATCTTGAAATCAAAATTTTCGAATGACTCATGATTCACATCAACCTTGGGCTTAACCATAAGAGGTACAAAACTCTTACTAGAATTCACTAGTCTTTTTACTTGTCCCGCATTTACCATCACTATATTTGTCTTCTTGCGATGTGCTCTGAAAATGAACTCCTAGCCATCTTTAAAGAGATGATATTTATTTTCATGGCGATGGAAGATCGCTTTCTTGTCAAATAAGTAAGGACTTCCTAGAACAAATCCTGATATATCAAGCGGCACTACATCAAGTTCAATTGTGTCAATAAAGTGTGCAGTAATCACGAAACACAATATGCACTTTGTTGAGACTTGTAAGTTTGCATCCTTGCATATCCACCCAAGTGGATAAGGCTTTGGATGTGGAATGGTCTCAAGTTTAAGCTGTTTAACCAAGTCTTTTGATATGAGATTTTCTTGTGATCCACTGTCAAACAGTGTGTTGTCACTAAAAAAAAAAATTTAAACATGGCATGTCAACTCTGTTTTGATCATGATCTAAATAGTTTTGAAGGTCATTTGAGAATAGTTAAGGGTATGTCATACTTTTGGAGGTTTAGTGTTCACAATCCAAATTCAAAAGAGGTATTTAGGTCCATTCCATAGTTAAAAAGTTCACATTTTTCATGCAAAGGTCATCTAAGTAGGTTTTAGTTTGATTTCCTGCAATTAGCTACAAATCCACAATTTCGTAGCACTGATAGTTCAAAAAATGAGTTTTGCGCTACGAAAGCACTGCTACTATCGTAGCGCAAATTTCAAAATTTACTCTGTGAGCACTATGAAAGCGTGCTTTCGTAGCTATCGTGTCAAATAAGCCGAAATTTGTCAGTTTCAGTTGGGGAATGACCTGATAGGAGTATGGTGAGTTAGTTAATTAACAGATTCGTAGTACCCACTTGTCCTACATTCATCATTTTCATGATAGGGTATCAATCAAACATCATTTGGTCATGAAGTGACATCCCTAATTCGAATTTGTTTTGTCTAATTGAGTCACTCCCGTTTCATTCACCTTCACATATGATGTCAAAGCTCTGAAATAGTGAGGAGAGGTTTATGGTTGTTCTATCCAAAGAAAAAGTTCTTCAAATCAAGCAAGGTTGTTCATCTGGTCCAGAGAGGCTGATTTATAGGTTTTAGAGAAACAAACAGGGTTTTCTATAGGAAACATGACAGAAGAAAAGAAGATCCATAGAGGGGGACATTGTCTTAGATATGAAACTGAGAATGAAAATGCTATTATGGAAGATCAAATGGTGATGGAGGCTTTTAGCAAGGCTGGCTGTCTAAAATTTTGTGAAAAGCTTCAAGGTTGCCACACTCAAGTGTCCAAAGAGTTTGCTCTACATTTCAGTGGAACCACCACCAAAGTTGGAATGATAAATATGTCAGTGACACCTGAGATGATAGCTGTTGTGACTGAGATACTAAGGGGACATAAATCTTGGTTTAAAGGTTTCAGGTTTGGCATGGAGCCATGCAAGGAGTTTATGAAACCTGAATGTGTAGACATGGACTTGAACAATGCAATACCCAGGAGTTGTATCAAGGATAACTATGCAAAGATGCTATTCAACATCCAAAGATATTTCACATGTGAAGGCAGGTACTATAAAGTCTAAACTTATCATTGTAAACTACTGTTGCATTTCACAGGAATGATATCATTATATTTACCATTATTCTTGCATAGAAGCCTTTCCAAAATGGCTGAAAAAGTCCAAGCTAAATCTGATGGTTGTGAAACATCCCTATTTCATCATGGTTTGATTAAGTTACTGGTTTTAAATGAACTATAGAAAATAAATAGAGATTGGTCTTCCTTTTTATTTATGAGTGGATTTGAAATGGAAGCCCTGACTCCAGCTAAAAACCCTAAGATCAAGGGAAATCCTTCAACACCAATAGCAGAATCCAGTCAGCCAGTGATTACCAAAGCTAAGAGGTTTGTGAAGATGAAACCGAGGAAAAAAGTTGAAGATAGAATTGAGAAAGCATCAGTGCTTGTTGCAAAAAGCCCATCACCTGCAAAACAAAAAATAGAAAAGGTCAAAGAAACAAAACAGAAATAGGTGGCCAGTAAGCAAGAGAGCCAGAGAAAGACAAGAAGTCAAGTATCATCATCAAAGGGAAACGCAACTGTTTCAATAGCAGAGAACAGTCCAAAGATGAAAGGCAACTTGGATGATATACTGCATGCAATAGACATAGAAGAATCACCATTTATGCAAGCATATTTTATTGAAGTGAATGATCCTAAACAAAAAAAAATCAAATCAACAAAGAAATTGGATTTTGAAGGTGAGAATGCAGCTTTTTTTTTCCAAGCTAGGAAACCTCTAACCAGACATGAAAATAAACTCCAAGAAAGCAGTAAAGATACCCAATTAACTATTGAATTAGCTAAGGCCCCTGAAAATGTGATTGATCTCTCATCTCCTATGGTAGAGCATGTAGTCAACAAGGTAGAGAAGGGAAAAGAACACATGTCAGAGTGTCAGTTTTTGGAAGAAAGGTTGAAACTAGAAAATCAAGAAATGGAAATGATGAGAAAGAGGGAAAGACAACACAGCATTGAAAAGAAAAAATTCAAGAGGTTGAAGGCTGTTTGGGAAGGTCAAACAGTTTCTAGGTCAGAGATCCCAAGCAGTGCCCAGCAGTTCTATACATGGAAAGTTCCAGCTATTAAAGAGGCAAGGTTTGTTAGAGTGATCAACACTCATTTGAGAGCAAGCAATAGGAAGCTAAGAAGCCAAGTGAAATATTTGGAGCTAAAATTAAAGGAGTCTCAAGATGAACTAAAAAGCAGAGGTACAAAATGACAAATTCAAAACAAAGTCTAAATGGAAAAGAAGGATCAAATTTTATGGAGATTATGTTTTTAGTTCAAATTTATGATGGTTTTGATGAGGCCAATGATTTTCTGAAGCTATGGTACCTTTTTGTTTTAAAATTTTGTGAAAATCTGGAAAAAAACTGCTTGCACAGCAGTTTCGTAGTGCCTGTAGTGAAAAAAGGGTGAAAAGCGCTACGAAACTGCTGTAGTAGCCTTTTCACCCTTTTCCTTATCAATTTTGAGGGGAAGTTTTGAGAGTTTTGCCTTGAAATTTCTAGAAGAAACATGTCAAGTGCAGATGAAAGCTAACTTGAAGGGAAAATATCAAAATATTAAAATAAATGGGCTAAAAAACTACGCTACGAAAAGCGCTACGAAATTGTGTTGCTTTCGTAGCATAGGTCTATTTTCAATCTTTTTGGATAATTCGAAGTCAATGTTGCACAAATGGCACATGGAAGTTATTGAAGACATACGGTTTTAGTTATTTACAACAAATGGCATCTAAATCATGGTTCATAAATGGTTATAATGTCGCAAGGAGTCAAAGAAATCAAAGGCCTAAAAAATAGGGAGACAATTTCCAAGGTTTTAGGAGAACAACATCATCAGCTTTATGGTAACAACAGGTTGGATCTTATCTTCAGAATTCGACTTCCTGGCCACCACATTTGACATATGCTTCATGAGAAGCATCTACACCTTGTAATTTTCAATTTACTAATGTACAATTTTTCCTTGGGAAAAAAATTTATTATTTATTATTTATTATTTTTTTTAATGCATTTTAGGTTTGTTCTTCTTGTTACCTAATTTTACCAAGTCAAAATGTTTACATAACATCACATAATATAACAAAACCTTACAACTTATCTTCCATACTGGGTTGTTGGATTACACCTGTGAAGCTTTATTAGGTCCCTAGATAGTCTAGTCCCTTATTGTTATTAGTGTAACCTCCTTATTGTTATTGTTATACCCTTGTAACCCCCATATTTTTGTTAGTCAAGGTTGTCATTGATGTCAATATGAGATTGTTTGTGATGGCAAATTATTGTGATGCATAATGTTTCCCTAGATGCTCATAATACCCTAGTGATGAAATTCCTTGAACTAACCTTGTTGGAATATGAAGATGCCATAACCTCATATTATGATATCCTTACTCTTGATAAAGAAGCCTTAAAACTTTGTCCTAAAAATTTAATAAGATGATGACATGAATAATGACACACTTGATGATGGATGGACTTGATGATATGAATGATGGTTGGAGACCATTTTTGAAGTTCTAATTAAATTTCCCTAACCCTCATTCTGTCCCAATATCCTTATACACGAGGAATACTAAAAATTCATAAGGGCTGTCATAAAATTATGAACAGTCATAAAGAAAAATATTTTTCGACATCTTGGAGACATCTTATTGCATTGATTCCTTCACTAGCTTATAGAGGACTCTTTCCCCTTTCTAATGACTCCTCACTTTCCCTCAAACCCCCTATAGTTTAGGAGAAATTGATTTTTTAAGATAGCATATTAAATTATTTCTCCTGACTCAGCTACACTAAGTTGGCCTCACTGCAAAAGGACATGTATATTTGTCATAAATCAAATCCTACATAAATATGACGTCCAACACCTCATTTCAACCAAAAAATTTCGGTGAAAAAAAACAGAGAACATTTCCGGTCTGAGGAGAGGATACACACAATTTGAAGAGTGTTTTATTTCTGTTATGGATCAAGTAAAGAAGGAAAAACTTGCATATCTGTGGAAGCAATCAAACTAGGGTACAAAAAGAAGTCATCTCATCTCATACCTGGGGTTTAGACCTGCACCTAAAATTTCACACTTGCACCTAAATTTTCGGAACTGCACTTAAAATTTCAGACCTGCACCTAAATTTTCAAACCTGTGCCATCTGTAGTGCTTGGACTTGTGGCAGAGGATCTGTGACATGTAAACCTTGAAAAATGACAAATCTAGACTTGTGTGAATTGAGAAATCAGCTTGTGCTTGTGAGAAGACTTCTTGAGCAGCTCTTGAAGTGATTATGAAGAAATTCTCGAGGATAGCTATTAGCAAACATTTGGAATAGTCTTTGATGGATTTTTAAAGTGTTTTGGATCAGACTAAAAGTCAGAGAAATTTTGAGTAAAACATTGGAGTATAAATTTTAGTAAAGACAAAAAAATCTAGAGGAGTTGCTTATTATTTTGCAGGCCTGTTAAATAAGACATTTTGGAGGAGCCCCGTGACATATTTTGAAGCAGTCCTGTAATCATATTTTAGAGCATTCTAATGACATTTTTTGGAGCATCCCACTGACATCTTTAGAGAATACTTTGTGGCATTTGTTGAAGTAGATCTTGGAGCAATGTGTGAACATTTTGAAGCAACATACTAGACTTGAAGTGGACAGATCTTGTGCATTGAAGAAAAATATTAAAGGACGATTTTGAAGCCTTGAAGATCGTGGATATCCTTGAAGAAGTTTGTGGAGCAGGCTTGGTGCAGTTTATTGAAGAGACTTTGAAGAAGTATTGGGGCGCCTTAATGAATACCTTGAAGCATCCTTGAAGGAATTTTGGAAGAGCATTTGAAACAGTTAAAGCTTATGAAGACATACCTTGGAGCTGACATTTTTAAGGCACCCTTGGAGACATGATGATGTGCTGAAGCCCTCATGGAGTGACCTTAGAGATCTAGCTTGGGTAATATGAAGAGTAGTGGTGACACCTTTTGAAGCGATCAAGGTTGTCATTGATGAAGTGACGTGGAGTCTAAGTGAGGGGATAGATGAAGATTGTCAGAGCTCGTTGAGGAAGACATTGGGAGCCGTGAAGAATAACCAAACATATTTTGATGAAGTGAAGCTGAGGGTTGGAACCTAAGAGGTTGGAGCCTCATAGTGACAAGTTTGGTGCCTTGGAAGATAGGGTTGGAGCACTAGAGGATTGGAGTCCTCAAGAAACCAGGTCGGAGCCTATACTAGAGATAGGGTTAGAGCCTTAGAGGTTGGTGCCTCAAATTGACAAGGTTGGAGCCTTGGAAAGACCAAGTCGGTGCTTGGCACAATACAGGTTGGAGCCTAGAAGATTGGAGTCTTCATCTAGGGTTGGAGCCCTATATCATTATTGTTGAGATTCAATAAGATGATGAGCTTAGTGAAAATTAAGCACCTTCACTAAGTGGGGCCCATAGGCTATTTTTAGGTGTATGTCTATTTTTAGACATGGTGAGCATATTCTATAAGTAGCAGGAGGCTATTTGTAGATGGTTGATCAAGTTGGAAAAATAGATGAGATTATATTTTTATAAGACTGGGCGAAGTCTATTTATAGATTGCTAATCTAAAAATCGATGCATGTCGATTATTATTAGCCCTTAATAATAATCCGACAATAAATATCAACTTATTCTCTTGGAGCACTTTATTTTAGTTAATAGATTTGGAAAATCAGTGGGCTGAAGGAATTATGCAATTTCTAGGGTGGTTGGTGACTCATGCATGGAGGAATCAGTTATAACTGATAGTGGTAAGTTGTGACAGAGTTGGAAGAGTAGTTATGTGAGCTATTATTTAGTTTAACTCAGTTAAGTGAGTTAAACTCAGTTGTGCTAGTTGTATCTAGTTCTAACTAAAGGTACACTAGTGAGAGTTTAGTGAATTAATTATTTAATTAATTCAGAACTAGAGACTCACTTGCAACTGAAAAAATACAACAGTTAACTACTTGCACGTCAGTTCCAGTGGAGACCCAATGGAGAGATAGGTGAAAGGGTGAGATGGACTATCTGTTGTGACTATAGTGATGCATTCAATGCATCCAACACACATTGGAGATGCAAATTAGGATTGTGCAGTCAAGGCAAGGCAAGATCGAATTCATTCATGGGTCTTCTTCAGCAGGGATTGCATAGTGGAGGCAGGTTGTCAGGAGGCAAGACATTGGTGCATAGATATGCAAATTTCTGCATGACAGTGTGTGATGATTGTTGATTGTACTGAGAGCTTGATGTACTAAGATTTGTATGAGATTTTTAGATGTTCCATTGATATACATAATATATGATAGTTGGGGTTTTTAGCTTTAAGCTTTCTCATTAAACAACTATGTTTATGTGCGATTGATTTGCTTCATATGTGTTTGCAATTGGCGATTTAATTTCCGCAAAGAATTAAGTGGAAGGATTTTGTATTTAACATAAGATTAATTTGTTAGATCAGGGGAGTCCGGTAATATATATGCATCTTGTATAATTTATACATGGTATCAAAGCAATTTTAATCACTGAAGATTGAAATATTGAAGCGGTGCTGATTTTTGTGCTGGTGGACAATTCGAATTTGCTGTAAGAATTTCTTGGTGCGACAATTGAATATTCATTGAAATGGCTTTCAATGGGTTGCGGTTGGAGTATGCACTCAAAGGAAGCTCCAACTACATAGCCTAGAAGGATAGGATGGAGGTGGTGCTTGAAGATAATGGTCTAAAGGATTTCATCGATAGCGATGTTCCTAAGCCCACTTCGGCAGATGCTGTAGTACTTTACACCTAGCAAAAGAAAGTAGCAAAGACAAGAAGAATTCTATTGGAAGGTGTGAAAGACCATATTGTGTCAAGCCTTCACAAGAAATACACTCCATTTGCAATGTGGAAGGCTTTGACAGATCTTTTCCAAAGCAACAATGACCATAGGAAGTTGGCGCTGAAAGATAAGCTCAGAAAAATCAAAATGGAGAAGGGCGACAGTATTCCAAAATATCTCACAAAGTTTGTCCAATGTAGGGATGAGCTGGGGTGTTTGGGAATCACAGTTGTGGATGATGACTTGATGAGCTTCGCTCTCCTTGGGCTTCTGAAGAGTTGGCACAATTATCAGGACTCTATCAATGGACGAGAGAAACTGCTGGATTGGGAGTGACTTTGGTCAGATCTAGTGGAGGAGGAGATAAGGCAAAGTACCAGGGATGGCTCTTCATCAAAGAATGATGATGAAGAGAATTTTTCTTTGGCTACCAAATCAATTAAAGGAAAAGGGAATAAATCCCATCCAAAATTAGAGGCTAAAGGCAAGAAGCTGGATTTGTCCAAAGTGATGTGTTTTCACTGTCACGAACATGGGCATCTCGCCACTAACTGCCCACAGAAAAAGAAGAACAAGAAGGTTGCTGGAGATGCAGCTGGTGAGGCCCTTGCCTCACAATTTAAACTTTATTTCTCTTTGATTGCATGCCTGGTTTGAAGCGCAATGGGATCGGTGTGGTATCTTGATAGTGGTGCTTCCTTCCACATGACGAGAGACAAGGAGTTGTTTAGTGACTTGGAGGAGAAAGATCTCTAAATGCATATAGAGATGGGGGACGATGTTAGATACAGTGCGTCTGGCATTGGAACCATTACCTTTGAGAGGGATTCAGGTAAACCATTTCTATTGAAATATGTTATGCATGTTCCAGGTCTGAAGAAGAACTTGGTCTCGGTCGTGATGTTGAAGGACATAGGTTATGACGTTGTTTTCAGTGAGGGAAAAGCTTTCCTGCAACATAAAACAATGGGTCAAACCAAGAGGATATGGATTTGAGTTAAGAATCTCTACAAGCTGGAGGTAGATGGCTGTGCTAAAATGACGGGCAAAGTAGAAGAAGTGGTAAGTCGGGATGAGGGTGAATTATGGCACAGGAGATTGGAACATCTTCACCATGGCGCCTTGAATATTTTGCAGTAGATTTCTACTAGAATTCCCAAGGGTACTCTTGTGCAGTCAGATCAGTGCAAGGGATGTACTATGGGTAAGTTTGTGAAGACCACCTTTCATGAGAAGGAGAACCATGCTTCGATGATCCTGGAGAGAATTCACACAGACGTGTGTGGACCTTTCTCGGTTGCTTCAACAAAAAAACACAGGTATTATGTTGTATTTTTTGATGACTATTCTTATAGATGTTGGATCTTCTTCATACAGAAGAAGGATAAAACATTGTCAAAGTTCTGTGAGTTTAAAGAATTGGTGGAGAAGGAGTTGGGGAAGCAAGTGAAGGCTCTACAGAGCGATAATGGTGGTGAATATATCTCGAACGAATTCAATCCCCTTTGCAGAGTCTAAAACTCCTTTTTGAACTCTACCAAAACCCCCAAATCCATTGAAAAACTTGGAAAATTTCATAAAAAAATATGTTTTTTGCCACAAGCTTAAGCCCTGGTGGGCTAAGTCTTAAACCACTTCCCCTTCATACGCCTTGGTGCTGGAACCAAGCGTTAAGCCATTTGAGCACCTATCGCATTGGAAAAATATGAGCGGACAAGTCATTTTCTTATATGGAAGCCTCCGATGCGATTAAATCCCTATTGTTTAAACCCCGCCCCCCCCTTCGCTTTATACTCCATATAAATACGCCCGGGACCAAGAGTTTAAATCCCGAGGCGCTCAGTCGCATCGCAAGTTTTCACCGGGTGCATTTTTATATGTTTTCCGCCCATCTCTGATTGCGATGGCCCGATCGCGCAATCGCATCGGCCTTCCCCGATCGCGCCTATCGCATCGGATATGCCTATTGCGCCTTTTCATTTCTCCACCCCGATTGGCCATCCCTCCAATTCGCTCCCCACCATTGATCTGATCCTCAAATCAACGTCCAGCACTCAATCGCTCTGTCACACTCCAAGTCCTTTGACCCACTGATGCCTTTGCCTCCGATTGCATCTGGACCGTCCACGTGTCCAGATCGGACGGTCCAGGATGTTTTTCCCGATTTTGGTTTAAAATCATGCGCCTCGCGTTCTAATGTTTTTCGGCCCATTACATCTGTTGATCTCTGTAGATCAACAGTGATTATTAACCCTTTCTCCACTTTCTTAACACTTCATCCAACCCCCAGATTCAATCCCGACCGTCAATTTTCTCTATCCGACGGCCCATGATCATCCTGAACCCCAAGCTCCACATTTAATCATTTTTGCTCTGAACAATTTTTTTTAACCTTATCTCATCTATTTTTCGCTATTTCTTTATAAATTGACTCCCTCGCTTTATTTTCTCCCGATCAATCCCAACCGTCGATCTCTGTGCGATCGACGGATCTAACTTATTTTCTCCCCCTGCTCTTCTTTCGACCTCCGTAAACGAATTCCCACCATTAGATGATGCCATCCAATGGCCACGTCCATCCCCACACCCTCTGAAGTAGTTTACCCCAAATAAAACTGGATTTCTTAATTAGTTTCGTGTTTTGTAGGTGATTAATGGTTTTTTCCATTATAATGAAGAAAAAGCCGTAGGCTGGGAACGACGATTCTCATGCCTTCGATTCATCAAAGTGTTAGGTCCCTATATCACTAGTATAGCCCCTTACTATTGTTAGTGTAAACCCCTTATTGTTATTATTGTACCCTTGTAACCCCCATTTTGTTATTATTGTGCCCTTAAATTATTATTGTTAGGTCGGCTAGGATTACATTGTGGCCCACTAGGATTACATTATGGCCCCATGGACTCCTATATATAGAAAAGGAGGTTTTGTAAATTGTATCATACAAGAATTGTTCATTTATGTAATGTATTGGAGGTTGCCCCCTCGAAGTGGCTCATTTCTAAGGCGTTGATATCTCTTTTCTTCTATTTTTGGAGCTGGTTACACAACATTTGGTATCGGAGCTTTGGATTCTAGGGTTTCGCTGCTCCAAACAGGTCATCGTGGAATTTTCGCTATAACTTTTTTTCTACGAAGTTTCAGAAGCTGAAATTTTTAGGGTGCGAAGAAAACATCCTGAGGAAGCTTGTATAAAAATTTCAGAGTTTGGTTCGCAATAATTTCGGAGATATGATCTGTGGAAGTCAGGTATTTTTTCAGGCTCCTAAACAGGTCATCGTGGAATTTGCGCTATAAAATTTTTTATGAAGGTTGAATCTGAAATTCATATGGTGCGGCAAAATCTAGAAATTCATCAAAAACTTTCAGAGCTTGGTTCGCAATATTTTTAGAGATATGATCTGTGGAAGGTAGTGCTTTTTCAGGCTCCTGAATTTCATCTCAAAGAGGTGATTGTGGGAAAAGTTCAATAACTCTCTCTCTGAAGATTGGATTGGAGTGCCATCAAAAGTGGTCGCAAGTACACGGCCTGTAGTTTCTTGGCTATCAATTTCAGAGACAAAGGACAAAACGGTGACACGTGGCAAGTCGTAAAAGTTCGCTCTACTGAACTAGTCCAGAATTAGGTCATTGTGGGAGATTGGACACAACTTTGTCTTGGAGAATCAAAATCAGGTCAGACCTGTGGAATTTGAAAGAAGCTTCAGAGGGCTACTACAGGGCTGAATTTCAGATATCGAAGATTTTCAATTACAGAGATAATTCAATTTCAATCGATCTCCTAAAAATTTAGTAAAAAGGTGTGTATTTGTTTTCCGAATTGCATAAGTCTTGTTTGAAGAATCAATTTGAATTGATTCCAAGGGAATATTGTAGAATAGATATTAGTATTGGGTTCTAAAAAATGCCCCGTAAAAATAATTCAACACCCATTAAGCCTTCAGAAGGCTCTACTATGACTCATGAAGATGAAGAATTGCAACATGATCTATCAAAATTACAAGAGCAAGTGCAACAAATTTCACTCTCGCAAAGAGCAACAAAAAATGAAATGGAAGTTTTGAAGAAAGGCATGGAAGTGAAGATGGACGATTTGAAGAAAGGCATGGAAGCTAAAATGGATGGCGTGGAAGCTAAGATGGATGACATGAAAGACAACATGGAAAACATGAAGAGTGATCTAAAAGCATACATGGAAGGCTTGATGACAAGCTTAAAACCAGAAATGATTCCTAATGGAGGAAATATAGGAGAAGAACCTCCTGATGAGAACAAAATAAATGTTAATTGTGATTTCATAAACTCGAATGTTGGTGGGAAGAACCACCATATTCCAAAAATGGATATGAGGAAGTTTGATGGAAAGGATCCTGTAACATGGATACTACGGATGGAGCAATATTTTGATCTCCATAACGTGCAAAACACACAAAAGGTACGCATTGCAACTTTACATTTAGAACAAAATACATTTGTATGGTATCGATGGCTTTGCTCCCGTAAAAAAATTGTCACTTGGTCAATTTTTACGGGAGAAATGATAGCACATTATGAGGATACAAAGAGCAACACCTTCTTTAGCCAATTGATAAATCTCAAACAAAAGGGTTTAGTGGGGGAGCACATTGAGGACTTCCAAAAATTGAATATAAGAGTAACTGATATTCCAGAGGAACACAGGATTGATCTCTTCATAGGCACTTTAAAGGATAACATCCAACATGAAGTTCGCGTTTTGGAACCTGATTCATTGGAGAAAGCATTCAGGTTGGCAAGAAAAGTTGAATGTAAAATTATGGCGACAAGGAAGCCTACCACTCAATTCTATAAAGAAGGAAGTGTTGCTACGCCTAGATTTCCACAACCTACAAGGTTGACACCACGACAATTGGAAGAAAAAAGAGCAAAAGGGCTTTGCTACAGTTGTGATAGCAAATACACTAAAGGTCATAAGTGTGCTGAGAAGAAATTATTTTACATAGATTGTGAAGAAGAAGAAGAAAATGAACAAGAAGAGGATATACACCGGGAACCACCCCTAGAAGAGGAAGAAATGAATCCGACCATATCGTGTAATGCACTGGCAGGAATTACCACTCCTCAAACTCTCAAGATAGAAGGACATATAAAGAAGAAAAGGGTAATAGTGTTGATTGATTCAGGTAGCACCCATAATTTTATTCATTATAAGGTAGCCAAAGAATTAAATTGTTTCCTATACCCAGCACCAGAATGTCAAGTGATGGTTGCAAATGGAGGAACTATAAATTTCTCTGGAAAATGCCATAATATAAAGCTAACCATGGGGGAATATGTATTGACTAGTCCAATGCTTGCCATTCCTATGGGAGGTGCTGATGTTGTACTAGGAGTACAATGGTTACAATCTTTGGGGACAGTAGCTTTTAATTTCAAGAACTTTTCTTGAAATTTTTTTCAGAAGGAAAGGAAGTTGAATTACGGGGTATTGCGGGGAAGCCAGGAAGGATAATAAGCTCTAATGTCATGACAAAGCTTCTAAAGAAAGAACAGCGAGGCGTAATTGCACAATTATGCTCACTAGAAGTTCCAACATCAAAATCATCTGTTTCTGCAGATCTCCAACAAGTCTTGGACAATCATTCCAAGGTGTTTGAAACTCCCAAAGGACTCCCACCTATTCGTGATCATGATCATGCTATTCATTTGATTCCAGGAAGTGTTCCTCCAAACATCGAGCCTTATAGATATCCTTACGTCCAAAAGAGCGAAATTGAACGTATGATTGCAGAAATGTTAGAGGCGGGTATAATTCAACCTAGTCAAAGTTATTTCTCTGCTCCTGTAGTATTGGTACACAAGAAGGATGGATCATGGCGAATGTGTCCGGATTATAGGGAGCTCGATAAGCTCACCATTAAAGATAAATTTCCCATTCCTGTGATTGATGAATTATTGGATGAATTACATGGAGCAATTTATTTTACCAAGTTGGATCTTCGTTCAGGATATCATCAAATTAGAATGAAGACTGAAGATATTCTAAAAACAACATTTCGAACTCATGAGGGTCATTATGAATTTTTGGTCATGCCTTTTGGCCTTACCAATACACCTTCTACATTTCAAGGGTTGATGAATTCCATTTTCAAACCCTTCCTTAGAAAATATGTGCTAGTATTTTTTGATGATATACTAATCTACAGCAGGTCTTGGAAGGATCATGTTGAACATGTTGACAGGGTGCTCAAACTATTGCAGGAGAAACAATTATATGCGAAAAAGTCCAAATGTTTCTTTGGAGTACAAGAGGTGGAATATCTGGGTCATATTGTATCTCACGAGGGTGTTAAAGTGGACCCTAACAAAATTAAAGCCATTAAGGAATGGAAAGTTCCCACAACCATAAAGCAGTTGCGAGGATTTCTCGGGTTAACGGGGTATTATCGCAAGTTTGTTAAGAATTATGGGAGAATAGCAGCACCTCTAACAACATTATTGAAGAAAGATGCATTTTCATGGACTCCTGAAGCAACTAAGGCCTTTGAACGTCTTAAGGAGGCAATGTGCCATGCACCGGTCTTAGCTACGCCAGACTTCACAAAAACCTTTGTTGTGGAATGTGATGCCTCAGGAAATGGAATTGGTGTAGTTTTAATGCAGGAAGGAAGACCCATTGCTTTTGAAAGTCGTCCAATCAAAGGAAAGTATTTACAGAAACCTATTTATGAGAAGGAAATGTTAGCAATACCACATGCACTAAAGAAATGGCGAACTTACCTAATGGGAAGACACTTCAAGGTAAAAACTGATCATGATAGTCTTAAACACTTTTTGGAACAAATACTATCGTCAGAAGAACAACAAAAATGGGTCACAAAGATGTTGGGTTATGACTTTGAAATAATCTACAAAAAAGGAAAGCTTAATGTTGTTGCAGATGCACTCTCAAGAAAGAATGAAGAGGTGGAAGCATTGCTTTGTGCGATTTCTATTATCCAACCAGATTGGATAACCGAAGCAAGAGATGAATGGAAGAAGGACAAAGATGTATGGACACTCATTCAAAAGTTGCAGCAAGATCCTAGTACATCTGATACATTTAGTTGGAAAAATGATTCCTTATGGTACAGAGATCGCTTATATCTTTGCAAGAATTCCCAACTAAAACAAAAGATTCTTCTGGAATTGCACACTTCTCCTTTGGGAGGACACTCAGGATTTTTAAAAACTTATCACGGGGTGAAGAAAGAATTTTTTTGGGATGGCCTTAAATCTGATATTCAAAAGTTTGTGGCGGAATGTTTGGTTTGCCAGCAGAATAAAGTGGAAACAATTAAGACCCAGGGACTTCTACAACCTTTATCCATTCCAAGTCAACGTTGGGAGGAGATTTCAATGGATTTTATCACAGGTTTACCTAAGTCTGAAGGAAAGAGTGTCATCATGGTGGTAGTTGATAGACTTACCAAGTATGCACACTTTTGTGCATTATCTCATCCATTTAAAGCAAGTACGGTTGCTACTACATTTATGGACAGAATTCAAAAGCTACATGGAAGCCCAAGGGTTATTGTGAGCGACAGAGATCCCATTTTTACTGGAAATTTTGGGACGGAGTTATTTTCTTGTTTGGGTACTCAATTAGCTCATAGCTCATCTTATCATCCTCAATCTGATGGTCAAACTGAGATAGTAAATAAATGTTTGGAAGGATATCTTCGTTGTTTTGTATCTGATAAACAAACACGATGGGTCAAGTGGTTACCTCTTGCTGAATGGTGGTATAACACTTCCTTCCATACTGCAGCAAAAATGACCCCATTTATGGCACTTTATGGATATCATCCACCATCCATCACATCATCTTTAAGGGAAAATTCGAAGGTTCAAGCGGTGGAAGATCACATCGAGCATCAGCAAGAAGTTCTCCAACTCTTAAAGGATAACCTGAATTTGGCACAAAATCGAATGAAACAACGGGCAGATCAACATCGTAGCGAGAGAAGTTTTGATGTAGGAGATTGGGTATTTTTACGGCTACAACCATACAAACAAATGTCCCTCAAGCAAGCAAAGAAGGATAATAAATTATCGCAAAAGTACTATGGTCCTTACAAGGTGTTGCAAAAGATTGGTACTATGGCATACAAATTGGAGCTTCCTGCTTCTTCGCGAGTACATCCAGTTTTCCATGTTTCATGCTTAAAGAAGGTTATGGGTGAAAATCTTCCAGTTCAAACAGTATTGCCAGAACTTGATGGGGAAGGGAAAATCATATTGGAACCTGAAGCAGTCATGGAAAAAAGAACTCGACAACTACGGAATCGATCAATTTCGGAGTATCTCATCAAGGAAGAACTTACCCACTGAAGATTCTACATGGGAGGATGAGAATTTTATACAGAAGCACCCGGAGCTACTCAAGTGTTGAGGACAACACTTTTTTTTGAAGGAGAGGGGCATGTTAGGTCCCTATATCACTAGTATAGCCCCTTATTATTGTTAGTGTAAACCCCTTATTGTTATTATTGTACCCTTGTAACCCCATTTTGTTATTATTGTGCCCTTAAATTATTATTGTTAGGTCGGCTAGGATTACATTGTGGCCCACTAGGATTACATTATGGCCCCATGGACTCCTATATATATAGAAAGGAGGTTTTGTGAATTGTATCATCCAAGAATTGTTCATTTATGTAATGTATTGGAGGTTGCCCCCTCGAAGTGGCTCATTTCTAAGGCGTTTACATCTCTTTTCTTCTATTTTTGGAGCTGGTTACACAACACAAAGGGAAGCCATTCATAGGTTCAAATTCCACGTCTCGTCAATGCTTCATGGGAATTTATGCCTCACGAGCCCAGTGCGGCCCTGCACATCAACAAGACATGATGTTATTTAATCAAATTAAAAGATTATCAGTGTCGAAGACAAAACACAGCAGGAACAGAAGATTGAAGACAATTTTGGGGGGATTACGGCTAAGATTGATTATCAAAAGCCTAATACTCCAAATTAAACACAATTAAAGAAAATCATAAGTGTTTATCAGACAGAAAGGCCTCCACCACCACATCAGAGGCAAATTGATTCTTCTCTGCTACCTCAAAGCCACCTGTGCCTCAAGGCATTCAAACAGAGGGCGAAGTTATTGATCAAAATCAGATATTTGCCTCAATGCAGCCGAACAATTAATTCTGCTAAGGAACTTAATGCAAAATATCAACAGAGTTACTATAACACGACACAGAGCCACAAAAGTCAACAAAAGCTACCACCGAGCTTAATCTTTAATGTAAATCAATTAATACAGGCAGAACATATGTAAGCTTCTTCTTCGAGCCCCTCAAAGGCCGAGAAGCCTTAAAGACTGTATTAAATACCCTTGTAGATATTTTATCAGATCCCACCTCCTCATTCTTCTATAAATACTTCTGTAGAAGATGAGAAGTTGTTGGTTGATCACTAGTTGTAATATTGAAACTCTCTGAAATAATGCATAGTCTGTTGAAGTTGAAGAAGAAATTGAAGTCTTGGAAGTCCTGATGATATTGTTGCATGCTTGTTCTTGAGAAGGCTCTATCATTGGATCCATGAGCTTGGCTATTAGTGAAGTATTCTAAACTGTTTAATGTTTTTCCCCTATTTTCACTATGTTCCATAATTTCTTACTACAGTAGGATGAAAGTTTTAAGCTAAGAAATGACTCCTAGAAGCACCTTAGACCTGTTTGTCCTTCATTGTTTTATGTTTTCTTCTGCTAAGGTATTTTAGAGGCTTAAATCTTTCTCTTTAGTCCTCATGCTCATTTATTTCTCTAATAAGTTCGAATAGTCGGTTTCAGCATGATTTATGGTTCTCCCTGCTTGTCTGCTACCACTTAAAAACTGTTAGTGAAGTCTCCCTTTGAAGTATATTTGTTTATAGTAAGCCAAGGAGGTATGTTCTGATCATGCCCTTTGTCCTTGCTTAAACAGTTGTCTTAAAGGTCTTTTATAGTTGTGATCATAGATGTGTTAGTTGTTCCCTCTTCTATGAATGCAATTATCAGTGAATATTTTATGTTTTCTAAGTCATTTGAAATAAAATCTTCGAGGAAATAGGGTGTTCCCTGAATCTTAGATTTCATTTTGAAAGTTTTCTTGAAGTCATTATTTTCTTAAATAATGTAATTAGAATTTATGGTTAGCCTTGTCTATCAAATATTTATTTATTGTTCAAGTTATGTTTTCAATTTCCCTTCGTTGAGAATCAAATTTCTCTTTCCAAATCATTGATGTCCATCTCATTCCAAAACCAAAGGATCCTGCGGCCAAGTTAGATTTGCCCTCTGATATCCCATATCCATTGATGAGTATGTTATGACCTCTTCTTGACTCCATTGCCCAATGAGCCAGATGTTTCTCCATTCTATATATATTTCCTAGACCATTCATGTTCTGCTGTATCAATTCAACCAAACAAATAAACAAAAACTTGCACTTAATAACTAGTCTAAAACCAATACTCAAAGCAAACAAGATAAAACTTTGGAAACAAAAATTTGAGATATCCCTCTCTGAGAATAGGAGGACTAGATCCTGTAACTCTAAAGATTGGTTCTGATGTTGCCTTGTCTTTTGATTTTCCAAACTATCAAAACACGGGACACCAACAGGACCTCCTTGTCACTCTACTCACTCCTAGCTCTGTTTCGCCAACTCCTCTTTCGCCATCCTCTGAGCCTATCACCATGCCGCGGTTGTGACATGGCATGAGATGTCGAAGGGGTAGCACTAGAAGCCGTCCCCAGTGCACCCCCTCTGACTCCAACTTTGAGTCCTCTTCTCCCTCCTCTGACTACTTTAGAGGTAGATACCTGAATACTCGTAGTGGGAGGGGTAGATTCCATACTACCAGCCTCAGAATGGGTTCTCTAGCACTAGCTAATATTGTTACTCTAGCTTCAAATAAGCCCCAGAAAACACAATTCTTCTTCAACTACTACTTGCATCGCCCTCGTATCATTTCTTCCATTTCGATTGTCTTAAAGGAGGAACCACTTTTGGTTGACACCAGCATGCATTAGGGAGGGACAACCTCAGCGACGGATCCAGACATGGACGAGAAGAAGCGACAGGTGGATATGGACAAAGAAAAAGCTCCAAGTGATGAAGAGAAGGCTTGTTGTGGGCGTGAGCAATCCAAGGAAAGCGCTGCCTCAAGTGCGGACAAGCCAAGGGAGGATGACAACATGGAGGCCTACAGGAGCCTCATAATTGAAGAACTTCCTCCTCGTCATGATGTTTAATCATTTCAAATGTGTTTTATTTTTGCTTTACGATTCCCAACTTGATGGGATTGAACTTGAATTTTTAGCTATATTATCTAGTATTTTTTGTCTAACAGTCTATCATATATGCAAAGTACAGTGGAATCCAAGGTTGATACCCTTGCGTGGGCAGCACAATAGCACAATGTATGGACTGGAATAGTTTCCCCTAGTGGGCAGTAAATCTTCTATTTATTTTGTTGAACATGCCACAACTCTGGGAAAAGCTAAGGCTTCAGCCATGATGTAAATTATTCTTCCTCTTTAATAGATTTAAACTAACTTAGAAAAAAAAAAACTTAGTGGATTTTGACCCTACATGTAATAATTTTTGCAATGATTTTCTAGATGCAATTACATAGTGATATGGGTTTGAAAGCATCTCATTCTTGTCTAATTTTTGGGATTAAAGCCTAAAATGTTGAATTGAAAGCTCCCAGATCCTACTTGTGTATTTTAATTTGTCAGCAATTCTTGGTTTTTGAATGAAGTCATAGAACCACTAGAAGAATTCTATCATCCTGCGAAATGACTGAGGGTTATTATACTTTTGGAAACAATGCAAAATTGTTTGTAATTCTTCCTTTTATATTTGATCCATCAATGTCTCATTACCCACCTCCCCTACAAAACTGGGGAAATATGAAGTCATCTTTAACTATCTCTCTTAAATTTATTCTATCATCCTCTTTATAATTACCTCAAAATGGTCGGTTGATGAGAAAATTTCTCCTCAAGATAAGGCACCTTCTCATGAGGAAAAGTTCGTTGATAATCAACATCTTGAGGCAATTGTTCATTACAATTATGAGATGTTGAAGAGAGAAAATGTATGCTATTTAGTAAAGGATATGCACGAATGTTAGTGATTTGGTACAAGGAAAGACATGGGCAGTGAGGGAATTGTGGAGATTCCCTACAACTCTTTTCCCAAATGTGACACGTGAGTATGTATGCTTATTAAACAACTATATTTGAGAACATGCACCATTTTGAAGGCAAGACTATTTTGGATGTAAGTGCGGGAAGTTTGATGCAGGCACCTGCACCTGAACCAACAACCCGCCTACTTATCTATGACTACGATCTATGTGCTTCCCTGCTTGTCAACTACAGTTGCTCCAATTCTCGATGAGCTTGTGCTTGAAGGCCCATCACTGCGACTTCAACTAGGATACTCGACCACATGTGGTGGCTACTAAAACTACATTGACATAGGTCTAGCTAGCTCTGATAGCACTCCTCCATCCACCAACTATGCTGACAATTTTCCTTTTATCAGTAATTTGTGTGTCTTTTCCCCCGCGATTTCTCAACAATTAAGTGGTATCGACTAGTCTAGCCCATGTTTCTTCCTTCTTGGTGAGTTGCCACCTTATGCTTCTTGTGGTTTTTTTTTTGTCGAGTGCAGACTTGCATGCAGGCCACAGTTCTTCCACCAACGAATGTTTACCATACCTTCCCACCTTTCCTGAAAAAATACACTCAAAACTACGTACTTCTTTGAGATGATACTAGTAGATCCTTTTCTACCAACCGAAATATCGTCCACCCCTTCTTCACACAATTTTATTTTCCTATTGGTAGAAGGGTTTGACCCTTATTGGAAATATCAACATGAATGTGTCCATATTCAATGTATACAATGCACCATCACACATAGTTTGAATGAATTAACCCATCTCCACCTGGCTTCCACAATGCTGTTGGAAATTTCTAATGCTCTAATACCATGTTGGAAATTCCTAATGCTCTGATAACATGTTGGAATTTATGGTTATTCTGGAACAACAGAGAGGAAATAAAAATTCCTCTTCTAACACAGAGTTAATAATAAATCAATGTGGATAGAAAGATGTAGTAAAACTCTATTTCATTAAAAAAAAACTATTACAAAATACAATCTTTCATCAGAACTAAAGTTCTGGATTTAATCAAAATACTCCTAACTGTGTTTTTCATTTGTTGCCTTCACACAGTCTTTTGTTGTTGTTACACCCAGTCTTTATTGCAGCTACACCTAGTTTCTGTTGCGGCAACACACAGTCTTATGTTGTTGTTACACCCAGTTTCCTTTGCTTCTACACACACAACTTCCTTTGCTGCTACACACACAGCTTCAGTTGCGGCAACACATAGTTTCAATTGCAACAACACACAGAGTTTTCTTTGCTGCTACAAAACACGACTCTTCAAGCTTTATTTGTTTTCTGCTCTCTCTGTCTTCACTGTTTAACACACAGTATCTCTACTTTGCAAGCAGCTACATCATTCTACTATTTTCTATTACATATATTATAAAACTATATTCACATTTCTCAAACCCATTTTCCAGTATATAGGCATCTATCCTACTGTACCATGCTCTTAGTGCTTGTTTCAACCCATACAGAGCTTTCTTCAATCTGCATACCTTGTGCTCTTCCCCTTCTTTCTCATATCCCAGAGGTTGTTCAACATATACCTCTTCCATCAATACTCCATTTAGGAAAGTTAATTTCACATCCATTTGGTAAAATTTCCATTTGTGTTGTGCTGCTATAGACAACACTGCTCTTATTGTTTCCATTCTTGCAACTGGTGCAAAAGTTTCCTCATAATCTCTTCCATGTTGTTGCTTGTAGCCTTTGACAACAAGTCTGGCCTTGTGCCTTTCAATCTTACCTTCAGCACTGCTTTTGGTTTTATAAACCCATTTCACTCCAATCACTTCCTTGCCTTTTGGGAGATCAACTAGTTCGCATGTCTTATTCTTCTCTATGGCATTTATCTCTTCATCCATAGCATCTGTCCATTTCTTATCTTTTACTGCTTCTTCAAAGTGAATAGGATCTTCTATATGACAATATAATGCAAATAAAGAGTTCATACCTTCTTATTACTCATAAATTTCATTCAGACTTCTGAATCAGGTTCTTCTTTCACTTGCTGAACTTGTGCTTGTAGAAGCACTCAAATTTTCTCCTTGTGATGTTCTTGGAGAAGCACCGTCATCACTTCTCAAGGGTTTTCTCATACCTGATTGTGGTGTCCCTTGTTGTCCTTATGTTGGTGGCGGTGGTGTTGCTAATGAGGGATGTCTTTCAACCATTTCTTCCTCATATTCATCATGAGACAAACAGCTTTCTACATTCACTATTTTCTCAATGCTTCCATCCCAAGCTTCTTCCTCAATAAATTTTACATCTCTGCTTATCATAAATTTCTTTGTGAATGGGTTATACAATCTGTATGCTTTGGATTCTTCACTGTATCCAAAAAATATGCACTTCTCACCCTTACGGTCCAAATTATTCCTTAGCTGATCCGGAATGTGTGCATAATCCACACAACCAAAAACTCTCATGTGGGTGAAAAATTGTTTTATGCCACTCCATGATTCTTTCGGAACTTTGTTCATTACACTCTTTGTTGGGCATCTATTCAGCACATATGTTGCACAATGTACAACTTCAGCCCAATATTCATTTGGCAAATGTTTTTCCTTCAACATGCTTCTTACCATATCCATGATGGTTTTTTTTTTCCTTTCAGCAACTCCATTTTGATGTGGTGTATACCTTGCTGTGAATTTCTTATGAATCCCATTTTCTCTGCAAAAACATAGAAATTCTTTGGAGATATATTCTCCTCCTCTATGTGTTCTTAAGACTTTAATATGCTGCCCACTTTGATTCTCAACTAGAGCTTTAAAGTGGCAGAATTTCTCAAACACTTCACTCTTCAACTTCAAGAAATAAACCCATGTTTTTCTTGTGTAATCATCAATAAAGGTCAGCATATAGTGGATGCCTGCTAATGATGGTGTTTGCATTGGTCCACACAAATCAGAATGGACTATTTCTAAGGGTGCGTTTACCCTTATGCTCTTTCCTGATGGAAATCTTTCTCTATGTTGTTTGCCCAAGATGAAACCTTCACATAGGTTGTCTAGCTTTTCAATCAATGGTAATTCCTTTACCATACCTTTTCTGTGCAATAAATTCAGACCTCCAAAGTTGAGATGTCCAAATCTCAAATTCCATAACCATTTTTCATCCTTTGCTTCTCTTTGGTAAGTCTCTTGTGTCACTGCTGCCATTGCAGCTCCTTAGTTCAAATCTGCTCTCATCTTGAGAGGAACCATTATGTTTCTTGTCATCTTCACTTGTGCAATGCATTTATTTCTTGGTGGTTTATCCATGATGGTGCATACATCATATTCAAAGAATACATTATAGCCTTTCTGAATGAGTTGTCCAATGCTCAAAAGGTTACACTTCATACCAGGCACATAGTAAACATCTGATCTGGTTTTCTATCTCCTTTCTTTGTTAAAACACTTACTCTGCCTTTTCCCATGACAGAGACTTTATTGTCTGTCCCCAATGTTACTTGAGACTTTAAATTTTCATCAATCATGTAAAACATAGAAATCTTTCCAGTCATTTGGTTGCTACATCCTGAGTCTAGAAACCATATATCTTCATTTTTCTCTTCAACCATATTACATGCTAAAAACAAATTCTCTTGACTGATATTTCCTTTTGTAAAATTAGCACTGGATCTATTACCCATGTCACTCTATTTCTTCCTCCATTCATTGGCATAATGCCCATAATTCTTACAATAATGACATTGGACTTGGGATTTATCATACCTTTGTCCATGTCCTTGATTTTGTCCACCTTGTTAGTTGTTTCCTTGGCTTTGATTCTGACTTTTGTTGCTACCCCTTCCACTAGTACTTGCAGGGTTGTTTATTCCTCCTCGGTTCTAGCTTCTACCTCTACCTTTTCCTCTGTAGTTTGATCTGCCTTGGCCTCTTCCTCTTCCAAATGATATTTGGGTCTTGAAGGCATGCTCCAAAGATGATTTTGTTGTTCTGCTCAATCTTTGTTCATGTGTCATCAATGATGCATGAAGCTCATCAACAGTAAATCTTTAGAGATCCTTTGTCTCTTCAATGGTTGTTACTATCACATCAAATATTGAGGGTAACCTCTGTTAGAGTTGGTCCTTACAGCCCTCCGTCAGAGATCAGTTCGCTTTTTTCATATCATTCTTAGGTGTCTCGCTCGTTCCACTTCGTTGCATTTCGCTAGGGGCATGCCATTGACTGACGAGGGGGTCTAGTTGTCTTGTGTTTCCTCATGCTTGTACCTGCAGGGCTAATTAATATTCCTCAAAAATCACTGAAGTTCATGGTCATTGCATTCATGGTCATAAATGATTAGTTTCGTTAAAAAGAGTCTTTAGTCCTAGAGTCTAGGGTTTTCAGTCATTTTCATACATGTAATAAAAGCCCGCAGGCCATGAGGTTGGTTTCAAAAGATTTCTATTTCACGTTTTTATTATCAAAAACATTTGAAGACATTTCTAGTCCAAAACTCTGTTTTGGAACTAGAAATTGTCAAACTTCATTTTTTGTAATAATTGTATTTGTTTCACCATAAGAAGTTTCAGAGCAAGCCTCTGATCTTTTCCAAAGTCAAATGCCAAATCCCTGCAAAAAGACAACCAAGTATCATCAGTCCAAGATTCAGAAAAGTAATGAAAAAGCCAAAGAACAGCATTATATTAAGTGATCGAATGACAAAGTGCCAAACATTATAAAAGTGGGTCATGGAGTAAATTTAAAATCAAATTTGATTTTATGAGATATTTTTCTTCACATATAAACCATGGTAAAAAATTCATTTGCACGAATCCTCAAGGCAGAAATCGAGCTGGTGAAGTTGAAGGCCGAAATCGTGTTTTGCAAAGTTGTGGCCGGAATTGGAGGTGCGCGCTACGCGTAGAGGAGGCGCGCTACCCATATAGGGTGCGCTACGCATATAACATCACCAGCCAGTGTTAAATACCAAGGGCGCTACGCACTTGCAGCGCGCTATGCATTGGGTGGGCGCGCTACCCATACAGTCTCAGAGCTAAATTTTTTTGCCCTTGCGTCCAGTTTCACACCAAATCGACACAATCAGCTTGCAAGTAGGTTTTTAATGGTTGCTCAGTGATTTTTGAACAGGATTGTGGTGTTTTTAAAGTGGGGAAATTAGTGTATTTGATGTGGAGAAAAGTGAACCCTACGTTCATAGCAGATTCATTTCTTAGGGTTTTGAATACATGTTGATGGTCTTGTGAAGAATTTCCCAGCTTGTATTGTTGATATATATACCTATGCATCTACTGTCAAAGTGTCACTGCCCTCACGCTCTCAGTTTGTCATTTCACCATTGCTGTCATCGCCATTATATTACCACTGTCATTGCTATTTGTTTCACTGTGGTCATTGTCACATTGTTTCCCATTTCCCATTGACAAACACGGTCTCATACTCATTTTCCCCTTTGACAAATTTAGCCAGCATTACAAAGGCTGCACACTACATTACACTTTTACTCATTTGTCAAATTCACTTGTGATCAAAGCAATGACTGTTTTTATGCCAATCCACTTAACAGAGCTATTACCGCTGTGGCTTATTTTCTTATGATGCTTTGGTACATATGTGACATATTTGGGTTTTGAGCATACATTGAAACTTTTGTCTTCACTACACCTATATCAACATACATATTGCAGACATCTTGTTTTCAAAGCCATGTTAGAGACGGATTCAGTTTATGAGCAGGAGTATGACAGTGATTCCACAGCAGAGGGTAATGTGCCACGGAGGTCTCACAAAAGTGGCAAAGGTGGTAAGCATCTCAGGGAAGAGCCTACTTCTTTGGCTCAATTGCAGGCTTGCCCGCTTGCAATGGATTGTTTTCAGCGTCAGTCATGTTTCCAATACTGTGAGATGATTTCACAAACCCAGCATCATCGTGAACTGGCTCGTCTATTTGTTCTACATTTACATGATGGCCGTGTAAACCTCGCTGGAGTAGATTTAATTTTGTCACCACTGACTATTGCTCAGGCCACCGGGATACCAAATATAGGAGAGGAATGGAACAAACATCAACAGTTAGAGAAATTCCACTATGAGCCATACATCAAACCTGGGTATATGAGGCACCTGAGCAGGGTTTTTCCTTTCAGATTCCTGAAGGATGAGTTTGCACCACTGATGAAACTCATCATTCGGTATTTCAATTGCGAGGGCAGATTCTCGCGTCTCTATGCGTACCATGTCCGTTTGTTGATGCACTTCACGAGGGTACGTATGATGAACATTCCGTACTTCATGTATCGCAACATAGAGAGGATGATGATTTTTGTACAGAAGAAGACCCCAACACAGCAGCATAGAAGTATATATCATTACGCGCTGATCAAGATCGTAGTGGTACATCAGTTGACACAGCAGGGCATTACTTGGGAGGATTTCATCTCCCGTGACTTCTTCACAGCGCCACAGCCGCTTCCCGAGGTAGTTCGTGATGAGGGAGAACCTTCACACCAGCCTGACATTCCTGAGATCGAGCATATCAGTGCTCCATTGTATGTGACATACCAGCGAGGCCACAGGGCCTTATTTGCAGCTACACGACGAGTACTATCTCCACCCGGGGTGGAAGGGGTCTCGTTGACTCCATCAGCAGAGCGAGTATTATCTCCACATGATGTGGAAGGGGTCTCGCCTTCTTATTCAGCACAGGTACAGTTTCAGGACAGGGGCAAGAGGCCCATGCATGATGAGGGCCCATCAGGAGGCCGGGACACTGATTTCATGATCATTGATGTTGATGCGAGCTCTCCTAGCTCGAAACTGAAAGAGATCATCCAGGAGCAAAGGGCCGAGAATGACATGCTGAAAGAGAAATTGTAGAGGGCTCAGTGGGTGATAAAATACCTGGAGCAGTGTAACAAAAAACTAGAGGATGAGCACACACTCTATGAGCTACGGCGAATCCGTGAGGATCGACAATTGGCCCGGAAGAGACCTGGCGACATGACACCAATCGATTGAGATTCTTGCCTCACACGTGTTAACATTCATCTGGAGAAGTTGTTGGAAAAAGCCAACAGAGACAAAGACATGCTTCGTCACATGAAGGGTCATTATTGGGCCCGCATGCATGTCTGCAAAGCAAAAATGAAGATTCTGAAAAGGAGATTGAGCAAAGCACTAAAACGGCGGAAAAGGCCTGATCCACTCCGGATTTTAGCCGAGGCTTCATTGGCTGGGCATGATACATGATGGAGGGTCTTCGCTCCGAATTTGAGCAAATTCGGAGAAATTTTTGTCATTTTGAAATATTTTGGTCTCAAAACAGATTTTTCAGCTATACGAGTAGCGCGTCGACGCGCTCGCTTTTGATTGAGACACTTGCTGGAGGAAAAATTTATATTTCTGGGTTTTTCATGGTAATTTATGCATGCTCAAGTATTTCCGAAGCATTTCATCAAGTTCTGGATGATCAAAAGGCCCAAAAACACCATGAAAACCACCTTGCTGCCACCTTTTGCACCAGCAGGAAGTACTTCTGGGAGAATGAATTTTTGGAGGGGCAAATGAGCTCTAAATTGGGAAATTCCACTTGGGTTGGATAGCCAACATCCAGGGCTTTCCAACGCGCTATCATAAGCTCAATTTGGATGCCGGGAAGTGCCCCAAAAGTAGGCTGAAAGGCGCGCTATGCATATGGCTCAAGCGCGCTACGCATATAGATTTTTGGTCAATTTTTCACCTTCCAGCTCAGAATTTCGGCCAGTTGGACCAGTTTTGCTTGTGGATGTAATTTTTGAGTTGTCTTGATGTAATTTTATGGTTGGCATGTAACTTGGACTCACTTTTACCTATTCTAGATGATTCACTCCTAAAAAAGTAAAAATCAGATGTAAGAATCAGTTTCCTCCCTTTTAGAGGCAAGTTGTTTAGATGCCTATATTCTAGTTCTTTGTTTAGAATTAGTTGGAACTGCTCCTAGAAGGAGGAATTCGACCCCTAGAGGCATGGGAAGGGGTTAGGATGCTCTATATGATGTAATTTCTCAATCCTTTTCAGAGGTTGGATAGGTTGGACTCTTGGGAAGATTTTGGCACACTATTGTACATATTTTTCATATTTTGGCTAAGGAAAGATCAGAGGTTTTGCAGCACCTGTTGGGATTCTTGTGGATTTCAATTCTTGATGGTGTTTTCTCTCAGTTTATTGTAAGTTCTTTCATGTTTAATGTATGCCATTCCCTTCTTATGCTTCTGAAACTAAATGAATAAGTAAATGAGGTTGAATCCATTGTTTTCAGTGCTCTGCCTTTAAATTTGTTTAGTTTTACATGTTTTCGCCTGTTTGGAGAGGATCCATGTTCTCCCTTGCCCTCTTCAACTCCTTTTCATTCTGATCCATCCATACACTTAATCAAAAAGCATTAAGACTACTGCCTACCTCGCCCCAACTCGAATTCTGCAAAGATCTAGCCTTATCCCCAGACCCAAATTTTTTTTTTTCCCATTTCTCCAACAAAAACCCAAAAAATCAAAATCAAACTTTCCTATCTCTTTACTAGCCTAAAATAAGTATTCATTGTTCATTATAAGTCATCTCAGCCCCTTTGAAGATCCTTTGCCGAGATAGACTCGGAGAGAGCCCTCTCCTGTCCTCGTAGGGCTAGCTACGAGGCTGAGCGTGGTTTGATGTAGCCTTGAGTTTTACCTTATTTCAGCCTAAGGTAGATTTGAGCGCTAACAACCTCCTCAATAATTTCTCCACTATTCTTCTTTCTTCTACTATCTCTCCATGAGATCAAAAATGTGAAGATTGAGTCTATTGTATCAGACTCTTTGATCCAAATGACTTAAAAATATCTTCTCATTAATTGAAGCTTTGTTGTCTTTACCTTCTCCATTCATTGGTAGGTTGTCTGGATGGTATCCCATGCATCCTTGGACTTCTTAGATGATGTAATCCTTGTAAATATGCTTTCAGGCACTGCCTGATAGAGATAGAAGAGGGATTTTGAGTCCTTCTTTCTATTACTCTTCAACAAATCCTTCTCTGCCTATGTTAAGGCATTAAATGCTTGTTCATTTGTTGGTTCTTCTAAACCATCTTCAACTAGCTCCCATAAATCTTGAGAGGAAAACGGGGCTCTCATTGTGATTGCCCAATATTCATAGTTTTTCCCATTGAACTGTGGGAGTTGAGTATTTCCCATACTCGTGCTTGTGCTAGCTCCTACCCTCAGTAGCTTTACAGAACTATGCTAAAACTTGACTGTGTTTTTTAAACAAATCTTTCTCACTGCTGAGAGATACACTCTGTCTCTTAAAGAATTCATTTTACAGTTCTCTGGACTGTAATCTTAATGCAAAAAAAAACTCTGTTTTGGTAAATACCTGACTTTGTTGAACCTTCACACTGCTGGAGAACTGCTTCAGCAATCTTCTTCTTTCTTCTTTCATATTCTTTGGCAAATGCAAAGAGCCTGACCTAGCTCTGATACCATGTTGTAAATTTCTAACGCTTTGATAACGTGTTGGAATTTCTGGTTATTTCGGAACAACAGAGAGGAAAAAAAAATTACTCTTCTAACACAGAGTTAATAATAAAATCAATGTGGACAGAAAGATGGACTAAAACTCTATTTCATTAAAAAAACTATTACAAAATACAATCTTTCATCAGAACTATAGTTATGGATTTAATCAAAATACTCCTCACTGTGTTTTTCATTTGCTGCCTTCACACAGTCTTTTTTTGCTGCTACACCCAGTATCTGTTGCGGCTACACCCAGTTTCTGTTGCGGCAACACACAGTCTTTTGTTGCTGCTACACACACAACTTCATTTGTTGCTAAACACACAGCTTCAGTTGCGGTAACACACACTTTTAGTTGCGTCAACACACAGATTTTTCTTTGCTGCTACAAAACACAACTCTTCAAGCTTTCTCTATTTTCTTCTCTCACTGTCTTCACTGTGTAACACACGATCTCTCTACTCTACACATAGCTACATCATTCTACTGTTGTCTATTACATATATTATAAAACTATATGACCTAAAAATTTAAAATTCAAAATTCAAACTTTGTCCTATCACGCCTTTTAAATGCAGTTAGGTGAATGATGTTAAGGCGGGAGGTAACCTGGTACAGAACACGATTTGGTGGATCGAAACAGGGCTACGGCTAGGTTGCTAATGTAGGGATTCAAACCCAAAATTTTAATGCACTATTGAGTGTAAATAAAAAATATGAAATCTCCGCTGCTCCCATCAAATCAACATTAAAGCTTGTTGTCCTGTTGCTCAGGTTTGTAGTTGGAATTAATTTCCAACAAATGCAGCATGATTTGAGATCTAGTCAAGAGAAAATATTATAAAATAGATCATAAATAAGAAATATAGGAGAATCAGCCCAATCAAAAAAAAATATTTTTAGGTTTGGTCAGGGGGGAATGTTAAACTAGCACACACTAGGGTCAATTAGTACTGAACCCAGCTATTGTGAAGCTATAGATTACATAGGTCTTAGTTCCAATATCTGATATGATGACCATTTGGGTAAACTCAAGAAATGCACCAGAGGTTGGCAACTTCAATGTCCATATCATGACAAGGGTTAGATGGACCTATGCCAGTATTCTTACTCAATGTGCCTAATGTACAGTCTAGATTCAATGCACTATCAGCCCCACCTTGCCCTGGTTGTAAAATTCCTTGCAATAGATTTCTGGGTTTGTATGAAATTTTCATTCATATCTAGGTCAAACAATTTGTCTGGGTGCACTAACAGCCCCACCATCGCCCTAGTTGTAAAATTCCTTGCAATAGCTTTCTGGGTTTATGTTAAATTTTCGTTCATATCTATGTCAAACAATTTTTCTGGGCACTGCTGTAGGCGCTTTAATAACAATTTTAATTTAGAAGATACTCATATTAAATGACATGCACCGAAAATAAACCACCCAAAGTGCAAACTGACATATTCCAAGCTTAAGATTCTCACGGAACTGCCAAATATAACTCAGAAATAGGAGTAACGAGTATTCATATTAATTCCCAGAATGACATCCACTACAGCCAGAAGACTACCAATATTTTATGCCGTCAATAAACACATGTAAAGAAGGGACGCTGAGTATAGAAACCTGGGACTAGTGCGTTCCTTTTGTTGGTTTCCAGATGAGTGTCTCACACACAATGAAGAGTCCAGAAGTTCATTTTATCCCAGATGTTTGCATTCACCCATACCAAAGATAAGGAACTCGTGTTTCCCTTAGTGAGCAACAAATACACGAGTTAGTGATGCCAGGACCTTTGGATAGTGTAAACTCAGACTCATTTAGCTTATACGCAACCTTTAGAGAGTAATTTTCTTAGTCGTTTCAAGGGTGCACAAAAACTTTTATACGGTTAGGAAACTCGTGTTAATTAATATGATAACTTAGCCCTTCTCTACATATTTGTCCAACAAATGGAATGTGGAATATCGGCCCTCAAGCTTAGGTAGATCCAGCCCAACAAATCCAACCAAAACTGAGAACTTGTAAATGTATGTCTCAGCTAGTAAAAGAATGTAGCTCGACAAGAGAAATAAAAGGGGACTCGTGCAGTGAAAGATTAAAGTTTTGTTTCTATCCCTTAGAAAATCATACGATGCCGCCCAAAAATTCGAGGTGCTACAAATTGATAGTCGTGCATGTTTCTTCTTCACAATGAACCAAAAAGACCAGATTCGGCTTCCTTTCCCTTGGCGTTTGAAGAGGCGAGGGATGCAAATAGAATCCCTTCTCCGCAATGACCCTCTCCTCCTGTGAAATCGAAGATTCATCGCATGACGTCGAATTGGAGGGGAAACCAAAGGGGTTGAATCCAAGAGGCGTCACTGGGCTGAGAACGAGTGATGGGATATGGAGCATGCTAGGCGAAATGATTTTGGGCGGCGACACTGCCCTAGTAGATATCCTTCCGTTCAGATTGAGGCGGAGAGGATTGATCCCCAGACTTATCTGCAGATTTCTCAAATTCTGACGCCTTTCATGCAGCTTGAAGGCAGGTTTTTGAGGACCCACTTCGATTCCGAGAAGTGAAAGATTAAAATTTTCTTTCTATCCATTAGAAACTCATCCCTTAGAAACTCATACAATGCTTCCCGCCACTCAAAATAAAAAATTCTAGGTGTTGAATATTGCCGCCACTCAAAATAAAAAATTCGCAAAAATTCAAGGTGCTTAATATTGCTGCCACTCGAAATAAAAAATTTGCAAAAATTCGAGGTGTTGAATATTGCCACCACTCAAAATAAAAAATTTGAGGTGCTAAATATTGGTAGATGTTAAGTGATCGGTTCATTTTCTTTTTTTTTATATTTGGATGTTATTTTTGGACCATGATGTAGCCTCACCAATACCTAACTAAAAAAAATTAGCAAAAACAAAAAAGATATAATTAACAAAAAAAAAAAACCTCGAGGAAGAACTAGATAAACCCAACCAAAATAATTAAGTTCTAGGTCATGTCAAATGGAATACTAAACTAGCACAAACTCATCTAACCCCAACTATTTCAATCAATACTAAGCCCAACTATTTTGAATATTGAGTTTGCATATGACTAAGTTGCAATATTTGATATCTTAATGATTTGGTTAAAGTTGAGAAATGCACAATAGATTGGAAACCTCAAGTTGACTACCATAACGACATTTAGACTATGCAATTATTTATGATTTTAGTCTTTTGGAAACTACATGTAGTATTTTTGGCTCAACGATGCCCATGAAATAAATTCTTGTTGAGAAAGATCCATATTACTAAAAATTAGATTTGGTGCTTGTAGGTATTTGTATGTTCTATGGGGCTTGGATATAGCCAATATGTATGTCTTTCTAGGGGAAACAAGAGATAGAGACTATGAAGAGTTGATTGGAGGAATGCATAAAACATTGATATTGAAAGGGATCGTCATTTATGGAAGTGAAAATATTTTGAGGAGTCCTACGAGTTGTGGAAGTGAAGATGTTTTTCCTTAAGAAAGTCCAAATATAGTGTCAGTTATTATAAGTGATGATAAATAAGAATTTAACAACCAATAAATATTTGCATCTCTACATTGGTTTGAGGGATAACTTTGCATCCTATCATTTGTAGTTACTTCTCACTGTCATAAGTGATGATAAAGAAAAATTAAATAGCCAAAAAATAATTGAATTTGGATGGAGAGTTAGTCTATTGTATGTAGTTACTTCTCATTGACATCGTTTTTTGACATTTGTACATATGTGCATGAAGAAAAATCAAACCAATGATATATAATTCAAAGGAATTGTGAAATAATTCTAATATTGATGAGAAAATTAGAACTTATGCGGCTAATAAAAAAGCCCAATTTTGATCTAATGTAATAATTCCATCTGTAATATTAATGACTTCACTTAAATTCCCTTGATAAAATTTCACATTTCATTGTCAATCAAGCAAATCTAAAAGTGAGGGACACAGGGTTCATCAATTACCCTTACTAACAACATAACTCAAAAACTAGCATCCATAATTTTACCACATAGTTGCATAAACTCAAGGGTACTACTGTGACCAAGTAGTCATAATAGAGGCGGGGAACATGATACAATTTTGAAATGGTAGATCATAGCTGACAAAATAAGTAAAAAAATTCAATGGGACCATGTTTATCTAGTGAATATGGTGGCATGTCATTAGGCTAACCATCAAGATTCACTTCTTCACAGGCATAAATAAGAGGTTTGGGCGAGGTGCAATTTATGGGTTAACCAAAAACTAAGTGTGATGCATCCTTCCAAGCCATTTCTCCCACAAGTGATGGCACCCCACATCTTAGGAAGAGTTGAAATGAAACCTTAAAAAATTATTGATACACACCCACAAAAGGAAGAACATAACATTTATTGCAACATTCACTTGTCATTTGCCCTAAAAGAAACATGGAGAGAATGATAATAAGTGTCACAGATCTATCCCTCTTGCATGCACAACTTCTCTACTCAATCAACCCCCAATCAAAGAGGCCTTACTAATAGAAACAAGCAGATGTAGAAATAAATGAAAGATAGAAGGATAACTAGAAGAATGAGAATGATCATACCTATGGAGTTGGGGTTCACATCTCCATTATCATTGGGATGGACTTGGGTTTTGGGCTTCTTATCGCGATCCATTCATGAACACCTGCCACCACTTTTCACAAACCTCCTTTTCTATCTATCTTCTCCTGACTTCTTTTATTACCAGGGACAACCACAAATGTAGATAGATATCTATAGCAACAATAGGCACCGAGGACATCAAAAAATTCCTCCCTCACTCACATTTTCCACTTTTTTTTCATTTGAATGCCTAGTAAATAGAAATCTCGAACATGTCAAACACCTGCCACAACGTTTCATAGAGCCTCCTTTTCTATATATTTTCTCACGACTCCTTCTATTCCTAGGGATGATCCCAAATGTAGATAGATATATGTAGCATCTATAGGTGCCAAGGACATTAAAAAAATCCTGCCTCGCTCATGTTTTCCACTTTATTTTCATTTAAATGCCTAGTAAATATAAATCTTGAACACTACGATGTGTCAATGGGCGAACTTGTTATTTTGGTCTTCTGTGGTTTTTAGTATGTGCGAGTTTTTGGTTTGATAGAGGTGCACGAAGGTGGTATTGAAGGAGGTATCACCGGGGGTGTTAGTGCTTCTGTGTGGAATTCTCCATTTCTGGTGCTTGGTCTGGAAATTGGTGTGCCTGGTGGTTTGGTGGGTGGTTCTTGGTGTCTAGTGGTGACAGGAGAGTCGCCCTTTTGGAATACATAGAGTCTATATCCTAGTGTGAGTTGTGTGAAGCTTCTTGGGAAGCGTCAGCCTGGGGCGTTTTCCTCTCCCCTTCTCCTTCTCCAGTTGTTCAAGTTTTTGCTGAGTTTCCCAACTAGTGGCAAGATGGTAACTGGGGCATAGTGTGTGGTTTCCTGAGGAAATTTAAGGGTGAAGAGAGATCTGGTTTTTGGGTCTGGTGGTAAGGGAAAGTTCTAGTAGACTGGAATCTGATAATGGTTGGAGTTGGCCCTCCTTATTTTATCACAATGCGACCATCCTCACAGCATGGGAAATCCTCACCCCCGGCCAAGCAAGGATCTGTTGGCTCAGATGATCTGGAAATAGTGGTAGGAGTGCACCGAGGTGGTAAGACCGTCGGTCACTCCCAGCTTGTTGGTGTGGGAAAGCGAGGTGGTCATGGTGGAGGAAAAAATGCCTCCCGTGGTGGTGGAAGTGTAAGGTCACAACAAACGCATCATCAGGGTGGTGGAAATCAAGGAGGAACATTTAAATGGGGAACTTGTAGGCGTGTAGCTCCCGGCCCATGGTAAATTCAACATTGTTTTCTAGAAAACTGTCGGGACCTAATCCAAACTATGATAGATCGGGTGGATGCAGTGGAATGGGTTCGTAGGGAGGAGCATGTTGAGTTTATGGCCACTTTGGATAGGATGCACTACTTCCAGTGCCAGGTCAGGGAGCTAGTATTGGTGGTGGTCTAGTGAGGCCAAAACCACCTTATAGAAAAAGTGGAAAATTTGGACACTTGGCTCGCACACTTCGAAGGACACGTCCATTACAACTTCCGTCCACCACTCCCTCTAGGAACAACCCTGGAAAACCCAACTTCCATTACGTCGGATGACTAGTATGCTCTCATGTGTTTTTTATGTATTACATGTATTTTGGTGTCTTTGACCCTTTAATTTATGGATTTTTTCCTTAGCCTCATTTTTATATTTTTGACACTTGTTGCAAACATTGGTCAACAAACCTAGTCGAGGTGAGACTACCTATTTTTTTCTTTGTTGTTTGAACATATTTTTCACCTTATGAATGAATATCAACTTACAAAAAGAAATTTTATGTTTATATATTCATTAAATGTAAATATGAAGATTTGACCTTAGATTTAAAACAAGAGTCACACTTTTAACATAAATCAATGAAGTTTAAAGATTAAACTTTATGGCCAAAGAAATATAAATATACATATTAATTTGACTATCTAAATATTACCTTTACTAAAACTATAATGAAGGAATTATTTTAAAGTAGATAGATGATACATGCAATATTTATGTTAATTGTAGATGAATCCATCTGCAGTGTTAAACATTAGAGACAAAAGAGTATTCAGAATTTTAACAATGTAGATGGACTCAAAGATCCCTTTGTCTCTAAATCTTAACACTGCAGATGGATTCAGAGACTCATTTAGTGAAATGTAACACTTTAGTATCAAAATTGCAAATTTTCATTTATGGAGTAATACAATTAAAAATTACTAACATAAATGACTAATTCATATACTCTTTGTACTTGTTATTTGGTCATATTTTTATTCTTGGACTATAATAGTCATTTGCAATAATCATTATTAATTTTGTCACTTATTATGTAGTCATATATTTTAATCCTAGACTAAATTAGTTATTTAAGTTAGTCACTTTTACTTTAGTCATTTATTATCTAGTCATATATTTTATCCCTAAACTAAATTAGTCATTTAAGTTAGTCACTTATTATCTAGTCGTATATTTTATCCCTAGACTAGATTAGTCATTTAAGTTAGTCATTTTTAGTTCAGTCACTTAAAATTTCTCAAATTTAGTAGTATTTCACTTGAAATAATTGCGGTGACTAACTTTTTTAGTCACCTAGTCATTAATATCATCATTTTCTACTAGTGTACCACCATCGCAAATGAACAATGAACAAAAAAACGGTTAACTAATTCTTCTTTCAATTTACAAAGCATACATTTGTTTGACCCTTGTCAACTTCTTAACCAATTGTCTCACATCAATATTTTTTCGTTAAACCTAACCACATATTTTAGTCTTTAAAGGAGATTTTAGTTTCCATATATGTTGCCACCACTAGATCCTATCACCTATTATGAACCCAAGGTTGTTCACATCGTAGCCTAATTTCACCAAGATTACCACTATAGCATTATTCTAGGTCCAAACTAGTTCATCATCAAAATCATTGAAGGTCATCACATTATGATTCAATAGGAAAACATAGTTTTTCCATTCCACAACTAACTCACCTTGAATCCCTAAGTCCCTAGAAAATAGCCAATTCTACAACCAACCCACTGAACCTTGATTTAAATCGACATCTGCCAACTTTGATTACCCTCTTTTCAAATTTCATTATATTCAATCTATTACTAGTTTATTAACAATTTAACTTCATTTTTAATTTCTTTTTTCTATTTCTTGATCTTATTTTTACTCTATCTAGTTATTGAATTATTTTTTACAATTATCAATATCAATTAGTTTTCTTTCTTTCAATGACTATTTATAAATTTTTCAAATTCTACTATAGTTATTTTAAGAATTTATGGTAAGAGCATCCTCGAGCTCATAAAACCTATCTTGATACTTTTACAATATAAATATTTGCATTCACACTCTTTTCTAATAGTTTTACTTTACTTATCCCTTATTATAGGTGGAGTGTTCACTTGAAACATGAGATGTTTCAAGTGTTAGTTTTGGATAGTTGGGTAGCAGCAGACAAGTATTCTAGTCTTAACTTTGGTCAAAGAGGATTAGAAACACAAGAACTCTAGAACCTATAAAAAAATTTCGGATAAAATGCCTATAAATGGCTCAACTAATTTAATTAATCAGTGATTGAATATTTCCTAAGTCAACTTGGAAAAAATGAATAATTAACAGGAACTAATTGAGAAAGGTGAGATTTTTCTAGAAACTCACATGGATCGACTCAAAGATGATCTTAGCCATTGATGAGGGTTTAATCATGTTCATTGGTGAGCCAACGAGAGCTTATAAGAGGAGGTAGATGGGGTTAGAGTAACGAACACTTGGAGATAAATTTTCCTTGGCAGATCGAGCTATCCAATAGCAAAAAATAAGCAGGGAAGAGGATTTCAAGCTAGAGAAGAAGTGGAATCAGTGAGTCGAAGAGAGAGTCATTCCAGAGGAGATTCCAGTTCTGGAGAGTCAGTTGCAGGAGGGCCTAGTTTTCCCCAGTGAGGTTGCGTAGGGACTAGGCATGTAGCATTAGAGGAGGAGTTTAATTCAACTAGAAGGAGGATCGATTCAGTTGCTGGAGGCCAGGAAAAAATCTAGAATGCCTAGTGACTCATTTTCAGAGGTTGAGTTGGGATGGATGTCTTGATCAGAGAAGCTTCAAGGTAGTGCGAATTTGGCCTCCATAAATGCACTGCAAATTTTGACACAGGGGCAATTCGAGTGGGTTGTTTGTGCCAATTTTGGAGTTGGATAAGTGACGGTTGAGACAAAATTGATCTCACTAACTTTTTTTCCAAATTATCGTGTAGAGGATTTCCATATTTAGGCATCCAAATTGTACTTAGAATTTCACTATTGCATATAATAATAAAACCCTCATCTGTTGCATCGGTTTTCCCGCATTAGGTTTTCGGAGGAAAATTTTCCAAAAATAACTTTGTAATATTTTATGTGTGTGTGCTCTATATTTCTCAGTTTCTGTTTGTTTTTCATAGTGTTTTAATTTATGAAGAATTGCAGTGTGATTTATTCATTGTTTTTCGTAGCAAATAAACTGCATAATTAATCAGTTAGAAGAAAAAATTTATACTTGCTGCAATTTAAGTAAAATTTCACATGGTAGCATAGCAGGTTTGACGAATCAGTATCTTAGAGATGGAAAGAATAAATCGTGTAGATTCAGAGGGAGTCTGGTAGATCATTTTCTAGATTTGTGCATAGCTAGACATGCAGTTTGAGTTGCTGGGAAGAGAGTTCGATTTTCCAGTTGTAGGTTGCAGGAAAAAATTGAATTGCCCAGGAGGAATTCCAACAAGAAGTAGGTGAGAAGTTCAACATTTTCGCACAGCTAATTCTTCATCTGGGCGCAATTGATTTTGTAGCAGATTCGCAAGCGCTAGGCAAGGAAACAAAAAGACACACACCGAACGCAATTTCTCATAGGGTTTCTAGATACAAACTATATGAGGAAAACCATGATTTCCAATTGCAGGTGGTAGTATCAATAGGTAGATCTACAAAATTCAAGAGGAAGTGTGAGTATCAGTGCTAGCAGATAATAAGGGAAGGATGAGATTCATTTTTATCTCCCAGTTATTATTTTTGCATAAAATGGCCTCAATAGGACTTCGATATTAGGATTATAGGCCAGATGGAGCCTCGAATTATTAAATCTGGAAAACCAAGATAATTTCCTTGCTAGATGAGAATGGTCTAAAGATGTATGCATAGAGAGTTGTAGTCGTACCGAAAAACCCGAAGAAGTTGATTCTCAGCGTAGTTCTAGATCATGTAGTCTCACACATAGAATCCAAGAATACAACCAAAGAAATGTGGGATGCTCTTGTAACACTCTGCCAGAATCCTTCCGAGAATTGAAAGATGTTCCTGAAGGAGAAGATAACCACTAAGATGTAGAAAGGAGGAGTTACCCCCTACCTCACTACGATTCAAGATGTCTGGAATGAGCTTGTCGTAATTAAAAAAACACCTCAATATGTTGAGCTATGTGTGTAGCTATCAACGGTTTCATCGAGGAGTGGGTTACTTTTGTCCAACGTATCACTAGAAGATATCAACTACCAATTTGGGATAAATTGTGGGAAGATTTCACGCGAGAGGAGATGCGACTTGCTCTAGTCAAGAGTAGTCTCAATACAGCACCAGAGGATCGAAGAGTGTGAAGGAGGAGGAGAGTGTCGCCCTTGCATCAAAGGGAAAGGCAAAGAAAGGTTCTAGTCAAGGACAAGGCTCATAAGGAGGGGAAAATAAGAAGGTATTATCGAAGATAAAATGCTTCAGGTGTGGTGAGTTTGGTCAGTACAGTACCCAGTGTCCTTAGAGGATGAAGGATAAGAAGGAGAAGTAGGAGCAGGAAAAAACTTCGACAGAGATTGATCAATTGTCCTCCATGTTGGAGGAATACTTCACTTTGTATGCAACTATACCTCCAAGAGATAGGTGGGGATATATTTAGCCCTAGACTTTAGATTTGTGCAGAGTTGGGCATGATCTCTCGAGGGTAGCATCAGACTAGTGTTTAGCATCAGGTTGGTGTTTCCTCTAGGATAAATACCCTTACTATAGAGGCCCATAATATGAAGTAGTAAATGGATAAGTGTCAAATACCGTAGTCAATTATTGAGGGATAATTGCAGTTAGATGTTGAGGGGTACAAATCAGTTGCAACACCAACATACTCAATTGAAATTGCAGAGATCGGTCGCAGTAAAATTCTCAGCAGACATTTGTAGCTCATAAGACACAATTGATTCATAGACTTGTTCTTAGTTGCACTAGTTGCAACAACATTAATACCATGAGATTATATGCAACACACTACAAAGTTTGTAAAAGTACAAATGGTACAATGCAGTGTCAACAACAATGCAAAAGCAAGGTGGTTCAACTACAGAGTGGAAATTTAATCAGAGTTGCACAGTGGCTTGGTGGGAAGTGGTTGTTTGCAATAGTTTTTATACATCAACGTGTATGAGATCGTCTAAAGCACCTTCCTCACTAAGAGGGAGTGTTAGTTTTTTATGGTTGGGTAGCATTAGACAGGTGTTCTAATCTCGACTTTGGTCAAAGAGGCTTAGAAACACAAGAACTCCAAAGCTGAGAAAATGTTTCGAGATAAAACACCTAGAAATTGCTCAATTAAGTTAATTAGTCAGTAACTAAATATTTCCCAAGTCTAAGTTAGGAAAAATGATTAATTAACGGGAATTAAATAAAAAAAGTGAGATTTCTCTAAAAACTCACATGTATCGACTCATAGATGATCTTAGTCATTGATGAGGATTTAATCATGGTCGTTGATGAGGATTTAATCATGGTCACTGATCAAAATAGCTTTCAAGTAGGGCGAGTTTGGACTACAATTCAAATGGGTTGTTTGTGCTAGCTTTAAAGCTAGATCAGTGATGGGTGAGAAAAAATTTGTCTCACTAAGTTTCTGGCCAGATTATCTTGTAGAGGTTGCCAAATTTGGGCATCTAGATTGTACTCAGAATTTCACTATTGCATATAATAATAAAACCCTCATTTGTTGCACCGGTTTTCCCGCATTGGTTTTTTCAAGTAATAACTATCCAAAAACAACGGTCATATTTTATGTGTGTGTGCTCTATATTTCTCCATTCCTATTTATTTTTCGTAGTGTTTTTATTTTTGAATAATTTTAGTGTGATTTATTAATTGTTTGTCGTAGAAAATAAGCTGCATAATTAATCAGTTAGAAAAATAAATTTCCAATTGTTGCAATTTAAGAAAAAATTCACATCAAGACCAACTATGCAATATATTTTCAAAAATTTCTAGAGAAAGAAGCAATTTGTCTCAACCCAACTCTTTTTGATTAGTCAACATTCTTCTTTACACTAATATAATAGTGACGAGTCCCTATGATGTTGATAAGAAACTAAAAATTCTTAAGGATTTTTGCTCTAATGGGTATCATTGTTAACAAAGCATTAACTTATTCCTAAAATATAATGATCTAAAAGAATTTGTCACTTGTGTGATATTAAGAAAGTTGAAAATGAAACACACTCAAAATATCACATGTATACCTGCATTAAATCACAATTTTAAAATATATAAAACTAGCAATTGCACCATATGTTGCAAAAGAAACGCCTTAAGGCAATAACATAGGAAAGAGTAGCCTAGAAGAAATAAGTTGTTGCAGAGAAGGAGTCATTGTGAAGGAATGAAATGAAAATTTTGCTTCCATGGAAGCAGGTCATGGAGGTTTCAAAGATATTGATGATAAGAGTTATCAACCAGAGAATTTTGTTATAGATATTGAAATAGGATATTATGGGTGAAAATCCTTTGGTGATTAATAATCCTCTGAAACAAGCATGAAATGAGAATGTAACTCAAATAAGATATTTTAAATACATTCAAGTACAATCTATCTAGCATAGATGTATATAAGGATAATTTTTATTAACATAAATAGAGTTTACTCCAAGTTCATCTACACATCCGAGCGCTAATTTCATGCTTGTCAAAAATTGTATATTGTATATGAATAACAATAGTATTGGTATACAAGAAAGTGAATGTCATTTTAATATGGAGAAATTTTTGGAAAGAGATATTGTTCTTTATGTTATGGTTTATTTTCTTAACTCCAAACTTGGTTTATTATTTCTCTATATACATAAGAAACCAAAAATACAAAGTAATTTCACAATTTTATGTTATAGTTGTATATTTCATAATTACAAATCTAGTTTCTTGCTAAACTATTTTACACACATCTATTTATTCAAATAAATTATATTGTGAATATGTTTTCTCCTATTATTTGATTACAAAATTATTTTACTCCCTACTAAGTAAAACAATTTTATTAATAAAGAATTGAATGCCAAATTGAAAGATTGCTCAAGCGAGAACTACTATAATATATAGAACTGATTTTTTATTTTTTGATGTATAAATTATTTGTTTTATATGTCGTTGAATTTCCATTACCTATTATCTTCAAACCCCATGGGGAGGTATTGAACATGGGAGCCAACTTTAGGTAAATAAACATTCACATTGTCAACTTGGAAAAAAAAATTTATAATCCTAAATTTCTCTTACCTAATCATATTTTTAAATATATAATTGAGTTCCATTTATTGAAAACAAAGGCAATATTAAGGACCTTCTAGAGTTATAAAAGGTAATTGACATGAAAAATAAAAAATCTCCTCATGACAACATACAAATGTTAATCTTAATTGAATCATTAAAAAACTAAAAAGGGATAATATACAGTATCACAATTTTCTTATCAGAGCCGAATGCTCCTATATGAAACAATGATGGCTTTAATCAGTTCAAGAGTAGTTTACTAAGAAAACAACTCTAGCACTAAGAGAGATTTGGAAGCAACTGTTGAATTGGTGAACATGTCTGGCTCTATGGTGTTGGATATTGGGCATCGCTTTCTTGATCTTGTATGCAAGACTGTAAATTTGCATGTAGCTTATACTACATTAACCATGAAATTGTCAACATTTAGAGCACACTTGCCATCACATTTGTAGAGAAAATTACAATAGAGTATCACATGGTTCTTATCATATCTAAATGTTCCTATATGCAACAACTACCTTGTGCCTCATAGTTTAAATTTGTGCAAGGAGGAGGAATGTGAAGGTGCAAGCTTTAATAAGAAGAAAAAGAAGAATATTGTTTGGGACTTGAGATAGATTCATTCTCTGCACATCTAGACTCAAAGCTTAATCAAACAAAACTCACCATACTTTGAAATTTTTAAATAAATATCTTAAAAATTAGAATATCAATTTAATACATTTTACTCAATTACACATTTAGCAATATTGATTTTAAAAAATACAAATATAAATTACTATTTTAAATAAAAATATTACAACACATTTAACAATATTCATTTAAAAAAATACAAATACAAATTACTATTTTAAATAAAAATAGTACAAAGAATCACATTAATTACCATGGACCTAGTGTACCTTCCTCTTATTAATTTTTAAATACCTTTTAAAATACCTAATGTTTGTAACTTATTCTTAATCACATAGTGTCAATTTTGTAAAATTATAATCTACAAGTCTCACTTTTTATAGCTTTGGTGGAAGAATAGACTATTTGAATTCCCTTACCCTTTAAGAAGCATCCTCAATTATGTATCACCCACCTAGGCATCCAATCTAAACATCTCAGGTTATTCTAAATTGGTCAAGAGTATAGAATTTTTAAGGTGGTGTTCTATGTTCACTAAAATTCCCATGATGTCCATCACTATGTATGGGGTTATTCTGTGAGTTGTCGCATCCAATATAAACATCTTAGGTTATTCTAAATTGATCAAGAGTATAGAATTTTTAAGGTGGTGTTCTATGTTCACTAAAATTCCCATGATGTCCATCACTATGTATGGGGTTACTCTGTGAGTTGTTGTGATTTTTTGTCTTGTGGATAAATTACTATTTTAAATAAAAATACTACAACACATTTAACAATATTCATTTAAAAAAATACAAATACAAATTACTATTTTAAATAAAAATAGTACAAAGAATCACATTAATTACCATGGACCTCCTGTACCTTCCTCTTATTACTTTTTAAATACCTAATTTTTGTAACTTATTCTTAATCACATAGTGTCAATTTTGTAAAACTATAATCTACAAGTCTCACTTTTTATAGCTTTGGTGGAAGGATAGAGTATCTAAATTCCTTTACCCTTTAAGAAGCATCCTCAATTAGTGTACCACCCACCTTGGCATCCAATCTAGACATCTTAGGTTATTCTAAATTGATCAAGAATATAGAATTTTTAGGGTGGTGTTCTCTATCCACTAAAATTCCCATGATGTCCATCACTATGTATGGGATTATTCTGTGATTTGTTGTGATTTTTTTTTCTTGTGGCTAAAACTTTTTTTTGGTTGTCACCTAGTTATCATGATTCAAAAAATGGTTATCATATCAAACCCTTATAGCATTAGATATATTTTGTGAGCTAATGTGATGTTTTGTTTGTCACAATGATTCAAAAATCAGTTATTATACCACACTATTGACTTTCTCATTTTCTGTTTTGTTTATGAACCCTTTAAAAAAACCACATGAACATTTGATTTTACACTCTGATCTCCACAGCATGGTTGGGGATTTCAAAAATTGGAGAGTAAATTGAGCGGTTATTGTTAGAAATTGTTGTATAAGATGGAAAATTTGGATGGTTTGTAGAGAATATGGATGTCATAACATACATCTATTTTGAATTTTTAGTGTCTCGGGCCACCAAGTGGGTTTTTTCTTTTGTAAGTTTTGTTTGAATTGAAAAATGAAAAAATTATAGAAGCTAAATTATGTAATAAAAAACTTTGTTTAAAATTTCAGAATAAAAATTTGAGTAAGTTGGACATCATATAATATGAAATTTGTTTATGATTATAAAGTGAAAAACATGTAATATTTTTTAGCTACAATTAGGTAATTAAGGATATGTATATAGTTTTTTTTAATAGAAGAACTTTGATATTCATTAACAAAAATAAAATCGGATAGATTATGTATGTAGTTACAAACTATTACAATTAAGTAATTAAAGGTAAATTGAGTGTTATTTAAGAAATGATAATTATAAACATTCATTATTATTGATCAAGATAAATCATTTCCTGTGAAATAATCCAATAAACTATATTCCAAATGAATACCATGGGTTGTTTTTATAGTTTATTATTATTTTATTTATTTTATTTTGACCTAGTTAAAATGTTCATTACATTACATTATATATATATATATATATATATATATATATATATATATATATATATATATATATATATATATACATATATAACTATTTACTTGTGGATCTAATGGCCTAAAACATATCAATCATCTAACATTTGATCCAATGGCTCACACATGGACACATTGGCACCTAGGAAAGTTGCTTTCAAATAAGAACGCCTTATGGCGTAATTAAGTAATTAAAGGTAAATTTAGTGTTATTTAAAAAATGATAATTATGAACATTCATCATTATTGCTCAAGATAAATCATGTCCTCTCAAATAATTTAATAAACTATATTCCACATGAATACCATGGGTCAATACCATTAGCTGTTTTTATAGTTTATTATTATTTTTGTTATTTATTGTATTTTAACCTATTTAAAATGTTCAATAGTTTAATATTATTTTTGTTTTTTATTGTATTTAACCTAGTTGAAATGTTCATTACATTATGTCAATATTTTTATTTAATTTACTTTTATTTTTATTTTTGTCTAATTTGACATAGTCAAAATGTTAAACATGACATTACAAGATTTCTATTATACACTTAAAATCAATCTAGCTTATTAAAAAGAAGAAAAAAAACCTAACATTATAAAATCAATAACTTAAATTTGTGAAATTACTTTGTATTTTTTTTCTTATGTATATAGAGAAAGACTTAACCAAGTTTGGAGTTAAGAAAATAAACCATAACACAAATAACAATATCTCCTTCCAAATATGTCTCCATATTAAAATGACATTAACTTTCTTATATACCAAGACTATTGTTCTTCACATACAATTTCTAACAAGCATGCAATTGGCGCTGAGATATGTAGATGAATTTGGAGTAAACTCTATTTTTGTTAATAAAAATTCTCTTCATTTACATCTATGCTAGATAGAGTGTACTTGAATGTATTTAAAATATCTTATTTAGTTACATGCTCATTTCATAGTTGTTTCGGAGGATTATTAATCACCAAAGGATTTTCACCCCAATTTCCTTTTTCAATATCTATAACAAAATTTTTATATATGTGAACAAATTATGTTGGTTTACATATATGTTTTCACCCACAATTGCCTATTTCAATATCTATAACAAAATTTTCTGGTTGATAACTCTTATAATCAATATCTTTGAAACCTCCACGACCTGCTTCCATGGAAGAAAAATATGTCTTTCTTTCCTTCACGATGGCTCCTTCTCTGCAACAACTTATTTCATTATGTTGGTTTAAATATATGTTTTAACTTGACATAGTCAATTAAACATGACATTACAACATTTTTATTATACACCTAAAATCAATCTAACTTTTAAAAAATAAATAAATAAACTAACATTATAAAAAATATATAAAAACTATTTACTTGTGGATCTAATGGCCTAAAACATTTCAATCGTCTAACATTTGATCCAATGGCTCACACATAGACACATTGACAGCTAGGAAAGTTGTTTTCAAATAAGAACGCCTTACGGCGTAAATATATTTTACTTTTTCACTAACTTCTTTTAATGAGTTACTTCTACTTTTTCACTAACTTCTTTTAATCAGTTACTTCTTTCAAACTTCATCATACACCATTAAAAAAAAACAAAAAACATACACCACCACAAATCATACACCGTTAAAAATATTTATAAAATACCCCAATATAACCATATAAATTTTAATATATATACAACACCCCAATATAACTATATAAGACTCACCTCCACCATTTTCTAACTATATAACTATATCATTTACCAATAATATGATACCATATAAAGCCACATAGGAAATTAAGATATTTACCAATGATACATTACACTGCTATGATGCAGCGTAGAAAGAGAAGTATGAACAATCACATCTATAGCCATGGCAACCAGATACAAACTATAACTTTTCCAAAAAAAAACCGAAGTTATAATTATGTTTTAAAAAAAAAAAAAAAAAAAACTTAAAATTTTCGAAAAAAATCTAGATATTTTGGAAAAGTTCAAACCACCGAATATTAATAAATATAAATAAAAATAAAAATAAAAACTCGCTCTTAAAACGAAATTTATCTATTTTTACGTTACACCAGGGAGGCATTATTATACTTATCAAATATGAATAAAAATATTAAATTTAATTTGTAAAAGTAGTGCCCCGCCTACCAATCACATCCTTTAGTTCGCACACTCAACCGCCTGCGACACTTCTAGAAAAATCATTTCGAACAATGAGTCGACAGTGCCGAAAAATAAAATAAAGTACGCAACATTCCGTTGGAAAAAAATTCAACCTTCCAACAGAAGAATTTGGAGATCCACAAATTGATTAGGCCTGTGCTAACCTTAAACCGGAGAAAGTGTAATGTTTTGCATTCCGAATAGTATGTTTGCATTCATTCATTTAGAAAGTAGTACACAAATAATACATACTGTTTCAAAAAATTTACAAATAACACCCTAACACAACAGAAAACCCTAAATCCTCAATGCTACGATATTGTTCCAAGAAATTTACAAATAACACGCTAGCACAACAGAAACCCTAAATCCGCCAATGCTTTTGCAGTATGTTAAATTCTAGCATTCTCTCAAATTCAATCAATGTTATTATCGGCATACAATAGGACTCAAATTTTCCTGAAACGGTTAAACAAAGATGCACCTCATACAATATAGTGTCTCTATTCCACAAAAGAATAACCTCCACAAAATCCAAATCATAATGTCCGCTCCCTATGGTCTTTTGCGGCCATTACTGAGACCAAAAAGCAGCCGCAGCCGCAATAGATCTCAGTAAAATCGAGAGGCCAAGAAGGGGATGAATGACGCCATGAAAGCAGCCATTAAAGAGGGAACGACGGCCATTGAAGCAGAGCCCGTCTCCATGGTCGGACTGGGAGATGGTGCAGAGGCATCTGTTGCTGTTGCTGCTCCTGCCCCCATCATTAACATCGCAACAATCAAGAGCGCTGCAGATGCGTAGTTACCGGTGCCTGCCATTCTTGCTCAAGGCACACAACACACCTTTTCCTGCTAATTGATGCTGAAAAGCCGAAATCTTAAGCAAAATCCGTGCGAGTAAATCGAAATCTCAGACAGACCAACCCAAATGCAAAGCGGCAATCTTCTCTTTGAGATTCGAACACTCGATCAGGAGGAACAGAGATGTGATATCACAGAATTTGCACAAGGTAAAGATGGCGAGTTCCGTCATTTATAATCGTCTGAGTCTAATTTATTTTAATTATATTACTCTTTCCGAACGCGTGATTTGTGGGTTGGCCACACGTAACAAGACAGCTTGGCAATACGTGGGTGTGGACGCGATACGCGTTTTGTTTTGACAACCTTTCGGTACTTTTGGTTGACCCATTACACTCCACGTGGCAACAAATAATTTGGTAAGCGCACTACTAAAGAAACAGGTTACGGTACGGCATGTAGAGTATAGTCCATTCACATGATGCTTTATGGCGACACCTTTGAGTCGGTCCACCGTTTGATCCTTTTCCTCTCAGAAATTTCTGCCTTCGTCACGTGGAAAATTTCAAAGCCGTGTTTTCAATGAAAATTTCATTTGAATATTTTGGGATTGTTCATATTCTGACATCAAAGTCGGTAACATGGAAAATTTCAGATTGCAAATTCCCAAAAACGATTCAAGTATTCTCTTCAATTTGAAATCATATAAAAACTAAAGTTCTTTGATTGATAATTCTAGAAGACTTGAATCTCGCCTAAAAGTATATTAACTTACTATTAAGTTTTTATCAAATACCTCAATTTTGAAATCATTTTGGCATCCTCAATTTTGAAATCATTTTGGCAATTTCATGATGGGTGTTTATATGTTGGGGAAGGAGGCCTAAATAGTTGTGTTACTTCTTGAGGTATTTTGGTTGTTGTATAATGTATGTAGGTTATGTTTTTTTTGTAATTTCACTTGCAATACTTACAATGGAGCAAGTGTAATAGATTATGTAATTTGCTCGCATAGTTTGTGTGAAAAAATGGAGGAAGTGCTGATTGGAAATCAAGTTTGGGATTTAAAATCAGATCACAAGTCAATTTATTTAAGTTTCTCTTGGACCGAAAAGAAGCAATTAGGGTCAAAAACTCAGCGTGTTCAACAAAATCCCCCAAAGGGCATACTTCTTTTGACTCCTTAATGTCTTCTGTAAGAACGATTATAGCAGGGCTCAGTGTCTTAGAGCTTTTCAAAAAGCTTAGAAAGGTCCAAAGGTTAAGAAAGATCCTTACGATCGATTATCTGGAGTTCACCTTCCTTTTATCCAAGGTACTACTGATAAAATCGCAAGGATATTGAAGAAACACAATGTCTCTTCAACTTTCAAGCCTCTCCGCACTATCTGTGGTTCTCTTAGATCGGTTAAAGACCCGATTTGCCCGATGGATGGTAAGGGTGTTTATTTGATTCCATGTTCCTGTGGGACCCCTTACATTGGTGAAACTGGTCGATCTATTAACCAAAGAATTCATGAACATGTCGTTGACCTTAGACATGGTAGATCTCGGTCCTCTGCCTTGGCAGAGCATGCTGAAAAAACAAATCACCATATTTGTATTGAAGATACTAAGGTTATTGCAACTATTGACCACTTCCACCACCGAAAGTTAAGGGAGGCCTTGGAAATAGAAAAGAGGTCGGTTAACCTTAATAGGGATGATGGGTGGAATGTTAGCAGATGTCGTGATTCTCGCTCACTCTGTAACATCTTTGGATTCTCTATCCGTACGTGCTCTTATTTTTCTAATTTGATTTCGGTTAGGATTTTTGTTTTGTTTTTATTTTATTTTATTATATATATATATATATATATATATATATATATATATATATATATATATATTATTTATTTATTTTTATTTTTATTTTTATTTTTTAATTATTATATTTTTATTTTTATTTTTATTTTTATCATTATTATTATTTTAATTTTTTAATTTTTTTTTTTAAATCTTACCTCTTTAGTATTATTAAATTATTTGATTAATTACAACTATTATTATTATTATTACTTATTTATTTATTTTATTTTATTTTATATTTTATTTATTTATTTAATTTATTTTATTTGATTTTATATTTTATTTTTATTTTATTTTTATTTATATAGAATTTATAATAAAAACATAATCAAATTTAAAAAAATAAAAATAAATAAATAATAATAATATTTTTCTTTTCTAGTCAAACTAGTCGTTTTCCCACCCGCTAGTCGATGTTCTCCCGTTCTACTTAACCGGTTTCGACCGCCTTTCTATCTTTGTGTCGATGATGAAGCACACTGGCTGGTTCGAAACGCGTCGACAAAAATTTCTTTTATGTGATTTTCACCGAAAATTATTACACACATTCTATGGATCACAGAAGCCAAATTCCTAAAATTGTAATACCTTCAAAATAACGCTAGAGAGGCTCTTCGAGAAGGAGGAAATCTCATTTCATGGCCTTTATAGTCACGGATTAACACATTTAATTCTAAGTGCACTTGCTGAGTGCAAAAGAGCAAAAATTAAGAAGTCTGAAACAAATTGCTTTCTGCTTAATGCTTGGTTTGACGAGGAATGCAAAAAGGCAAGGAGAAGGTGGAAGGAATCAAACAAGGATAACATAAAGCTCAAAGCTTACAAGCAAATAGTAAGAAAGAAAAAATCTGATTTCATGGTTTCGAGGAGAGAAAAACTAATCTTCCTTGGGTAAAATAACCCCAAAATTATTCTAGAAGGAGCTCCAACCGAAAAAGGTGCAAACTGCAAACAACATTACAGCTTCTAAATGGTTCGACTATGCAAGACAAATTTATGAGCAAGATCCCAAGGTTGACCCTCCTCCCTTCGTCAACACAGACACAAAACTCTTCACAGTGCAAGATGTAGAGATGGGTATTATCAAGTTGGGCGCTAGAAAAGCAAAAGACTTAAATGAAATCCAAGCAGAATATCTAAAGTGGGGCTTAAAATTATTTCACCTCACATTACAAAAAAATTCAACAACATCATACAGTAGGGGTTCCCCACAGATTGGACAACTAGTATGGCAATACCTCTTTTCAAGAGTGGTGACATCAATAATCCCTCCAATTATAGAACCATAATGATAAACCCCTTGTTTGCAAAGTTATTTGGAAGCATGTTAGAAAAGAAAATCAGCTAGTGGGTAGAAGAAAGAGATAAACATGCTAAATGGCAAGCAGGTTCTAGACCTAAACATTCCACAGTTGATCATCGTATAACTTTAAGGAACATCATTGAAAAAGTTTGGAGAAAAAAAGAAGAATTTTTTTGTTGGTTTTTTTATTTTAAAAAAGCCTTTGACGCGGTTCCTAGGGATAAGCTTTGGGGTAGAATGGAGGAAGTCGGGGTTCCCGAGCATTTGAGAGCAGCTATGCATAGGCTGTATGAAGAGGTGAAAGTCAAAATTAGAACTTTAGTAGCCATTTCTGAAAGTTTTAGAAGCGATATCGGGGTCAAGAAAGGTTGCCCATTATCTCCTACCCTTTTTGGGTTATATATTGACAAGCTTGAAGAGTGGCTAAATTCGCAAGGGGGTGACGGCATCCATTTGGGCAAGTTCATTATAAGGTTTCTTTTGTACACAAATGACCTTATATTGATTGCTAAATCGACTCTTGGTTTGCAAGAGCACTTACGTTCCCTTGAGCATTTTTGTAGAAGGGTGGGGATGCAAGTCAATATTAGCAAAACGAAAGTAGTGGTTTTCTCTAACAAAAGAAAGCATAACCAGCAAAAGTTCTACTTTGAAGGCAGCATTCTGGAAGAAGTTGCAGACTACAAATACCTTGGAATTGACTTCAACAGAAATTTAAGTTGGGATGGTTGTAGAAAGAAAAGAACTTTAGGGGGTTGGAAATCATTTTATGCTCTTCAAAACATGTGTAGAGAGGCAGAGTTGTGGGACTGAAAAACCACTCTAACTCTTTTTGGGCTTCTAGTGATTCCGGTGATTCTCTACGGTTATGAACTATGGGCTAGCAGTACAACCGAGATGTAGTGGAAACAAATTGAGAAAATTCAGAAGCGTTTGACTACAAACAAATTCAAAATTAAAAGTGCAGTTCCTTATGCTATCATGTTAAGTGAAACAGGGGCTGCTCCTATTGAAGCAATTTCTATGGTGCAATTCATAAGGTATTTGAAAAAAATTGAGCAAATGGAAGAGGGTAAATGGCCTAAGGTTGTGTTTAGTGAAAGATTGTGCAAAAGAAAGAAGACTTGGATGCGACAAAATAACAAATGGTTTAGTAAATGGGGTATTTTCTTGAGCATGTGTCCTACAAACAGTAAAGAGATAAAAACTTTTGTTATGGATAAGTTCCATCGTACGCACTTGGGAGAAAGAGCTAAGGAGAAAGAAGAAGTACCACATTGAAGAGTTTAACCCCATTCATAACCATCAGCAAAAGGCATACATAGGGGCCAATATTTCTTGGAGATCTCAAATTTTTATTGCTCAAATAAGGACTAATTCTCATCAAATCTGTTGTAAAATAGGGCGCTGGAAAATGCCAAAAGAAATGTGGGAGGAAAGAGTATGTATTTTTTTCTCTTCCGAAAAAGTGGAAACAAAAAAACATTTCATTTTAGAATGCGAGGCCTTCAAAGACAACAGGGAAAATTATGCAGGTATTTTGGCAGCTAGTTCTTGGGATAATCTATTTAGCAAAGAGTTTGTCGAGAAGTTGGGAGCGGTTATTGTAAAACTTCACAGGAAAAGGGCCGAATACAAGAGCCGGATGAAGAAGAAATTTGTCCCATAGGCTATTTTTAGCCTCGTGGACGTTAAAAGTACTTTCTTTCTTCCTTAAGGTCTAATACGAGGTTGAATCTCATTATAGTAGCCTCTCATTGCATGTTTGCCCCGATTGGTTGGTTACTTAGGTAAATGTGTGAAAAGAGTGTTACACACTATATCATTATTCTAGGTCCAAACTAGTTCATCATCAAAATCATTCAAAGTCATCGCATTATGATTCAAAAGGCATACATAGTTTTTCCATTCCCCAACTAACTCACCTAAAATCTCTAAGTCGCTAGCAAATAGCCAATTCTACAACCAACCCACCGAACCTCTATTTAAACCAACATCTACCAACTTTGAGTACCCTCTTTTAAGATTTCAAAATAGTCAATATATTACTATTTTATTAACAATTTAAATTCATTTAAATTCATTTTTTATTACTAGTTTATTAACAATTTAAATTCATTTAAATTTATTTTTTTATTTCTTGTTCTTAGTTTTACTTTATATACTTATTGTTGAGATTCAACAAGATGATGAGCTTAGTGAAAATGAGTCGCCTTCACTAAGTGGGCTCGCAGGCTATTTTTAGGTGTAAGTCTATTTTTAGACTATGTCTACTTTTAGACATGGTGATCATATTTCAGAAGTTGCAGGATGTTATTTGTTGATGGTTTTTCAAGTTGGAAAAATAGATGAAATTCTATTTTTAGAATATTGGGCGAAGTCTATTTATAGATCGTCGATCTAAAAATAGATGTGTCGATTATTATTAGCCCTTAATAATAAATAATCAGACTCTAAATATCAACTTATTCTCTTAGAGCACTTTATTTCAGTATACAGTTTTGGCAAATTAGTGGGCTACAGGAATTACGCAATTCCTAGGGTTTATTGGTGGCTCATGCATGAGGACTCAGTTAGAACTGAAGTGGCAAAGTTATGATAGAGTTGGAAGAGTAGTTCATGGAGTTGTTATTCAGTTTAACTCAGTTATTGGAGTTAAACTAAGTTGAACTAGTTATATCTAGTCTAACTGAATGATACACTAGTTAGAGTGGAGTGAATTAATTAGTTAATTAATTCACAAATAATAACTCATTAATCAACTAAAAAAATACAACAGTTAACTACAGTGCATGTCAGTTCCAGTGGAGACTCAGTGGAGAGATAGGTGAAAGGGCAAGATGGACTATCTATTGTGACTATAGTGATGCATTGATTGCACCACACACGCATTGGAGTCACCAATAAGGATTGTGCAGTCAAGGCAAGGGTAATTCGAATTCATTCAGAGCTATTCTTCAGCAGGGATTGCGCAGTGGAGGCAGGCTATCAGGTGGCAAGAAATTAGTGCATGGATTTGCAGATTTCTTTTATGTTAGTGTGTGACAATTGATTGAACTGAGAGCTTGATGTACTAAGATTTGTATGAGATTGTTACATGATCTCCATGATACATAATATATGATAGTTGGGGTTTTCAGCTTTAGGCTTTCTCGTTAAACAATTGCATTATGTGTGATTGTTTGTATTGCTTCATGTGTTTGGAATTGATTTTATTTTCTGCAAAAGATTAACAGTGGAAGGATTATGTATTTAGCAAGAAGATAAAATATTGTTAGATCAGGAGAATCTGGATATATACATGCATCTTGGATATAGTTTCTACATGGTATCAGAGCAGTGTTAAATCTTGAAGATTGAAATTGTGAATAATTTTTGAGTTTGTGCTGGTGGACAATTTGAATTTGCTTCATAAAATTCTTGGTGCGACAGTTGAGTATACCTTGAAATGTCTTTCAATGGGTTGCGATTGGAGTATGCCCTTAATGGCAGCTCGAATTACATAGCCTGGAAGGATAGGATGGAGGCAGTGCTAGAGGATAATGGACTGAAGGAGTTCATCGATAGCGATGTTCCTAAGCCGGGATCTAGCGATGCTGCATTACTTGGCGCATGGTAAAAGAAGATACCAAAGACAAGAAGAATTATGTTGGAAGGTGTGAAGGACCATATTGTGTCTGACGTTCATGGGAAAGCCACTCCATTTGCAATGTGGAAGGCTTTGATAGATTTGTTCTAAAGCAGCAGTGACTAGAGGAAGTTGGCGCTGAAAGATAAGCTCAGAAAAATAAAAATGGAGAAGGGCGACAGTATTCCAAAATATCTCACACAGTTTTTCCACTGTAGAGATGAACTGGGAAGTGTGGGGATTACTGTTGATGATGAATACTTTGCGAGCTTGGCTCTCCTTAGGCTTTCGAAGAGTTGGCATAGCTATGAAGACTCTATCAATGGACAAGAGAAACTATCGGGATGGGAGCGACTTTGGTCAGATCTTGTGCAGGAGGAGATAAGGCGAACTACCAGGGACGGCTCTTCATCGAAGAATGAAGATGAAGAGAATTGTGCTTTGGCTACCAAAGAAAGGAAAGGGAAGGGGAAGAAATTTCCTTCAAAATCCGAAACTAAGGGCAAGAAGCAAGATTTGTCCAAGGTGAAGTGTTTTCACGGTCACAAACATGGGCATTTCGCCACTTATTGCCCACAAAAGAAGAAGAACAAGAGGGCTGCTGGAGCTGCAGCTGGAGAGGCCTTAGCCTCACAATTTGAACTTGATTTCTCTTTGATCGCATGCTTGGTTTCAAGCTATATGGGATCGGTGTGGTATCTTGATAGTGGTGAGTCTTTCCATACAACGGGAGATAAGGAGTTTTTTAGTGACTTGGAGGAGAAGGACCTTCAAATGCATATAGAGATAGGCGACGATGGTCGATATAGCGCGATCGGCATTGGGACCATTACCTTTGAGAGGGATTCAGGTAATATATTTCTGTTGAAAGATATTATGCATTTTCCAGGTCTGAAGAAGAACTTGGTCTCGGTCGCAATGTTGGAAGATAGAGGTTATGATGTTGTTTTCAGTGAGGGAAAATATTTCCTTCGACATAAAACTGTTGGAAATACTGAGAGGGGGGTGAATCAGTATTTCTTTCTAATTTTTATTTTTACCAGTTAGATCACTTATATTTAGAACATAATATGAACAATAAGAATAAATGATTTTATTAATTTCTTCTTTACAATAAATCAAGTACAATATATGTAGGGCTCCAACCCTAGATGAAGAAACCAATCTTCAATTTCCCATGCTCCAACCTATATTTTCCAAGCACCGACTTGGACTTCCAAGGCTCCAACCTTGTCAATTCTGAGGCACCAACCTCAAGGGCTCCAATCCTATATCTGGTAGAGGCTCCAACCTGGTCTATTGAGGACTCCTATCCTCTAGGGCTCCAACCCTATCTTCCAAGGCACCGACCTTGACTCTATGAGGCTCCAACCTCTTTGGCTCCAACCCACAACTTCACTTCATCAAAATATCTTTGGTTATTCTTCACGACTCCCAAATTCTTCTTCAACGAGCCCTGACAATCGTCACTTAGTCTTCATTGTAGTATCCACGTTACGTCATCAATGAAAACCTTTTCTTTTTAGAAGGTGTCACCACTGCTCTTCATTGTACCCAAACAATTTCTCCAAGTTACCTCATGATGGTTTCAATGCATCATGGTCTAAAATAATGTCTCCAAGATCAGCTAAGGCTTCTCAACAAGCTATCTTGAAATGGATTTAAGACAAATGTACAAAGCCTTCTCCAATATGCTTTCACACTACTCTTAGAGTGTTCTTAAACAGGTTATCAAAACCTGAAGTGTCCTTCAATTATGCTTCAATCAAGGGTTTCCAAAATTTCTTCAAGGCCAATGTCTTCAAGGGAGTTTTACAATGTAGATTGTCAGTCTTCTATATCTTCTCATGTCCAAAAAATCTTCACATATTCTTCTAAAGACACCTCAAGGTTTGGTCCAAAGTTTTCTTTAGAAAAGTGTCAAAAACTACTCTAGAATTCTTCAATGGATTCTTGAAATCTTGCTTCAAAGTATCTGTTCTCGGAGACTGCTCTAAACAAGTTCACTTCTCAAATTTTTCTCCAAACAATCCAAGGGTCGTCAACTCTGCTTCATAAATGAATTCAAGATACTTGATATTTCTTTTAAGGATCAGCTCAGGTCTATCAACAGATGCCCAAGGTATGCTCAAACTTCTAATTAAATAACAGGTTCCAAAGCATAACTTCTGGTTCCAATTTGACAATTGAATTTTTTATTTACAATTTCAAACTTCTCTGAAAAAAGGTGTGTGGCTTCTCGAATAGACTAAGATCTGTAATGTGTGAATCAATATTTGCAAGCTTTTTATGAGGTGTTCTGCCAAGATGTTTTTTTTTAATGAGCTATCACATGTATTCAGGAAAACCCGAGCTTTGAATATTCTCAAATATGTTTTCAAAGATGATTCACCTCAAATTAATTCAATTTTTCTCAAAATTGTCACTTCAGTTTAATAAGCCACCACAGGTTTGGAGGTCCAAGATCTTAATTGGTAATTGTTCCTTGTTCAATGTTGAAAATTAACCCAACCAATGTTATGCCTGATCTCCTCGGCCTCCTATCTTCGTTCTTCTTTTTATCTCTGAAATATGCACTGAGTTGGTGATAAAAATGGAGTGTTTGACATCTTATTTATACAGGTTTTGACCAATGATGAATAGACAGGTCGGTTGGGTGAAAGAGTATGAGCATACACAAGTTGGCTCAAGTCGGCTAGGCAAAAAATATATATTTTTCAACTTAAAAATTCAATTTCTCACAAAATATTAGGAGTTTGAGGGCAAGTAAGGGCTTGTTAGAAAGTGGAAAAATTCCTCTTTAAGGTGGTGTAGGATTCATTTGGAAAGGATGCCTCCAAGCTGTCCAAAATTATTTTTCTTTGTGACTGCTTTTAAAATATTTAGTGTAGAAGATGATTAGGACAGTATGGCTTCTTTTTTTAGCTTCTCCATTGTTTGTCTTCTCCATTATTTGGCTTCTTCATTATCATAGGAACATGTAGGACATTCACATCATCATGGTAATGTCCAGAAATGAGTGCATCACCCATGTCATCACATAATGGTGCAGTGATATATATTATAGTGCAGAATTATTAGGATAACTCCAAAATAGTCTTCCAACCCTCAAATGATCTCCAAGTATCAAAGTGTATGACATCATCACATAACATCAAGGGTTAAGTTCTAGATCATCAAGTGCATGCAACATTATATCAAGGACTTCTTAGGGCTTCTTTCATTAGTGGTTTGACTTCTTCGTGATATGACATCTTCATTGATGGCATGACATCATCATCTTGAACCGGACATGTCAAGAATATTGATATCTCGGTTAATGCCATATTGACATCAATGACAACCTTGACCAACAGTCTCCCCCTTTTTCATTGATGGCAATATTCTTGCCCTTCCAACATTCTCTCCCCCTTTGACATAAATGGCAACGGGGTGCCCAAGTACTCCCCCTATCTAGCTTCTTTTCTTCATCAATGATAGATATGTAGCTCCCCCTGTCATGGTGCTCTTCCTTCTGGCAATGTTGTTCATGATAGACGTGTTTGCATTTCTTTATGTGATGAACCAACTTCCCCTGCTTGCATAAACTCCTCTAGCTCAAGAAAGATTGTTTGCTTTGAGATCTAATGGAAGACATCTTCAACAATGGTCCATCGGATGAGAATGGATTATGTTACTCAAAGGAGTTGCCGATGAGAGATGATTTATCAAAATATCATTGTCCATATGTGATTCATCAAGGATTTCATAGGGCCCTTTCATGGATAGCTTATGCAAGAATGATTAAGAGCTCCCCCTAACTGTAGGCATGGTCTCCTTTTTGGCAAAGTCTCATCATTAAACACTTGGGATATCACATCTGCCAAGGATATCTTCATCAAATCAGCAACATGTGTTGTTGGCTGAAGTGTCTAAGAGACTTTCAAATCCAATTTGCTTCCTTCTCCATACTTGTGTAACATTCTTCTCTTGCATAGTTCTAGCTTGTTCAGGGGCCCATGTCAAGTTACAATCAGGTGCCATATGTCCAATTTTATGGCAATTGAAGAACTTTATCTTGTTCATGAATAATAAATCATGACTTATTCTTGCAAAATTGCTTCTAGGAGATTGACGGGGACCATTATATTTGTCCTTGTGGTATGCCCTACAATCCTTTGCCATGGGTCCAAAATTTTTACAAGAATAACAATAACCAAAAAATATACTTTGGTACCTGGAGGATGGAGATTGCCTTTATGCACTTCCAAAGTCATTATGTCTTGGGATTCTTTGATCAAATTTATTGCCTCTTGCATTCTTGACACCATCCACATAACTTCTTGGAGTGGGGTTTCTTCCAGTGTCACTTTGAATCTTCTCCTTTTCTTTGTTGGAGCTGGGGGCATCAACATTTCTTCAGGCTTCTCCACATCCTTGTTGTTTGAAGAATTAGGGTTTGCATTATTTGAAGGTTCACCTACATAGCCAAGACCTGATTTATCAAGGGGAGACCTCTGCTAACTTAGGATGTCATCTAGGGTTTGAGAGATTTTCAAGTTTTTATTCAGCAATTCAACTTCCTTTTCAAGAAAGACAATTTCTCCTTTCAACTTTTCACAATCTTCATCTTTCATAAGTAGTTACTTCTTCATTTCTTCCATCATCCTTGTTGCTTCATGTGCCTTGATTTTAAGGGAGATGATATTTGATTTCATTATGAAGACTTCTTCATTCTCCTTTACTAGACTACTCTCCAATTATTCTTTTATTCTTGTAGCTTCACATGTTTCAGCCTTAAGAAGATTGATGTCTAATTTTAGTTTCAAGATTTCTTCATCCTTTTCGTCTAGTTTGCATATCATGGTGTTTCTCTCCTTTTCTGCTTCATTAACTTGTCCTTCTATGAATACCAAATTTTCCATCACCTTCTCAGCTCCTTGCGCTTGTTTCCTTGCTTCTTCTAGTTGAGATCTAAGAGAGGAGACCTCTTCCTTGTATTGACCAATCTCTGCTTCAAGATAGTTCAAGCTCTTAATTCTTTGTTCAAGGTGGCTTGACAAAGTTTCTTCCCTTTTCTTTGCCTTATCCAATTGATTTGTTATAGATATGACTTCTTCATGATGCTTTCTTTTATTTTGATGAAATTCCTCTTTAAGTTTGGTGAGCTCCTCATCTCTTTCTTGTACTTGAAGCTTGACAAAGTCAACTTCCTTCCTTGTCTTGTCTTGGTTACCATCTTGCACTTTCTTCTTAATTTCCTCATCTTAATTTTTCAAACTTTTAATCTCTTCCATGGAAGCCATAATTTTATTCAAGAGATCTTCTTCAAAGTCTTCTTTGTTCTCTGAATCATCTTCTAGGTCTTCTTTAGCCTTGTTGGCATCTCTCTTATCTTCAGCTTCCTTGACAGATTTTGGACTTATTTCTTGTTTTCCATCATCTTCTTGACTAGAGATCATTGTTAATTCTCCTTTTGAGTGAAGATGATGAAGTTTTTCCCATATGACTTTTGTTGATGAACATTTTTCAAAATTTTGCCTTCACAAAATTTGGTAACCTATTCAAAATTGCCTTCATTGCTCTTGTATTGTACTCCTTGGATTCTTCGTCCATCGTGTCATTAGTAATCAATGATTTCCAAACTTCAATTCCTTGATTCTTCAAGAAATTCCTCATTCTTTCCACCCATATATCAAAATTTCCATTGAACAATGGAGCCTTCAAAAATTGATTTACTTCAATTTCTATGGTTGAGGAAGACACATCTTTAGGAGGATTGAAGACTTTCTTCCTTGGCTTTGCCATTTGTGTTCTAATGATAAACCTTCAAGCTGTTAGGCTTTGAGTGAAGGTACAGGCTCTGATACCAATTGTTGGAAATGCTGAGAGGGGGGTGAATCAATATTTCTTTCCAATTGTTATTTTTACCAGTTAGATCACTTATATTTAAAACACAATATGAACAATAAGAATGAATTATTTTATTAATTTCTTCTTTACAAAAAATCAAGTACAATATATGTAGGGCTCCAACCCTAGATGAAGACACCAATCTTCAATTTCCCAGGCTCCAACCTGTATTTACCAAGCACCGACTTGGACTTCCAAGGCTCCAACCTTGTCAATTCTGAGGCACCAACCTCAAGGGCTCCAACCCTATATCTGGTACAGGCTCCAACCTAGTCTATTAAGGACTCCAACCCTATCTTCCAAGTTACCGACCCTTAATCTATGAGGCTCCAACCTCTTTGGCTCCAACCCACAACTTCACTTCATCAAAATAACTTTGGTTATTCTTCACGGCTCCCAAAGTCTTCTTCAACGAGCCCTGATAATCTTCACTTAGTCTTCATTGTAGTCTCCACATTACGTCATCAATGACAACCTTTTCTTCTTATAAGGTGATGCAGGGGCATTAGACACTAGCCAGCAATGTAGGAGGTTTTGTCCACATGTTGTGGCTAGGAGGGTTCAAAATCACTTGAATTGTAACAGCTAGGTGTCAATACCTCAGCTGATTGTATTGTTTTAGATTAGTTAGAGTCGTAGAAGTCGAATAGCTCAGTCAGTCTAGCTGTCATATTTCAGTTAGTTGAGTCATTTTAATTAGGCTGTTGATTTTCTAAAATGGTCCTCATAGGGGAACCGAATAGACAAATGTTCATGTATATAAATGTAATCCCTCAGATGTATCAGAAGAGAGAAGAGGGGGAGAAGAGGAGAGATTTCTGCAATAAAACTCTGTGTGTTAACAATTATTTCCAGTTAAATGATTTCAATGCTCATTGACCATCGAATTGTCTCGAATTCTTATTAATGAAGAAATTGTTTGATTGAGAAACGATTGTACACTGGTTCGGTGTGAAATCGTTGAGAATGGTGATTGTATAATTCCGCATTATCTATCTATTGCTCCCGTGAATTGGTTGGATAAACCCTGCGAGTTAAATTTCACCGTAGTCCTCTGTCTATATTTTTATTATGAAATTTCCCACTGTATAATCGTAACGAATTCAATTGAATGAACCCAAGCCATAGACCGGAGTTAAGGCATATGAAGGGCATCCCAACCCCGACTCAACCTTTGGTTGATCACTGTAGCAAAACCACGAGTGGATTCCAAAAGGTGGATTGCCCATATCGCACCGCTTTCGTGAAGAAGGCGGTATTTTCTGAATTGAAGCGATTCCATAGAGCCTTCGACACGTGGCACCGGACGGGAGTACAAAACTGCCTTTCCGTATTCTCATCACACGTTAACGTTCGTACCAGGAGGTCGAGCGATATCGTTGAGTGCCGTCGATCTGGCGCAGAGTCATCGGACGGTGGTCGTCTGACGGAGATGCGCGAGGTTTAAACAAGGTACAATGAGTGCGTTGATTGGGCGATTGAACGTAGATGCGGGGCCCAGAGCCAAGGTTTATTTAAAAGTTATTTATTCAAAAAGGCGTGCGTATTAATATAAAATCTCAAGGGTTATAACCTTAGCTCAAGGCTTGGAGACAATTATATAAGTCAAATATATAAGTGAAAAGTCGTGAATATATGTTTATTTATCAATTTCTATGAAATTGACAAATAAAACCAAGGAAAGGAAAGAAGACCACATGGGGAAATAAACAAAGAAGTTCAGGAAGGGAAATGCTGACAGAGCCACGCTACAGGAGTTGACTAGCTCTCCAGGGGGCTGACTTTCAGCGTTGTTGCGTCATTCGTGGTATCAGAGCCATTGTTTTAAGGTTGTTTTTGCAGAAGAGTTGACATGGCAATCCGAGTTGGTAGAGGTGGTGGCAGAAGGAGGCTTGTTGCCAACGCAGAGGTGTTGGGGATGTTGCAGAGGGTCGAGGCCATAATGGATGCCATGGAGCTTAGACAGCCCAGAGATCCTGAAGACATCAGTGAACCTGAAACAGAAGAAGCTGAAGAAAATGTTGAGATTCCTCCTTACATGAGGCTCCTTAGAACTGTTCTGGGGTCTGTAGTTAAGCCCAGAATTGAAGTGTTGAGTTATGCAGGGGGACTGAATCCAGAGGAACTGGTGGATTGGATAAATGAAATGAAAAAATTCTTCGATTATGAGGAGATAAGTGAAGATAAGAAGGTCAATTTTGTAGTAACAAAGCTGAAAGGACATGCTGCACTTTGGTGGGATGGAGTGTAGGTAGAAAGGAGGAGAGTTGGCAAGCAAAATATCAAGAGCTGGACCAGAATGATGGCTAAATTAAAAGGTAAATTCTTGCCTAGTGATTACCAACTGACATTGTATAAGAAATTCAGAACCTGAGACAGAGGTTGTTGACAGTAAAAAAATACACAGAGGAATTCTATAGAGTAAGCATAAGGGCTGGGCAATTTCAAGACACACCTGAGAAGACTGCCAGATATGTGAATGGTCTCAAGCTGGAGATCCAAGATGAGATTGGTCTCCTGTCTCCTAAGACAGTGGAAGAGGCCTATCAAATGGCCTTGAAAGCAGAGGAGAAACTCCTAAGGAAACAGTCTGCCAAGAAGAGAGGTACTTTACGTGGAAAGGGAAGTCAGGGTGGTAGAGGAAAGCCTACTACACCCAGGGATGGAGCTAACAGTAGCTCACTTCAGAATGCATCTACAGAGGATGATGCAAGGGGAAGAAGGGGTTCTTACAGAGGAAAAGGAATAGGAGGCAAAGATAGAGGCAGGGGTAGAGAATTGAGGTGTTATAGATGTCAGCAAGTGGGACATAAGCACTATGAGTGTCTAGAGAATGTGGGTGCTGGTCCAAGAAATGCTGTTGTTGCCCAGGCTGAAGAAGAGGCAGAAATTGAAGAAGAAATTCTTCCAAAGAGGGGAGAATCCTTGGTGGTAAATAAGGTCATGTTGAAGCAAGCTAAAGAGATCACTGAGCCTGCACAAAGCAAGCATTTGTTTAGGAGCATATGAAAAGTCCAAGGGAAGTGCTGCCAGCTAGTCATTGATAGTGGTAGCACAGACAATCTGGTTTCCACTGAGGTGATAGATAAATTGAAGTTGAAGACAAGGGAGCATCCAACTCCCTACAGGGTGTCCTAGCTGCACAAAGGGCACCAGCTGGTTGTAAAAGAGCAGTGTGAGATAGAGCTGCAAATGCGCAAATACAAAGATAAGGTCCTGTGTGATGTAATGCCCATGGATGTGTGTCATATACTGCTGGGTAGACCTTGGCATTTTGACAGAGCAGCAGTGCATGATGGCAAGAAGAACACTTACAAGTTCTTCAAGGATGAGGTACATCATACATTGATACCCATGGAAGAAGGAGAGCCATCTAGCCGAGTGATTGATCCAAAGACCTTTTTGCTGAGAGGGAAGGAATATCTACAGTAGATAGAAGAAGAAGAGGTAAGATTTTCTTTATTTTGCAAACCTAAGGTAGTTCTTACTTCTACAAAGATTTCTGATTTGCCAGTAGAAATCCAAGAGATGTTAGAGGATTACTGTGACATTGTTGTGGATGATTTACCTGATGAGCTGCCACTTGTGAGAAAGATCAGCCATCAGATAGATTTTATCCCTGGTTCAAATCTGCCAAATAAGGCAGTCTACATAATGACTCCCAAGGAAAATGAGGAAATCAGGAGACAAGTACAGGAATTGGTGGACAAGGGGCTGATTAGAGAAAGTCTGATTCCATGTGCAGTACCAGTAGTATTGAGCCCAAAGAAAGATGGAGGCTGGAGGATGTGTATTTATTCCAGAGCAATCAATAAGATCACAATCAGGTACAGATTCCCTTTGCCCAGAATTGAGGATTTAATGGACTGTTTGAGTGGTGCTAAATATTTCTCAAAGATAGATTTGAAAAGTGGATACCATCAGATTAGAATAAGAGAGGGTGATGAGTGGAAGACTGCTTTTAAAACAAATGAAGGACTATATGAATGGATGGTAATGCCTTTTGGGTTGTCAAATGCACCTAGCACGTTTATGAGGCTTATGAATGAAGTATTGAAATAATTCATTGGTAAATTTGTGATAGTGTATCTGGATGATATATTAGTTTTTAGCAGAACTAAAGAAGAACATTTAAGGCATCTTAATCATGTCTTGAAGAAGCTGCACCAAGAGAAACTGCTGATAAATTTGAAGAAATTCTCATTAATGAAGGAAGAGTTGGTGTATTTGGGTTTTTTTGATTCTGCAGAAGGATTGAAGATGGACCCAGAAAAGGTTAAGGCGATTATGGAGTGGCCTTCACCCAGGAATGTTTTTGAGGTAAGAAGTTTCCATGGACTTGCCAGTTTTTATAGAAAGTTTATAAGAAACTTCAGTAAGATTAATGCACCCATAATTGAGACGATAAAGACGAGCAAACAACCATTTAAGTGGACTGCTGATGTAGAAAGAAATTTTAAAATTTTGAAGCAAAAGATAACTGAGAAGCCTGTTTTGATTCTGCCTGATTTTACTAAACCATTTCAAGTAAAATGTGATGCCAGTGGGGAGGCCATTGGAGCTGTGTTGAGTCAGGATGATAGGCCTGTGGAATATTTCAGTGAAAATCTGAATGACACCAGACGAAACTATTCCTCTTATGAGAAGGAATTATATGCAATTGTTCAGGCACTGAAGAAGTGGAGACATTATTTGATGTCCAAGGACTTTGTATTGTATTTTGACAATCATGCTTTGCAGTATATTATACAGTAGCCTAAGTTGAAACATAAGCATGCTAAATGGGTTGAGGATCTCCAAGGTTTTAATTTTTTTTTGAAACATATAAGTGGTCAAGCCAATAAAGTAGCTGATGCTTTGAGTAGGAGGCACATGCTTGTTCAAGAAACAAATTTTGAAGTTGTAGGATTTGATTTTGTCAAAGAATTATATAAAACAGATCCAGATTTTAAAGAAGCATTTGACGCATGTAGTAACCTTGTTTTAACAGATAGAAGCCAGTGGCTAGATTATTTCCTGCAAGAGGACTTGTTATTTAGAAGAAGCCAATTGTGTGTACCAAGATGTTCCATGAGAGACAATTTGATCAAAGAGAAACATAGTGGTGGACTTACTGGACACTTTGGTACTGATAAGACTTATGAGCAGCTGAGTCACTTTTATTATTGGCCTAAGATGAGAACAGAAGTGGAAAAGTTTGTGAAGAATTGCAATATTTGTCAATATGCCAAAGGAAGGAGCCAGAATGCATGATTGTACACTCCCTTGCCTATTCCAAACAGGCCTTGGGACATGGTGAGTATGGATTTTGTTCTAGGATTGCCCAAGATTCAGAGAGGGAATGATGCAGTCTTTGTTGTAGTGGATAGATTCTCCAAAATGACACATTTTATTCCATGCTATAAAACTAGTGATGCCACCCATGTTGCTAACTTGTTTTTCAAAGAAGTTGTTAGATTGCATGGGTTGCCCAAGAGTATTGTTTCAGACAGAGACACCAGATTTGTGGGTCATTTTTGGAGGACACTGTGGAAGAAACTTGGTACCAAAATAAGTTTTAGCTCAGCTTATCATCCTCAGACTGATGGACAAACTGAGGTAGTGAATAGGAGTCTGGGAAATTTGTTGAGACGTCTTGCAGGAGAGCATCCCAAGCAGTGGGACCATATTTTTCCCCAGGAAGAATATGCATATAATGACTCATCAAATAGGAGCACAGGGCAGAGTCCATTTCATATTGTTTATGGAATGCACCCCAGAGGAATATCAGAGTTAATAAATCTGGGAAAGGCAGAGCTGAGGAGTGCAGATGGTGAGGAATTTTCTTTAGAGATCCAGGCCATACATGAACAAGTGAAACAACAACTACAAGGAAGCAGCATCAGATACAAAAGCAGGGCAGAATTGAGTATAAAAGAAGTTCATTTTGAAGTAGGAGATCAGGTTTTGGCACACTTGAGAAAGGAGAGATTCCCGAAGAAGCAGTACAACAAATTGAAGTTCCAAAAGATTGGGCCATGCCAAATACTTAGGAAGTTTTCTGCAAATGCTTATGAGATTAAATTACCTCCTGATGTTGGAATATCTCCCATTTTTAATGTTGCAGATTTGTACAAGTATGAAGATGATGGTGCAGAAGAAAGAGCAGCAGACAAGGAACAAATTGAGTGGAAATAACAGCTACCTCCATCTCAACCACTGCAACCAGAGAAGATATTGGATAAAAGACCATTCAGAAGGACTAGAGGACAAGAGTACTTTCAGTACTTGATTAAATGGAAGGACAAGCCAGAGGAAGATGCCACTTGGATGACTAAAGGAATGTTGCAGAAGATAGGCAGATCAGTAGAAGAGCTCATGGATAGGAGCCCATGAAGAAAATTGCCCTCAGGAGTCTGATGCAGGGGCATTAGACACTAGCCAGTAATGTAGGAGGTTTTGTCCACATGTTGTGGCTAGGAGGGTTCGAAATCACTTGAATTGTAACAACTAGGTGTCAATACCTCAGCTGATTGTACTATTTTAGATCAGTTAGAGTCGTAGAAGTCGAATAGCTCAGTTAGTCTAGCTGTCATATTTCAGTTAGTTGAGTCATTTTAATTAGGTTGTTGATTTTCTAAAATGGTCCTCATAGGGGAACCGAACAGACAAATGTTCATGTATATAAATGTAATCCCTCAGATGTATCAAAAGAGAGAAGAGGGGGAGAAGAGGAGAGATTTCTGCAATAAAACTCTGTTTTTTAACAATTGTTTCCAGATAAATGATTTCAATGCTCATTGGCCATCGAATTGTCTCAAATTCTTATTAATGAAGAAATTGTTTGATTGAGAAACAATTGTACACTGGTTCGGTGTGAAATCGTTGAGAATGGTGATTGTATAATTCCGCATTATCTATCTATTACTCCCGTGAATTGGTTGGATAAACCCTGCGAGTTAAATTCCACCGTAGTCCTCTGTCTGCATTTTTATTATGGAATTTCCCACTGTATAATCGTAACGAATTCAATTGAACGAACACAAGCCATAGACCGGAGTTAAGGCATATGAAGGGCATCCCAACCCCGACTCAACCTTTGGTTGATCACTGTAGCAAAACCACGAGTGGATTCCCAAAGGCGGATTGCCCATATCGCACCGCTTTTGTGGAGAAAGCGGTATTTTCTGAATCGAAATGATTCCATAGAGCCTTCAACACGTGGCACCAGATGGGAGTACAAAACTGCCTTTTCGTATTCTCATCGGACGTTAACGTTCGTACCAGGAAGTGGAGTGATATTGTCGAGTGCCATCGATCTGGCGCAGAGTCATCAGACGGTGGTCGTCTGACGGAGATGCGCGAGGTTTAAACAAGGTACGGTGAGTGCGTTGATTGGGCGATTGAACGTAGACGCGGGGCCCAGAGCCAAGGTTTATTTAAAATTTATTTATTCAAAAAGGCGTGCGTATTAATATAAAATCTCAAGGGTTATAACCTTAGCCCAAGGCTTGGAGACAATTATATAAGTCGAATATATAAGTGAAAAGTCGTGAATATATGTTTATTTATCAATTTCTCTGAAATTGACAAATAAACCCAAGGAAAGGAAAGAAGACCACGTGGGGAAATAAATAGAGGAGTTCAGGAAGGGAAATGCTGACAGAGCCACGCTACAAGAGTTGACCACCTCTCTGGGGGGCTGACTTTCAGCGTTGTTGCGTCAGAAGGTGTCACCACTTCTCTTCATCGTACCCAAACAATCTCTCCAAGTTACCTCATGATGGTTTCAATGCATCATGGTGTAAAATAATGTCTCCAAGATCAGCTAAGGCTTCTCAAAATGTTGTCTTCAAATGGCTCCAAGACAAATGTACAAAGTCTTCTCCAATATGCTTTCACACTAATCTTAGAGTGTTCTTCAACAGGTTATCAAAACTTGAAGTGTCCTTCAATTATGCTTCAATCAAGGGTTTCCAAAATGTCTTCAAGGCCAATGTCTTCAAGGGAGTTTTTCAATGTAGATTTTCAATCTTCTATATCTTCTCATGTCCAAAACCTCTTCACATATTATTATAAAGACACCTCAAGGTTTGGTCCAAAGTTTTCTTCAGAAAAGTGTCAAAAACTGCTCTAGAAGTCTTCAATGGATTCTTGAAAGCTTGCTTCAAAGTATCTGTTCTCGGAGACTGCTCTAAACAAGTTCACTTCTCAAATTTTGCTCCAAACAATCCAAGGGTCTTCAAATCTACTTCATAAAATGAATTCAAGATACTTCCTTGATATTTATTTTAAGGATCAGCTCAGGTCTATCAAAAAATGCCCAAGGTATGCTCAAACTCCCAATTAAATGACAGGTTCCAAAGCATAGCTTCTGGTTCCAATTCGACAATTGAATTTTTTATTTACAATTTCAGACTTCTCTGTAAAAAGGTGTGTGGCCTGTAGAATCGACTAAGATCTGTAATGTGTGAATCAAGATTTTCAAGCTTTTTATGAGGTGTTCTGCAAAGATGTTTTTTTTTATGAGCTATCACATGTCTTCAGGAAAAACCGAGCTTCGAATATTCTCAAATCTGTCTGCAAAAATGAGTCACCTCAAATTAATTTGAGTTTTCTCAAAATTGTCACTTCAGTTTAATAAGCCACCACAGGTTTGGAGGTCTAAGATCTTAATTGGTAATTTTTCCTTGTTCAACGTTGAAAATTAACCCAACTAATGTTCTTCCTGATCTCCTTGGCCTCCTATCTTCGTTCTTCTTTTTATCTCTGAAATCTGCACCAAGTTGATGATAAAAACGAAGTGTTTGACGTCTTATTTATACAGGTTTTGACCTATGATGAATAGACACGTCGGTTGGGTGAAAGAGTATGATCATACACATGTCGGCTCAAGTCGGCTAGGTAAAAATATATATATTTTTCAACTTAAAAATTCAATTTCTCACAAACTATTGGGAGTTTGAGGGCAAGTAAGGGCTCGTTAGAAAGAGGAAAAATTCCTCTTTAATATGGTGTAGGATTCATTTGGAAAGGATGCCTCCAAGTTGTCCAAAATGATTTTTCTTTGTGTTTGCTTCTGAAATCTTTAGTGCAGAAGATGATTAGGACAGTATGGCTTCTTTTTTTTGGCTTCTCCATTGTTTTTCTTCTCAATTATTTGGCTTCTTCAACACCATAGGAACATGTAGGAAATTCACATCATCATGGTAATGTCCAGCAATGAGTGCATCACCCATGTCATCACATAATGGTGCAGTGATATATATTATAGTGCAGCATTATTAGGAGAACTCCAAAATAGTCTTCCAACCCTCAAATGATCTCCAAACATGGTCATAAAATGCCATCATCAAGTATCAAAGTGTATGACATCATCACATAACATCAAGGGTTAAGTTCTAGATCATCAAGCGCATGCAACATTAGATCAAAGACTTCTTAGGGCTTCTTTCATTACTGGTTTTACTTCTTCATGATTTGACATCTTCATTGATAGCATGACATCATCATCTTGAACTAGACATATCAAGAATATTGACATCTCGGTCAATGCCATATTGACATCAATGAAAACCTTGACCAAAAGTAACGGGTCAAACCAAGAGGATAGGGATTTGAGTTAAGAATCTCTACAAGCTGGAGGTAGATGGCTACACTGCAATGATGGGCAAAGAAGAAGAAGTGGTGAGCTGGGATGAGGGCGAATTATGGCACAGGAGATTGGGCCATCTTCACCATGGCGCTTTGAGGATTTTGCAGCAGATTTCTACTGGACTTCCCAAGGGTACTCTTGCGCAGTCAGATCAGTGCAAGGGATTTACTATGGGTAAGTTTGTGAAGACCACCTTTCATGAAAAGGAGAACCGTGCTTCGGTGATCCTGGAGAGAATTCACACAGACGTGTGTGGACCTTTCTCGGTTGCTTCAATAGAAAAACACAAGTATTATGTTATATTTTTATGACTATTCTCGTAGATGCTGGATCTTCTTCATGCAGAAGAAGAGTGAAACATTCTCAAAGTTCTATGAGTTTAAAGCACTGGTGGAGAAGGATTTAGGGAAGCAAGTGAAAGCTCTACGGAGTGATAAACATAGTGAGAACAGTGGTAAATACATCTCAGGAGAATTAAAAAGACTTCGTAGCAAAGAAGGAATTCAAAGAGAACTCATAGCGCCCCTCATAACCCACAGAATGGGGTCACGGAGAGGAAGAACAACGATCATGAATGCCGCATGAGCTATGCTTCGAGAGGGAGCTAGACTTGCATGCAAGGAGTGAACCGCGCTACGAAAGATGAGGAATCTGGGGATGTGGATCAGAAATAATGGGTGAGGAAGATTCATTGAGTGGAGGATTCCACTCATGTAGAACCAAACATCTGACAATGCAGAAAGCGTACCACATAAGTTGAGAGACTGAAGCTTGATGCAGCACAAAATGTAGGAGTCCCTACATCACATCGTAGACAGAGATAGTCACCTGACTGATTTACTAGATATATGGCTCTCATGAGAAAGTGTATCGTGATAGAGCCATATTCTTTGAAGAAGCAGTGTAGGAGCCCACATGGGTAGATGCCATGGTGGAGGAGTATGACTCCATTGTCAGAAACAGTGCTTGGGAGATTTTTCCAAGGCCGGTGGGTAAATCGGTTGTAGGATCAAGGTGGATCTACAAGGTAAAGCAAGTTTTTGATGGGAATGTCGAGAAGTATAAGGTAAGATTTGTTGCCCGGGCCTTCTCACAGATCGAGGGGATTGATTATGAAGAAAACTTTGCAACAATCGCACGATATTATTCCATAAGGACCATCCCTGCTCTCTCAGCGCAGATGGGTTGGCACATTCATCAGATTGATGTGAAGACTGCGTACCTTAATAGGATCATTGAGGAAGAGGTGTACATTGAGTAGTCTGAAGGATTTGAGATCTTCAGCAGCGAGTCACATGTGTGCAGGCTCAAAAGAGCGTTGTATGGGCTGAAGCAAGCACTTCGTGCTTGGTACACACGGATTGACAACTATTTCACTGGACGTGGCTTCACCAAGAGTGAGGCGGATGCAAACCTGTACCAAATTGTGGTGGAGGGTAATATTTTAATCATTGTTCCTTATGTTGATGATTTAATACTAATAGGTGATGAGCAGTTGATACACTCATGCAAGGCAGATCTTGCAAAGGAGTTTGAGATGAAGGATTTGGGCCTCCTTCATTATTTCCTTGGATTGGAAATATGGCAGCGGGAAGGTGAATCCTTTCAGTCTCAAGGCAAGTATGCCCGGAGATACGATAGTTTCACATGGCGATGCAGCCTATCGACACTCCTCTTCCAGGAAATTGGAGGAAAGAGGATGCTACATCAACAGAGGTAGTGGATGCCACTGTTTATCGACAGTTGGTGGGTTCGCTCATGTATTTAGTTAATACAAGACCGTACATATGCTATGCGGTGAACCAACTTTCACAAGCAATGGTTAAGCCTACCAAGCTCTTTTGGAAGGCAGGCAAGCATGTCTTGAGGTATCTCAGGGGCACATCTGAGTATGGATTATGGTACAGAAAGACAGATGAGGTGAAGTTGCATGGCTTCACGAATGCAGATTGGGCAGGCGGCGCAACAGACAGAAAGAGCACATCAAGAGGGGTCGCATCGGATCTATAACGCCTTAGTAATTGTGTGTTAGGTCCCAGGATTTGGCCGATTGGCTAGCCAAATGACGATGTAACATCAAACCAAGCTTGGGAGCCCAAGGACCTAGCCTTCCTGGACTCAGAGAGGGCTCTCTCTATATGTGTAGAAGATGTCGGTGTGTTTACTTGCGATGTTCTGATATTAGGCTAGTTATGAAGTGTTTTTTTGGTTTTTTTAGTTTTTAAGTTTGTGAGGGATGAAACTGATCAAATACATAAACTGGATGACAAGATGTAGATAAATTGGGCTATGGGGTCAAAACAGGTCAAGGAAGCTATGAAGTGATGATGTAAAGCTGCTGTAGGGCCGATTTGATTCACAGTAGAAGGGATCTCTGGGCAAAATGGATTAAATGGACAATAAGTTGGTGAAAGACAAGGGATTTCAAGTGCAAACTAGTTAATAGCAGACATAAACATGTAATAGCAAGCCATTAATCATGCTAGGAATAACTATAAGCCAATCAATACATAGAAATCAAACATTCCAGCCATACATAGAGGTATATGACCCTCTAACTTCGGGAAATAGCTATCAGACTTTGGGGAAAACACATGAGACAAACTAACAACTCATAAACTATGCCGGAACGCCTAAACATAGTCTCTAAGTCATTGAGCACTTGGACAAATAAGTTTTCATAGTTTTAGGCAAAGGGCTAGATCGAGACTAGGCCTCCTTGGTTCAACAAAATGATCAACAAATCAGTCAAAGAGAAAGTTTTATGGACAGAACTATGGGCAGCTAATAGGTAAGTAGGGAAAACCATACATCCTACTCAACATACATGGAACTGATGAATAAAACTTAGCAACAATACCTTAGGTTACTAAAGAGCAGTTAAGAATTCTTTAGCATAACTAAGGGAGAAGAAAACATCAAGCTATGAAGATTCAGGGATTTTGAGGTGCCTCCATGGGCATGTCTCAAAATCAATCTTTACTGATTTATAGCAGCAAGAAAAATGAAATATGAGTGAAAACTAGAAGACAAAACACATTAAGAAGCACTATACCATTCTACCATGTCAAGGAATCCATCAACAAGCCTTCAACATTCCTCAAAAGCATCCAAGAGGCAGTCCAAAAATCATAACTCAAATGTATTCTTCAAAGCTCATATGACCAATGCATTAATTCTTCTCTCAAGTTCAGCCTCCGATTTACAATGAGAACCATGGGATAAATAGGCTAGAAGGAGGAAAACCTCATGGAGCAACTAGCTATCCCATTGGCCAAGTCAAAATATCTAAACTTGTCCTTGAGGCTTTGCAAAGCCCAAGGCACAAAATATCCCATAAAATATCTAAAAACTGCTAAAAACGGAAATTATATTGACTTTACATGATTTTCCCATGATAAAAATAGCCTAACGCACATTTGGGAAAAGCAGATTTTTGGAGTTCAAAAATTACAAAAATACTTCATATTTATGCCTGAAAAAGGTCCCCTGACTTTATGGATGCAAATGGCAGCCTTCCCGATGTCGAAATGAGGCTCATGATGGCTCGTTGGAAAGCTCTCTGTGTCTTCTTTCCAATGCAAGTGGAATCACCTCAATCTGATCTCTGAAAGTCCCTCAAAACTGTACCTGTGTGCAAAAACCCAGAAAATAGCAGGCTGCTGATATGGCGGGCAGAATGTGCAAAATGAGGCTGTTTTTCGCCAATTTGGAGGGGCGAATGATCTTAAAATGCCCTGAAAATCGCCGGAGAGCTGCTCATGAAATTATGGAATCCATTGGTATCACCCTCCTCCCTTGACGACTCATCAAACTGAAATGGCGCATTTATGAGTTTTTGGCGAAAACCCCAAAAATGCCAAAAAACAAAAAGTTTTCGAAACAGGCCCAAAATTGGCATGCATGACCCTCAAAGGTCCATAGAGACATGCTCCGAAGCTGAAGCCAAAATATCGAGGGCTGATGTGCTTTTTTCTTCTTTCCGTGCTAGGCGCCTCTCCTTTAATTTCTTCAATTTTTCTTGTGCTACCTTCAATTTTCGCCTGGCAAACTGATTTAGCTTCTGAAAGTGAAGAGTCCTTTTTCTCTGTAGCTCAAGATCCCTGTTTTCCTTCTCAAGCTTTGTTTCCAAATGCTGGTTAGCCCTCTCAAGCCATGCTTCCTTGTTTTCCTCAATTTCCTGCTCAAAGAGGGCAGTGAGAGGAAAGGCTTCGAACTGAGCTTGTTCTTCTGCTCTCTGTTTCTCCAAGGCTTTTCTAAGCCCGATGGTCCTAGGCCTCTTTCGCCTAGGTTGGTCCTCTTCCTCTTCATCATCAAACTCGCCAATGAGCTCTTCAATCTTTACTTGCGCCTTTTCTGCCTCCTTTTTGTACTTGATCGCCCTTGCTTCGTGGATAGCTACATGAAACTTCATTTGTTTGTTCTCAACCTCCAAGAAATGATTGAAATTCCTTGCCCTTTGAAGATCTTCTTGTAACACCTCAATTTGCCCTTCTTTGTGAATGAGGAGGTTTTCAAGGATGCGTGCCTCATTATCACTGTCATCGCTTGGGATAGGGATGACAACTGATTTACCTCCATGCTTGGCACTTCCTCCAACTGCACCTTTGCCTTTGAAGGCCAATCTAGCGCTCTTTCTCCTTGGCAAGCTAGAAGTTGTCTTTTTGGGCAATTTCCTCTTTTTAGGAACAGTTTTGGTCACTGTCAAGGAGGCAGCTTCAGCTTGCTGTCCTTCCTCAACATCCTGTCCAGCTTGTGGCTCAAAAGATGCTTCAATTGTTTGCTCAACCTGCTGCTCTTCAACCTCTGTCTTTCACTATGCTGTTTACCTTTGAAAATCTTTGTCAACCAGTCTTCAACATGATACAATATGGTTTCTAGGAAAGGCAGACTCAAGTTGGATGTATAACTAATGCACAGTGGTTTTTAGGAAATATACTCTCTGCTTGTGAGTTTAAGAGATCAACATAATACCTACACCTCTGTTTTAATATCAAATGCAATCACCAGGTATTTCTGCCCTTTAGACAGTGGCCATTTTCACTTGTGAAGTTTTGAGAAATCTAACACCACTTTGGTACCTCTGCCTTTAATGTCGAAATCTAACCATCAACAATCTCTGCTCCTCAGTGTATTGTGTACTCTTGGCTTCAAATGTTAAACTTGATCATCAACAACCGTGCCTTCTAGAACATGGCCTTATTTCACCCTCAAAATTACTCTGTTCAACAATCTTCAGAATGATACAATGTAGTGTAATGAACAAGCAGACTTAGTTTAGGTGTAAAATAAGTGCAACAGTGGTTTAGAGAACACACTCTTTGCTTCAGCCAGGAAACTATTTTCAAACTTGTGAGTTTAAATAGTCCATCAACACCTACATACCCCTGCCTCTAATGTTTAACATTTATCCACCAACAACTCTGCCTTTTTAGAAAATGACTCTGCACCTTTGGAAAGTTTTGAGAAATCCAATACCACTTTGGTATCTCTGACTCCAAAGTTAGAAACCCATCCACTAACTATGCTCCTTAGTACACTGTTCACCTTGGGAAACTCTTTTTTAACAATCTTGCAGTGGGAGAATATAGTGAATGAAAAGAAATCTGTTTAAATAGTGTGCTATGAGAAGATGCCACTGACTACTCTGCTTTTAAAGTCTTTGATGTCAACCTTAACACAAAAACTCCCTGTTCAAGGAAACTTTCAAACATCCAACAATTCTGTCCTGTGCAAGAGTGTGTCCTCCTTTCACTGTTTGTACATCAAGCAAATCACCATACACAGGTCTAGACAACAAGAACACAGGGCGGAGGTAAAATGACAGAGCTTCTGGAAGACTAACAAGCTTTTCAGACAGGGATTACCAGAGTCTTCTCTTTCAAAACAATAAAAATGTCAAACCCCCTCACTGAGTATACTTCACTGTTTCAGTAGTGTGGAAATGTATGGATGATAGTGTGAAAGGTTCTTTGTTAGAATTAGGTCTGTATTTCTGCAATGAAAGTCCTCTTTTAATTTTAAACACAGTCCTTCACAAGACAACCTCTTGCAATCAATGGGGGAATTCGTAAAATACCTTAAACTTGATGGAGGCCCGCTTTTGAAAGCTAAAACACTGTGGCGAACCCTTGACACTTGCGCGGCATTCTTGATAACAAACCCGTCGCGCAGAAAAGCCCTTGTCGGGCCTGTCGGGTCGACCTGTCGGGTGGTCGGGCGGCCACCTACAGGCACGTCGCGCCCACCTACAGGCACGTCGCGCCGGTGTTGAAAACCTTTGTAAAATGATGCCCAGGCACGTCGCGCCTACATCCAGGCACGTCGCGCGGCCTTTAACACTGCAGAAAACTTCAAATTGCTTGAAAACGTTGTGATAATTGGGAGCTGCGGAAGTTTGCTTTGAATTTCGACAATGACTTACTTATTTTCCTATTCCATTCTTTAATTACACCTTCAACCTCATATCATTTTCAAATAAACATCCCAACGGTCATTTGAAAATTGATTTTTAACTCCGTTTGTTTTTTTTCAAACAGTTGGTTTGTTATTCGAATATATATATATGCCTTTTGATTCTGACCCCGAGCTCTGAATTTTGATCGATTAAGTCGACCACCTCCACCACTTCTGCTACGGTGTTTCAATACCACAGGTGATTTGTCACTTTACTTTGACAATTCCTTCATCTTTTACCTGTAGTGGATTTTCAAATCTCTGTTTGTATGTGTAGTAAACAATACCCCCTTTTCCTTCAAAATAAAGGTTGGGCTTCTTCTTTTTAAACTATATCAATAATGATCACAGGCTGAAAAACCTTTGGAACACAGTGAATAATAACTTTAAAGGGGAAATCTTCTTGGTGACACATTTTAGAAGGTCTTGTCTGCAGGTCTCTTTTCCATGCAGCTCTGTGCTAAATCTGTCCTTTTGGAATGATAACAAGTGTGTTTGTTTTTAAAACATATGAACAGTAGTGATTCATCACAACCAACTTCCTCTGCCTATTTATAGGATTGAATACCACTCGCCTCCTCCATCTGAAAAGACAAGCTTGGGCAATATGAAAACAAGACTCTTTTGATACATAGTCATTATTTTGCTCTGATCATTGTGTTACCTCTTTTTGCCCACAGAACCATTTCATAACTGAACTATGTTCATTGTTTTCCTCTCTTGGCGATTTTAGCAAGGAAGGGCTATTCATAATGCAACAAAACATTTGAAAGCTGTAATTTGGTATATGACATTGTCTTGTTGCTTGACCTTTCCTCAAGGAGACAGCTTCTTTTTGGTATCAGTGGCACACATATATTCAATATTGCCTCTTTCCTACTGTAGGTATATCCTGACAGATAGTTCTTTGAAAATAGGAGTATCAGTACCTTTACATTATCAGCACTGTCATTCATCTGTGTAGTGACCTTGTTTCAGTCTTTGGTATCCTTCCACTGCTTTCTTGTATCAATCAGTTTCAGCACCTGTAGTAGCTTTGGCCCTCTACTCATGCATGGAGGAGGCTCCTCATCAGATAAGGTGTCCGGAGGTTTTTTAAACAATTCTTTTTGAGACAGCCTTTTTCTGAAGGTGATGGTAAATAAACTACTTGGAAAACATCAGTCTTAGCACCTTCTCTTGCAAGCATCATTGTGTGTCAGCAGGAACTCTAGCCAGAGTAATACTGTCTCCTTGCACTGTCCTAAGGGTGATTTAGATATGGGGCTTGTTCATCTTATGATTGATTTACTTGATAAATAGCCTTTGTGACTATGAAGGTCAGTGCTTTCTGGAAAAGCCAAGAACTTTCTCTTGCCTGTGTAATGGCATTGGTTATCAGCTGTTCTATTTGATCTTGTGGAATAGGCAGAGTACTTATGCTTTGGAATGTTTATTGATGACAGGTCCTTCTGGAGTTCAACAATCCATATGGTTTGCAAGTTTGAAATGAGCTCCTTTATCAGGTCAAACTCCCCTTCCTGTTATGATCATCAATTACCTTCATGAAACCTGAAGATATTGTTTCATTGTTTCAGTAGAGGCAAACCTGGACTTTTGCAACCTTCTGAGTCAATACTAGCCTGCGCTCTCTGCTTATGTATGAAGGAGGCGCCCTAACCCTCTGCTTGTAAATGAAGGAGGTTATGGGCCTTGACAATTTACCCTTTTGCTGAGACAGTGGCGACCTTTTCTTACTGTGATTTTCATGCTGGAAAGAGCTGTAAGGTCCTGATGAGAGACTTTTGTTCTGCAGCTTCATCTCAGGTTCACAATACATTTAGAAGCATCTGTTCCTCTAACTGTAAACTCAAACATTTACTCCATGAGATGAAATATATTTCCTGTCTTTGTAGAACCATAGAACACTGTGAAAAACCTAATAGTCAGCTTGAGATTGGATTTTATGTAGTGCTGAGATCTAGGGGGCATGAGTGGCGCGACTTAAGGCTGTTTGCCCACTTCATTTGCAAATTAAGGGATCAGTCATGGTAGGTCTGCTGCAGATGGGGGCTTTTTTGGCTTTTTGATGATTGCCAAAGGTGAAATGTCCTAAACGCCACTTCCTAACATAGGGTAGAATTTTTTTAAAACAGATGTGGATTTTCCTTTTAAGGCTGATGGGCAGGTCAATAAGGCTGAAGCTAGATAGGATTGTGATATGAGGTTTTTTGATGTTGCCAGGGGTGGACTGAAATAGGTAGAAAGGCGAAAAAAGTTTTGGGAGGGTTTTCTGGATGACATATTGACATAAGGAAATAAGTTTCTAGAAAACTCAGCTGAAGATATAGTCATCACTAACATGTAAAAAATACTGATGGCTAACAACAGGAAACAAAGATCCGTGGCACTCAGTTCAACGGAAGTAGAATACATGGTAGCAAGTCAAGCTGCATGTGAGGCTATCTGGATGAGGAAGATCCTGGTCAGTTTGTTTGGTTCACATTTAGATCCTACAGTGATACATTGTGATAATCAGAGTTACATTAAACTCTCGATTAATCTCGTGTTTCATGATAGATCTAAACATATTGATATTCGGTATCATCATATCAGAGATTGTGTGCAGCGGAAGATCATGTTGCTTCAGTACATTCCTACGGAAGATCAAGATGTAGATATTCTGACGAAGGTGCTCACCAGGAGCAAATTCGAATACCATAGAGGCAGGATCGGGGTGAAGGATAATCCCTATCTTGTTGAGAGGGAGTGTTGAGATTCAACAAGATGATGAGCTTAGTGAAAATGAGTCGCCTTCACTAAGTAGGCCCGTAGGCTATTTTTAGGTGTAAGTCTATTTTTAGAATATGTCTATTTTTAGACATGGTGATCATATTTCAGAAGTTGCAGGATGCTATTTGTGGATGGTTAGTCAAGTTGGAAAAATAGATGAAATTCTATTTTTAGAATATTGGGCGAAGTCTATTTATAGATCTTTGATCTAAAAATAGATGTGTCGATTATTATTAGCCCTTAATAATAATCAGACTCTAAATATCAACTTATTCTCTTGGAGCACTTTATTTCAGTATACAGATTTGGAAAATCAGTGGGCTGAAGGAATTACGCAATTCCTAGGTTTTATTGGTGGCTCATGCATGAGGACTCAGTTAGAACTAAAGTGGCAAAGTTATGACAGAGTTGGAAGAGTAGTTCATGGAGTTGTTATTTAGTTAAACTCAGTTGAGCTAGTTGTATCTAGTCTAACTGAATGATACACAAGTGAGAGTGGAGTGAATTAATTAGTTAATTGATTCACAAATAATAACTCATTAATCAACTGAACAAATACAACAGTTAACTACAATGCATGTCAGTTCCAGTGGAGACCCAGTGGAGAGATATGTGAAAGGGCAAGATGGACTATCCGTTGTGACTATAGTGATGCATTGATTGCACCACACACATATTGGAGTTTCCAATGAGGATTGCACAATCAAGGAAAGGGTAATTCGAATTAATTTAGAGCTATTATTCAGCAGGGATTGCGCAGTGGAGGCAGGTTATCAGGTGGCAAGAAATCAGTGCATGGATTTGCAAATTTCTTCTATGTTAGTGTGTGACGATTGATTGTACTGAGAGCTTGATGTATTAAGCTTTGTATGAGATTGTTACATGATCTCCATGATACATAATATATGATAGTTGGGGTTTTCAGCTTCAGACTTTCCCGTTAAACAACTGTGTTATGTGCGATTGTTTTTATTGCTTCATGTGTTTGCAGTTGATTTTAATTTCCACAAAAGATTAATAGTGGAAGGATTCTGTATTTAGTGAGAAGATAAAATATTGTTAGATCAGGAGAATCTGGATATATACATGCATCTTGTATATAATTTCTATAGTTATTGATTATTTTTTTTAGAATTATCAATATCAATTATTTTTCTTTCTCTCAATGGTTATTTATAAAAATTTCAAATTTTACTATAGATATTTTAATAATTTCTGGTAAAATCTTCTTCGAGCTGCTAAAACCTATTTTGATTTACCATATAAATCTTCACATTATCACTATTTTCTAATGTGTTTACTTTGCTTGTCCCATATGATGGGTGGAGTGTTCACTTGAAACATGAGATGTTCCAAGTGTTAGTTTTTTTATGGTTGGGCGGAAGTAGACAAACGTTCTAGTCTCTACTTTGGTTAGAGAGGCTTAGAAACACAAGAAATCCAGAACCCATAAAAATTTTCAGGAGAAAATGCCTAGAAATGGCTCAATTAAGTTAATTAGTCAGTGATTAAATATTTCCTAAGTCTAACTAGGAAAAAATGATTAATTAACACAAACTAATTGAGAAAGGTGAAATTTCTCTAGCAGTGCTAGCAGTGTGATTAAACATAATTAATCAGATAGAAGAAAAAATCTCCAGTTGTTGCAATTTAAGTAAAATTTCATATGGTAGCAGTTCGACGAATCAGAAGCTCGGAGATGGAAGGAAGAAATCGCATAGATGCAAAAGTAGTATGACATATTGATTTCTAGATTTGTTCAGAGCTAGCCATGCAATTTGAGTTGATGGGTAGAGCATTTATTTTTCTAGTCGTATTGCAGGAAAAATTTGAATTGCCCAGGAGGAATTCCAGCAGGAAGTAGGTGAGTAGTTCAACATTTTTGTAAAGCAGATTTTCATCTGGGCGTAGTTGATTTTGTATCATATTCCCAGAGCATGATCAAAGCTAGGCAAGGAAAAGAAAAGACACACACTGATAGTAGCAGTAGGTAGATCTAAGAAATCTAGGAGGAGGGGCGAGTAGCAGTGCTAGAAGCCAAGGAGGGAAGGAGGAGATTCATGTTTATTTCCTAGTTATGAGTTTTGTAGAAAATGGTCTCAGTAGGAATTAGAGATCAGGATTATAGGCTAGACGGAGCCACAAATTATTGTATCTGGAAATCTAGGAAAAATTTCTTGATAGACAAGCATGGTATGAAGATGTATGCAGAGATTTTTAGTTGTACCAACAGACCAACAACAACTAGAGAAGTACAATAAGAAGATGACCAAGGCGAAGCCGTTGATTCTTGATGTAGTTCGATATCATGTATTCTCACACATAGCGGCCAAGAATACAATCAAAGAAATGTGGGATGCTCTCAGAGCACTCTACCAGAATCCTTTTGAGAATGAAAAGATATTCATGAAGAAGCTCAGAACCAGTAGGATGCAAAAAGCAGGAGTTACCCCCTACCTCACCAGGATCCAGGATGTTTGGAATAAGCTTGTCGTAGTTAGACAGACACCTCAAGATGTTGATTTGGTGTGTGTAACTATCAACAATTACACCAAGGAGTGGGCTACTTTTTCCCAAGGTATCACTGGATAAGATCAACTACTGATTTGGGAACGAATGTGGGAAGATTTCACGAAGGAGGAGATATGATTTGCTCCAGTCAAGAGTAGTCTCAATAACAACAATAATGGATCGAAGTGTGTGAAGGAGGATGTAGCCCTTGCATCGAATGGAAAGGCAAAGAAAGGTTCTAGTCATGGAAAAGGCTCACAAAGAGGATAAAAGAAGAAGAAGGGTATGTCGAAGATCAAATGCTTCAGGTGTGGTGAGTTTGGTCACTACAATACACAATGTCCTTAGAGGAAGAAGGATAAGGAGTAGGAGTGGGAAACAACCTCAACAGAGATTGATCAATTATCCTCCAGGTTGGAGGAAGACTTTGCTTTGTATGCAACTATACCTCCAAGAGAGAGGTAGGGAGACATTGAGCTTTAGGATCCAGAATTGAGCAAAGTTGGGCAAGATCTCTCAAGGGTAGCATTTGGCTAGTGTTTAGCATCGGCCTGGTATTTCCTCTGGGATCAATACCCTTACTATAGGCACCCACAATATTCAGTAGAAAATGGACCATTGTCACGTGACACAATTAATTCTTGAGGGATAGTTCCAGTACTAGTTGTAGTTAGATGCTAAGGGGCAGAAAGCAATTGCAGCACCAACATATTCAGTGGATAATGCAAATAGTGGTAGCAGTCAAATTCTTAGGAGACATTTGTAGTTCATAGGACACGACATGAGATCGGATGTAGGACAATGCTAAGTTAGAATCAGTACACGTGGTAAAGGGTAGTGTCAGCAACAGTGCAGAAGCAAGGTGGTTCAGCTACAGAGTGGCAAATGAATCAGAGTAGCACATTAGCTTGGTAGGCAGTGGTAGTTTTCCACAGTTGTTAGACATCAACAACCTATATGGGAGGATGTTATGAGATTATTTAAAACACCTTCCTCACTAAGGAGTGTTATTTTTTTATGGTTGGGTAGCATTAAACAAGTGTTCTAGTCTTGACTTTGGTCAAAGAGGCTTAGAAAAACAACAACTCCAGAATTGAGAAAATTTTTTAGGAGAAAACAACTAGAGATGGCTCAATTAAGTTAATTAGCCAGTAATCAAATATTTCCTAAGTCTAACTTAGTAAAAGTGATTAATTAATGGGAATTAATTAATAAAAGTGAGATTTCTCTAAAACTCACATGGATCGACTCAAATATGATCAAAGTCATTGATGAGGATTTAATCATGGTCGTTGGTGAGGCAACAAGAGATTATAAGAGGATATCAATGGGGTTGAAGCAAGAAACACTTGGAGATTGATTTTCCTTGATAGATTTAGTTGTCCAACCACAAATACTTAGCAGGAAAGAGGAGTTTGAGCCACAGGAGAATTAGACTCAATGAACGGAAGAGACAGTTATTCCAGAGGAGATTCCAATTCCGGAGAGTTAGTTGAAGGAGGGGCAAGTTTTCCTCAGTGAGGTTGCACAAGGACTACGTAGAAAACTTCAAAGGAGGAGTTATTTATTCAGTTTTTGGAGGCCTAGCGAGTCATTCTCAGAGGTTGAGTTAGTTTGGAGTCCTTGATAAAGCAATTTCCAAATAGTGTGAATTTCACCTACGCAGAGGCTGATGCAGGGGCAATCAAGTGGGTTGTTTGTGCTAGTTTTCGAGTTGGATCAATGACAGGTGAGACAAAATTTGTCTCACTAACGTTTTGGCCAAATTTGGGCATCTAGATTGTACTCAAAATTTCTTTGCTGCATATAATAATAAAACCATCATTCGCAGCACCTATTTTCCCGCAATGGGTTTTTCAGGGGACAATTGTCCAAAAATAATTGTCATATTTTGTGTGTGTGCACACTATATTTCTCAACTTTTGTTTATTTTTTACATTGTTTTTATTTGTGAAGAATTTTAGTGTGATTTATTCATTGTTTGTCCAACTATGTAATATATTTTCAAAAAATCCTAGAGAAAGAAGCAAGTTGTGTCAACCCAAATCTTATTGGTTAGTTAACATTCTTCTTACACTAATCTAATAGTGACGAGTCCCTATGATCTTGATAAGCAACTACAAATTCTTTAGGATTCTCTACACTCTTATGATCACATGGTTTTGAAATTTAGGGTTGCATCAACTCTAGAGAATCCTGGAGAAATATTGAGGAAATCCAAAAGTGTTTTATAATATATAATCTCAAAATCAAAGGCAATACATCACATTCTATCCTCATAGCACACAACTACTACTAGGTACCTAATGTACAAGAATAAGATAATGTGCAAAAAAAGACTTCTGAAGATTGCTTCTAATTCTAGTTAAAACCATCTACTAGTCAAGAGAGGTTGGCATAAAGATGCCAAGCCTAGGCCAAATAATTGGGAATAAAAGAATATGTCACTAAATAGATTAAAAATAATGGTAAAAATATTATAAATTGGCTAGTCAAAAAATTAAAAGATAAAATAAAATTAAGATAATATAAGGAAACAATCTAGAAAATCAATATTTCTTTTTGTTTTGAGTAGCTTAAACAAGAAAATCAACATAGTTCAAATTAGAACAAATTCTTATTAGATCCATAGTCAAACAAAGCATTAGCTAATTTCTAAAATATAATGAATTGAAATAATTAAAATAAAACACTCTTAAAATGTCACATATATTCTTATATTAAATAACAATTTTAAAATATATAAAAGTATATATCTTACTTTTTAACTATTAACTTACTTTAAATAATTACTTACCTAATTTATATTTAATATGAAACTTCATCTCACTAAATATTAACCATCATCATACACCATTTTAAAAAATACACACATTTTAAATAATTACTTACCTAATTTAAATTTAATATCAAACTTTATCTCATTAAATATTAACCATCATCATACATCATTTAAAAAAAATACATACCGCAAATCATACACCATTAAAAAAATATATAAAACACCTCAATATAACTATATGGGACTCACTTGGCCATTTTCCCGACAATCTATTTCAATTATATTATTGGTATTTTTGCCAATAATATGATAAGATATGAAGCCACATAGGAAATTAAGATATTTACGAACTATACGCTACATTGCCGTGATGTCACATAGAAAATCATGAACCACATCTATAGCCATGGAAACCATATAAATACTCAATATAACTTGTATCCTTTTAACATATTAATTTTGCTATTTAAATTAATTTAAAAAATTAAATATTTGAAAAAAAAAACTTTTCCAAAAATTAATGCTACATTGCTATGATGTCACATAGAAAAGCATGAACCACATCTACATGGTGTTGAGCTGTGGTGGACTCTTTCGTAGTGAAGTGTGGGATATTTGATTGATAATCATTGGGTAAGGGTACTAGAGGCTGGGGTAAAACAAGAGGTGCATACTAGGCTGCCATGATGATGTTTTGCGGAGGTAAGGGGTTAGTTTGAGAAGCTGGTATATGGATGACAGAGATATTATGACCAGCAGAAGACTGATGAGTAGATCTAGGATGACTGAGTCCCAAGTTTTGAATGAAGTGAATATCAGGGGGTGTAGATGGAGGGGTCTGTCTATCCCCAATGTGTTTACCACTTTGAGGTGGTGAACTAGGGAGTTCAAGGTCTGGCTGGTCTAGGACACTGAATGACCTAGTTCTTGGTAAACTGTTTTGAGCGCCTAGGTCAGAAAATGGGTCTGATAGAGCTGTTAAGTATTCTGGTGTAGAGTTAGCTCTATGGATGTGGCTAGAAATAGTTGATTGTTTAGGTGTAGGAGATCTCTTGAGGATGCTCTCAGGGTTGTCAACTATTTCAGGTGGGTTTGGATTAGGATAATCTCTTGTGTGAATGGTTCTTGAAGCCAGAATGTTGTTTTCAAATAAAGCAGCTTAACGCTACTTGTTACTTCTATTATGGCTGATGTTATAATGGGATCTGGTCTCCCAATGGAGTCTTATGTGAGCTAAGATAATCAACAGGCCTACTGATCACCAGTGGAGTCTTATGATCTTTAAGGAGCTATGGAGTCGCTAGGTGGAAGGTTTAGGATGCTTCTGGAGGGTACACTGTCCACCACAATGCTTATGAGATGTCTCTTTTCAAAGATATCTCGAAACACATCAAACTCAAACCAAAGATTGACTGGGAGGGCTTTTACTAGATATGTCACCTCTGAAAGAGGATGAGACCCTGAGGCTACTTGGCCCTTTCCAAACTCTGTCTAAGAGTGTGGGAGAACACAACAAATGGTATAGAGGTTGATTTGTGAATAGGATTGTTTAACTGCCAACCTAACCATAGATTATAGGTTTCTGTGGTTCCTATGATGTAGTAAGATGAAAAATACTCAGAATTTCCCCAGTGGAGTCGCCATTATGTTGGGTTTCCCATGTTTTGGCCAGATTGGCAAGACCAAAAGATGAGACAACATCAGAACCACTTTCAGACCTCAGGATCTAGCCCTCCTGGGTCTAGAGAGGGATCTCTCTATATAAGTAAAGGTTTTATGTCTTTGAAGCTCAGCGTTAAGATATTAGGCTAGTTATAAGGCTCGAAGTTTGTTTGTTTGTTTGGTTGTTGGTAATCAGGAAAGAAGGGTTCAATATAAGACAAGGATGAGCAAAGAGGATTTTAGGCAAACGAGGGAAGATTTTAGAGAACATCAAGACCATTGGGAAATGGAGTCAGGAAAGGGTTTAATTGCTATTCAATATGCAGGCTTTTAGTTGGGCTAGTCATCTAAAGCATTAGATCTTAAAGATGATAGTGTGGCATGAAATGGTAAGAGAGGAGGAAACAATAAAGATTTAGAACACAAAGTTAAATACCTGAGATCAGAGAGACTTTGAACTCTCAATGCTTCGGCCTCCAGCTTGAGGGATCTTAGAAAGGTTCAATTAATTGAAAAGGATCCTAGTGAGATAGAGACAGAGTTCTAGACCTCCCAGTGTTCCCAATTCATTCAATTAAATCCTAACAAGATCTAAGAACAGATTCATTTAATTCATACATCAGCTAGCAGGCAATGACATCCACTACACTTGTTAAATTAACTTAAATCAACCCTTAGATAACACATTTAGTAGAAAACATTAAAGGCAAGGAGAGCAGAAACATAGGGTACCTAACAAGGGTAAATCCTATGCCAGATTTCTGATGCGAGCCAGTAGAAATGAAATGAAATGAACTCCAAGTTAAAAACAAATACAGAGATAGAAAAACATCACCGCTGCTTTAGATCAGGATCCAAAGAAATATTCTTGTCATATTAAAGAGCAATGCCAGTCAAGTACAACATTACCAATAGTTGGATATTCAGTCTGAAAACATCTTCCTCAGCCCATCTTACAACTTTACACAGAGACTATGTCTCAAAAGAAACAGCTTGTAATTCTCTGATAACTGATCGACAACACTTACAATGAGATTCTTCATGAAATTTATAGCTCGAGTGGAGCAGAGAATGTAGATGGAAAACTAAATGTAGCATTAAAACTTAGAAAAGGAAGAGAGTCGAGGCCTCGTCCTGTTTTAAATTCTGAGCATTTATCTCTGGTACTCTTTGGATAAAAGAGAGATCTTTGTCAGGCTGCAAATTTACTCCAGGTATGTCTTTGATGTACTTGCTGTAGCACTCTGGTGAATTAAAAAAGGTAGAATAATGATGCTAGGGTCTGCCATACCGTGTAAAAAATGTTTCTGATAGCATAGGACTGTTTTCAGGGCTGGGATTTCCTCAGGAACACGGTATAGAATGGAGATAGTATGGGCACTTTGTCCTTTATGAAAAGAACAATCTGCTAATGTGAAACCCTGATAGTATTTTTTTATGTGCCCTAGGACCTTCTGATCGATCCTCGCGGTCTTCGACCTGGTGTTTTGCCTCTAATTGTTTAGTTAAGGCTTACAATCTTCAATTATATGCCTTAAAATCTTTGATATTTCACTGACATCCTTCGCTGCTCCAGTATTGCCCCTGTCTATGCAATTTGAGCTTTAATGGCGCCAGAGAGGTTTTTCAGAGTTTGAACTCTGTCCTTTGATGAAATTCACGTTGCAGACGCCTTTCTGGACATTTTCTTGTAATATCAGGCTTTAAATTCAGCTTCTTCTGTGTACTGTACCACTACAATAGTGCAGATGAATCATGGCAGTTTTATGCCTGCCTGTAACCCTGCAAAACACGAAAACACGTTAAGAAAAACATGCATGGGGAGGGTGGTGTGGATGACTGCCAAAAATGGCAACGTGGCATGGGTGAAGACGATGAATGCAGAGGATTTTGTGGAGGAACATGGTGGATCAGCGGGAAATCCTTTGGAGGACGACGAGGTGGAAATTTTAACGTAAAATATTAAAATTTTGACCTTTGAATGAATTATAAAGGGGGACGGACGAAACAGTGATGAAAACATGTGCAATGGGTGACGTGGCGGGACCAGGTCAATGGCAGGCGTGCGTTAAATCTGGACCATCCGATCTCAGGAGGAGATCGACGACTGAAAATGCATCGGGGGTCGTGTTTGCCTTGGTTATCGCCTGTGCAACTTGGGGGCGCAATCACCGTTGGATGGGTGGTCGTAGATTGGATGGTGTATAGCGATATCGCGCCGGATTTGCTGCTGAACTTTAACGCGCGATGGGGGGGCGGTTTTTAAACAGTGCTCGAGACACGTGTCAGGTGGTGACTGCAATCGCTGTCAAATGGGAAAATACCGCTCACCCTCCAACGGCGGTGCGATAGAAACCAGCGGTTTTTGAGCAGTGCGCAGCGCGGGGACCACCGAGGCGGGTGAACTTCTGACCATTGATCTGCAGGCTAACAGAAGGTGGATACGTGATCAGGGCGGTGAAAGGGTTGAACGGTGGACGATGTGGGAACCATGGGCGCAGCGCTGATCCGCGACGATCATCCGATCTATCCAGATCAACAGCTAGAAACGTTCCCGATATACATTTGTGATGAGCGCCTTCCACCTTGGCGCCTGGTCATGTGGGGGAAAACGGTTCTGGGCCTAGGGCCGAAAGGTGCTAAAACCCATATATATGGAGAATATGGTTTTTGGCCCATTTTTAGTGCATTCTGAGGCCAATAAAGGGTAACGATAGAGGGAAAAAAGGGGAAAATAGGCCAAACAAGGGGTATGTGTGGGATTTATAGGGGATTTTGGGAGGATTTGAAGGGTAAGACGGGAATTTTGACAAGGGGGAAAAAAGGGTTAAAATGGGGCATTCTGCAGGGATACAATGGGCAAATGAAGGCCTTTTGGAGCACAATTTTCACAATAGGGAGGCTTGGTCACAACGGTGAAATTTTACCAAGGGCAGTGGGTGTGGGGAGGCTTTCAAGGATGATGTGTTTTCCGGAGTAAAATGCATTCCTTGAAGGCTCAGAAACATTTAGCCCCCTGCTTGTTTGTCAAGGAATTTATAGGGGCTAACAAAACCTATTTTGATTTACCATATAAATCTTCACATTATCACTAATTTCTAATGTGTTTACTTTGCTTGTCCCATATGATGGGTGGAGTGTTCACTTGAAACATGAGATGTTTTAAGTGTTGGTTTTTTTATGGTTGGGTGGAAGCAGATAGGCGTTCTAGTCTCTACTTTGGTTAGGGAGGCTTAGAAACACAAGAATTCCAGAACCCATAAAAAGTTTCAGGAGAAAATGCCTAGAAATGGCTCAATTAAGTTAATTAGTCAGTGATTAAATATTTCCTAAGTCTAACTTGGAAAAAATGATTAATTAACACAAACTAATTGAGAAAGGTGAGATTTCTCTAGTAGTGCTAGCAGTGTGATTAAACATAATTAATTAGTTAGAAGAAAAAATCTCCAGTTGTTGCAATTTACGTAAAATTTCATATGGTAGCAAAGCAAGTTCAACGAATCAGAACCTCAGAGATGGAAGGAAGAAATCGTACAGATGCAAAAGTAGTATGACAGATTGATTTCTAGATTTGTTCAGAGCTAGGCATGCAATTTGAGTTGATGAGTAGAGGGATTATTTTTCTAGTCGTATTGCAGGAAATATTTGAATTGCCTAGGAGGAATTCCAGTAGGAAGTAGGTGAGTAGTTCAACATTTTTGTAAAGTAGGTTTTTCATCTGGGCGTAGTTGATTTTGTATCATATTCCCAGAGCATGATCAGAGCTAGGCAAGGAAAGGAAAAGACACACAATGATAATAGCAGTAGGTAGATCTAAGCAATCTAGGAGGAGGGGTGAGTAGCAGTGATAGCAGCCAAGCAGGGAAGGAGGAGATTCATGTTTATTTCCTAGTTATGAGTTTTGTAGAAAATGGTCTCAGTAGGAATTAGAGATCAGGATTATAGGCTAGACGGAGCCACAAATTATTATATCTGGAAATCTAGGAAAACTTTCTTGCTAGACAATCATGGTATGAAGATGTATGCAGAGAGTTGTAGTTGTACCAATAGACCGAAAACAACTAGAGAACTACAATAAGGAGATGACCAAGGCGAAGCCGTTGATTCTCAATGTAGTTCGAGATCATGTAGTCTCACACATAGTAGCCAAGAATACAATCAAAGAAATGTGGGATGCTCTCAGAGCACTCTACCAGAATCCTTCTGAGAATGAAAAGATATTCATGAAGAAGCTCAGAACCACTAGGATGCAAAAAGGAGGAGTTACCCCCTACCTCACCAGGATCCAGGATGTATAGAATAAGCTTGTCGCAGTTAGACAAACACCTCAAGATGTTGAGTTGGTGTGTGTAACTATCAACAATTACACTAAGGAGTGGGCTACTTCTTCCCAAGGTATCACTGGATAAGATCAACTATTGAGTTGGGAACGAATGTGGGAATATTTCACAAAGGAGGAGATATTATTTGCTCTAGTCAAGAGTAGTCTCAATAGCAACAATAATGGATCGAAGTGTGTGAAGGAGGAGGAGAATGTAGCCCTTGCATCGAATGGAAAGGCAAAGAAAGGTTCTAGTCATGGAAAAGGCTCACAAGGAGGAGAAAAGAAGAAGAAGGGTATGTCAAAGATCAAATGCTTCAGGTGTGATGAGTTTGGTCACTACAATACACAGTGTCCTTAGAGGAAGAAGGATAAGGAGTAGGAGTGGGCAACAACCTCAACAGAGATTGATCAATTATCCTCCAGGTTGGAGGAAGACTTTGCTTTGTATGCAACTATACCTCCAAGAGAGAGGTGGGGAGACATTGAGCTTTAGGATCCAGAATTGAGCAGAGTTGGGCAAGATCTCTCAAGGGTAGCATTGGGCTAGTGTTTAGCATCGGCCCGGTATTTCCTCTGGGATCAATACCCTTACTATAGGCACCCACAATATTCAGTAGCAAATGGACCATTGTCAGGTGGCACAATTAATTCTTGAGGGATAGTTGCAGTACTAGTTGTAGTTAGATGCTAAGGGGCACAAAGTAATTGCAACGCCAACATATTCAGTGGATAATGGAGATAGTGGTAGCAGTCAAATTCTTAGGAGATAGTTGTAGTTCATAGGACACAACATGAGATTGGATGTAGGACAATGCTAAGTTAGAAGCAGTACACATGGTAAACGGTAGTGTCAGCAACAGTGCAGAAGCAAGGTGGTTCAGCTACAGAGTGGCAAATGAATCAGAGTAGCACATTAGCTTGGTAGGTAGTGGTAGTTTTCCACAGTTGTTAGACATCAACAACCTGTATGGGAGGATGTTATGAGATTATTTAAAACACCTTCCTCACTAAGGAGTGTTATTTTTTTATGGTTGGGTAGCATTAAACAGGTGTTCTAGTCTTGACTTTGGTCAAAGAGGCTTAGAAAAACAACAACTCAAGAATTGAGAAATTTTTTTAGGAGAAAACAACTAGAGATGGTTCAATTAAGTTAATTAGCCAGTAATCAAATATTTCCTAAGTCTAACTTAGTAAAAGTGATTAATTAACGAGAATTAATTAATAAAAGTGAGATTTCTCTAAAACTCACATGAATCGACTCAAAGATGATCTAAGTCATTGATGAGGATTTAATCATGGCCGTTGGTGAGGAAACAAGAGATTATAAGAGGATATCAATGGGGTTGAAGCAAGAAACACTTGGAGATTGATTTTACATGATAAATTTAGTTATCCAACAACAAAAAATTAGTAGGGAAGAGGAGTTTGAGCCACAAGAGAAGTAGACTCAATGAACGGAAGAGACAGTTATTCCAGAGGAGATTCCAATTCCGGAGAGTTAGTTGAAGGAGGGGAAAGTTTTCCTCAGTGAGGTTGCACAAGGACTACACAGACAACTTCAGAGGAGGAGTTCTTTATTCAGTTTTTGGAGGCCTAGCGAGTCATTCTCAGAGGTTGAGTTAGTTTGGAGTCCTTGATAACGCAATTTCCAAATAGTGCGAATATCACCTATGCAGAGGCTGATGCAAGGGCAATCCAAGTGGGTTGTTTGTGCTAGTTTTCGAGTTGGATCAATGGCAGGTGAGACAAAATTTGTCTCACTAACTTTTTGGCCAAATTTGGGCATTTAGATTGTACTCAAAATTTCGTTGCTGCATATAATAATAAAACCCTCATTCGCAACACCTATTTTCCCGCAATGGGTTTTTCAGGGGACAATTGTCCAAAAATAATTGTCATATTTTTTGTGTGTGCACACTATATTTCTCAATTTTTGTTTATTTTTCACATTGTTTTTATTTGTGAAGAATTGTAGTGTGATTTATTCATTGTTTGTCCAACTATGTAATATATTTTCAAAAAATTCTAGAGAAAGAAGCAAGTTGTGTCAACCCAACTCTTATTGGTTAGTCAACATTCTTCTTACACTAATCTAATAGTGACAAGTCCCTATGATCTTGATAAGCAACTACAAATTCTTAAGGATTTTTTCTCTAATGAGTATCATTGTTAACACTAACAAGTGAAGGTTATGATAATTAAATCCAAAAATATCACTTTTGCTAAATTGATGTATAACAACTTGTAGGAAGTGACTTCATACAAATACCTTGAAAACAATTTTCATCATAAGATTAACTAGAACTATAACATGATAAATGGGAGGTAGAATGCTTATTATGGACATGAAAATATGTAGAAATTTATAGTTTCCCACCCTGGTTTTCAGTTTTCACCTTATTACTCCAAAATAGTTAAATGCCCTTTCCCATATCCATACATTTAAAAAACTGGAAAATAAATTTTGCTGAAAACACAAATTCTGGAAATTTTTCAGAATGCTGGAAAATGCAGAATTAAAAATCAGCGAGCATAAAAATAGTCATTCACACATTTGACACAGATATTTTTGGTCAACATGACCCTGGAAAAACCCCCTACAACTCTTGCGGAAAACCAGTTCGAAAGCTCCTTCTTATTTCTGGAAAATGCTTTTACAGAGGGGTGAAATATACAGGAAAAATTCCAGCAAATTAATAACAGACTTATCTGGTTTTCCGTGCTTGCCTCCGCCTTGGAAAACGTGCCAGAACAGCAAAATACTCAAAACAGAAATTTATTACAGCAAATGACAGTTCAGAAATTCGTGCCCAGAACTTAGCTGAACAGCGGTACGGACTTTACGGAATTTTCCAGCAAGCTGTCTTTCTCGAAAACAATGCTGGCTGCCTCGATAAATGTGCCCAGCCACCTAGAAAATCGAGCCCTCTTGCTGCTGTACTATTCCTCGAAAAACATGTTGCCTTTCTCCTTGAAAACCGTGCCTCAATACCACTGTACGGATTTCTGTGCTGCTGTACGGCCAAGCTGCCTCGGTATCCGTGCACTCTCTTACTGCCTCGAAAACCGTGCCCTCCTTTCTGCTGTATGGACTTGCTGAGTTTTTCTTCTCCTTCACCCTCTCAAGCTCTCTTCAGAAAAAAGTCTCCAGCTCTCCTTCTCCTCCTCTCTCAATCTGCTCATGAAAGAAAGAATGAATGACCTTTTCCTCCTTTAACCTAACCCTAAGTGACTTTTGGGGAATCCCTAAATCCAATGACTGAAATAGATTGAGATCTAGGTCTGAGATTAAATGCTCATTTAAATCTCACTTTCTATTTTTTAATGCACCCCATTTTAATAAAGACCCACTCAGTCTTTTATTTCCAAAGTCACTTTTTCCTTTCTAATTTTATATTGACTTTATTAAAGTCACTTTAAAATTAGACTTTAGTAACTTTATCACTTAAAGTCACTTTTAAATTAGATTTGACTTTATAACTTTATAAAGTCACTTTTGTAACTTTATCACTTAAAGTCACTTTTAAATTAGATTTGACTTTATAACTTTATAAAGTCACTTTAGGAGAAAAATTAAATTCTTTTGGACACTTTTCCCTAGGCCAAAGATCAAAGCCTTAGGGAACCACCTGTCCTCCGGTACCAAATTTCAACACTCCCTCTTACAGAGGAAGGTGTTCCTCACCACACCCATCTTGTCTCTGAAGTAGACATGCTTGCCCCGTGGTAAGGCTTTGGTAAGAATATCTGCAACCTGCTCATCAGTGGGAATATACTCAAGCTTCACAGCTCCTTTCTGAACATAGTCTCTGATGAAGTGATATTTGATCACGATATGCTTTGACCTGTCATGAAATACTGGATTCTCCGTGAGTTTAATGCAACTCTGATTATCACAGTAAATCACTGAAGGTCTCAACGGTTGACCAAATAAGCCAAACAACATCTTGCGAAGCCAGATGGCCTCACAACTAGCTAGATTGGCTGCCATATACTCTGCTTCCGCTGAACTCAATCAATGCTACTGACTGCTGCTTTCGGCTGAACCATGACACAACTGCCGAACCCAACCCAAAACAGCACCCTGAAGTGCTCTTCTTATCAGAAGCACAACCTGCCCAATCAGAATCAGTGTAACCTGCCAATCTCACTCCATCCCCCTGCCTGTAGTCCAGACCATAATCCACTGTCCCCTGCAAGTATCGCAAAATGTGTTTTGCAGCCACCCAATGAACCTTCCTAGGCTCACACATAAACTGACTCATCGTGTTGACTGCAAAACAAATATCTGGTCTAGTGTTGACCAAATACATCAAGGAACCAATCAGCTGTCTGTACAATGTGGGATCCACCAACTCGGAATCCGAAGCATGAAGCTTCTTCCGGTTGGTGATCATCGGTGTCGACATGGGTCTACAATCCTCCATGTGGAATCTGCCAAGGATGTCCACAATATACTTCCCCTGTCCCAGGAAGAAATGCCCCTCCTCATGCCACACCTCCAAACCCAAAAAGTAATGCATCAAGCCGATGTCCTTCATCTCAAACTCCACCGCAAGATCTCTCTTGCAGTGCTCTATGAGTCTCTCTGCACCTGTAATGACTAAGTCATCCACATACAACACCAGAATGAGAGGCTCCTCACCTATCACAATATAGTAAAGGTTTGGATCTGCCTCACTCTTTGTGAAACCCATCTTCTGCAAGTAAGTATCTATCCTGGAGTACCAAGCTCTGGGAGCTTGCTTCAGGCCATAAAGGGCCTTCTTCAGTCTGCACACATCGGACTCCTTCCCATGCACCTCAAAGCCCTGTGGCTACTCAATGTACACCTCCTCCTGTATGAAGCCATTGAGAAATGCGGTCTTCACATCCATTTGGTGGATCTTCCAACCCATCTCTGCTGCTATCGATATAATGGAGTGGATCGAAGTATATCGAGCCACGGGAGCGAAGGTCTCCTCATAATCAACTCCCTCTACCTAGGAGAACCCTCTAGCCACAAACCTCGCTTTGAATTTCTCAATGCTGCCATCTGCAACATGCTTTACCTTGTAAATCCATCTAGAAGTAACCACGGATTTGCCCTCAGGCCTCGGCACCACCTCCCAAACATCATTCTTCATGATAGAAGAATACTCCTCCCGCATGGGCTCTCTCCAGACCTGCTGGCTAGCTGCCTCCTCATAGCTAGAAGGCTCAGAGTCAAGGATGCTGGTAGCCATTTCCATATAGCTACAAAACCTCTCAGGTGGTCTGCTCTCTCTGACTGGCCTCTTAGGCTCAGCAACAGATGTGGCATCTCTCAAGGTGTCCTGAAGCCACTTGGGCTTCCTCTTCCCTGAGCACACTTCTCCCGCCGGAGAATAAAACTCCTCCTCCTCAACATCAGGAGCCTGAACTCCTGACTGTCTGTCTGCTGTCCTCCTGCCTGCACCTGAACCTGTAGATGCTGAGGTACCGTGTGAACTGTCCATCAGTGGACTCCCCAGTGAAATGCTCTGTGGACTGCTCTGCATGCTGCCCGTAGCACCACCTCTCTGACTCGGTGAGCCACTCCCCACTGACGGACCTGACATCGTCATAGATGTACCTCTGGATCCTCCTGATCCCTGCCCACTGGATCCCTGCGACTGACTCAACTGCTGCTGAGGGTCTGGCTGATCCAGATACTCTAACTCCCGTGACCTCCTAAAGGCCCTGTCCTCTTTGAACTTCACATCCCGTCTGACAACAACTTTCCTCTGCGCGGGAATGTAAATCCGAAAGGCCTTGGAGGTCTCACTGTAGCCCACAAAGATACCCTTCTCTGCGGTGGGCTCTAGTTTGGTCCTCTTCTCCTTGGGTATGTAGGAGTATGTGATGCACCCAAAGATACGAAGATGACCAATATCAGGCTTCTTCCCAGAAAAAGCCTCCTCCGGAGTCATGTGCCCCAAGGCACGATGCGGACTCATGTTCTGCAAATAAACAGCTGTGTTGCAGGCCTCTGCCCACAAAAACAATGGCAACCCCTGATCATGTAACATGGCTTTGGCAGCCCCTCCGATGGATCTGTTCTTCCTCTCCGCAACCCCGTTCTGCTGGTGGTTGTAAGGAACAATGAACTCCCTCCTAATGCCTGCCTCCGCACAATAGTCAACAAACTCTCCAAGGGTGTACTCTCCCCCATTGTCCGACCTCAGGGACTTGATCTTCCGACCTGTCTGTGTCTCCACAAGAGCTCTGAACTCCCGAAACCGCTTGAAGACCTCACTCTTGGTCTTCAAGAAATAAATCCAGGTCCTCCTGGAGTGATCATCAATGAATAAAACATAGTACTCATATCCACTCAAGGAAACATGAGACATTTGACCGCTCACATCGGAATGAATCAAATCAAGTATCCCAGTCGCTCTGCTGTCACTGCTGGGAAAAGGGGGTTTGGCAAACTTGCCCATCGCACATCCTCTGCAAGTATCAAAGTGATCAGTACTGAAATCTGGCACACCTATAGTGATCTCCCGTAAATTCCTCAAGGCCCCATGATACATGTGCCCCATCCTGCGGTGCCAAATCTCACACAACTTAGAACTGCTAGCTCTGCTGTCGGTACTACTGCTCAATGCCAAAAGGGACTGAAATGCAAACTTGTACACCTTTGCATGGCGTACACCTATCACTCTAGCTGAATCAGCTGGAGTGCCCCTGGGATACATCAACACTTGTCCTCCCCTGAATAGTATCTCATATCCTCTGTCCTCCAAAGCTGAGACGGATATGAGGTTCTTCCTCATCCCTGGCACATAAAGAACATCTGACACCTTCAAGGGAGGTTTGGACTCCCTCTGAAATGTCAATGTTCCCACACCGACTGCTCTAACAACTCTGTCATCACTGAGTACTACCTCTACATCAGTGCCACTCTCTGAAAGCTCTGAGAAGTACTCACGGACTCCTGTCATGTGACGTGAAGCCCCACTGTCCACATACCAGATACCCGAAGATGCTTCGCTAATCGAGGGAAATGCATGCTCCCTCTGAACCTCTATGGCAGATGATCCCGCACTAGAGGACTCACACGCAGTGAACCCAAACTCCCGGTCAAAACGATCTGCAAAGTCCTCAACCTCTGCTGAAGCTGCCATGCTTTGGTTCTTCCCCTTCTTCTTCTTCTTCTCTGGACACACAACTGCATAGTGTCCCATCTTCTGAAAATTCCAACACTTCACTTTGGAATAGTCCTTCTATGTGTTATCCTGTTTACCTTTACCTTTGCCTTTGCCCCCACCATTGCTTGTGGAAGCCTGCTTCTTCCCTTTGCCTTTCTTGCGTCCTGCCAACAGTGCTACATCCTCATCCTGCTCAACTGGCTTGGCTGCCCCAAGCTGACCTTTCCTGATCTCTGTCTGAATGCAATCATCCCAAAACCTCTCCCATGTGGGAAGGGTCTCACGTGCACAAACCCCATCAGCAAAGTTCATCCATGAACGGGGGAGGCCATTCACTGTAATCCACACCAACTCGGTGGGTGGAATGGCCTCTCCAATCGCTGCCAACTCATCTCTCACATTAGTAATATTTGTGAGATATCCAGCTGCACTATCATTGCCCATCTTAATGGTCTTCAGCTTCTCCTTCAGGACCATTTTCCGGTTCTCATTGGTACTCTGGTAGAGATTGGACAATGCTGTCCACATCTCATGAGCATTTCTCTTCCCTCTCACATGAAGAATGCAATGGTCTTTGATTCCGTCTAGAATCAATCTCTTACCCTTGTTGTTCTTTTATTATATGCAGCCAACTGAGTAGCATCAGTAGGCACATTTACAGGGTTCTGTGTGGTATGCACCATAATGTCCCGGACTTCTGCCTCCTCAAAGATACTCTGCATTCTCTCCTTCCAAATGCTGTAATTGGAATGCCCATCCAACCTATCCTCCACCCTCAGTCCCAAAGACATCCTGCTGTCCTAAAACTGAAAAATAGCACTGCTGTAGTAAAGGTAAAACTGTTGTTTGTGAAAAATCAGCTTGCTAGAATTTTCTGAGTGAAAAATCAGCAGGCTGTAATTTTCCTCCTTGCTGTCCCAAACTGCCCTTCAGCACTCAACCTCTGATACCATGTAGAAATTTATAGTTTCCCACCCCGGTTTTCAGTTTTTCACCTTATTACTCCAAAATAGTTAAATGCCCTTTCCCATATCCATACATTTAACAAACTGGAAAATAAATTTTGTTGAAAACACAAATTCTGGAAATTTTTCAGAATGCTGGAAAATGCAGAATTAAAAATCAGCAAGCATAAAAAGAGTCATTCACACATTTGACACAGATATTTTTGGTCAACATGACCCTGGAAAAACCCCCTACAACTCTTGGGGAAAACCAGTTCGAAAGCTCCTTCTTATTTCTGGAAAATGCTTTTACAGAGGGGTGAAATATACAGGAAAAATTCCAGCAAATTAATAACAGACTTATATGGTTTTCCGTGCTTGCCTCCGCCTTGGAAAACGTGCCAGAACAGCAAAATACTCAAAACATAAATTTATTACAGCAAATGACAGTTCAGAAATTTGTGCCCAGAACTTAGCTGAACAGCCGTACGGACTGTACGGACTGTACAGAATTTTCCAGCAAGCTGTCTTTCTCGAAAACAGTGCTGGCTGCCTCGATAAATGTGCCCAGCCACCTAGAAAATCGAGCCCTCTTGCTATTGTACTATTCCTCGAAAAATGTGCTGCCTTTCTCCTTGAAAATTGTGCCTCAATACCGTTGTACAGATTGCTGTACGGATTTCTGTGCTGCTGTACGGCCAAGCTGCCTCGGTATCCGTGCACTCTCTTACTGCCTCGAAAACCGTGCCCTCCTTGCTGCTGTACGGACTTGCTGATTTTTTCTTCTCCTTCACCCTCTCAAGCTCTCTTCAGAAAAAAGTCTCTAGCTCTCCTTCTCCTCCTCTCTCAATCTGCTCATGAAAGAATGAGTGACCTTTTCCTCCTTTTCCTCCTTTAACCTAACCCTAAGTGACTTTTGGGAAATCCCTAAATCCAATGGCTGAAATAGATTGAGTTCTAGGGCTGAGATTAAATGCTCATTTAAATAAAAAAAATAAAAACCACTCTCTTAAAACGAAATTTATCTATTTTTACGTTACTCCAGGGAGGCATTATTACAAAGTGATAAAAAAGTAGTGCTCGACGGTTGGCCTACCAATCACATACTCTCGCTCGCACACTCAACCGTCTGCGACACTTCAGAAAAATAATTTCGAAGAATGTGTCTAAAGTACGCAACATTTTGTTCGAAAAAAATTCAACCTTCCAACGGAGGAATTAGGAGATCCATGAATTGATTAGGCATGTGCTAACCTTAAACCGAAGAATATGTTTTGCATTCGCAGATCCATAAATTGATTAGGCCTGTGCTAACCTTAAACCGAAGAAAATTTTTTGCATTCCCGAATCAGATGATTGTATTCATTCAATTAGAAAGTAGTACACAAATAATACGATACTCTTCCAAGAAATTTACAAATAACACGTTAGCATAACAGAAACCCTAAATTAGCCAATGCTATTGCGATCTGTTAAATTCTACCATTCTCTCAAATCCAATCAATGTTATTATCGGCATACAATTGGAGGACTGTGAAATTTCCCTTTATTACTGAAATGGTTAAACAAAGATGCAACTCATACAAAATAGTGTCTCTTTTCCACAAAAGAAAAACCTCCACAAAATCCAGACCATAATGTTCGCCTCCCTATGATCTTATGCGGCCATTACTGAGACCAAAAAGCAGCAGCAAGAGATCTCAGTTCAGTAAAATCGAGAGGCCAAGAAGGGGATGAATGACGCCATGAGAGTGGTGATCAAAGAGGGAATAACAGCTATTGAAGCAGAGCCTGTCTCCATTGTCGGACTGGGAGATGGTGCACTCACATCTGTTGCTGTTACTGCAGCTGCTCCCATCATCATCATCGCAACAACTAAGAGAGCTGCAGATGCGTAGTTAATGGCACCTGCCATTCTTGCTCAAGGAACGCAACACACCTGTTACTGCTAATTGATGCGGAAAAGCCGAAAAAAATACCTGCGAGTAAATCGAAATCTCAAACAGACCAACCGATGCACAGCGGTAATCTTCTCTTTGAGATTCGAACACTCGATCAGGAGGAACCCAGATGTGATTTCACAGAATTTGCACAAGGTAAAGCTGGGGAGTTTCGTCTATTTATAATCGTCTTAGCATAATTTATTTTAATAATATTACTTTTTCCGAACGCGTGATTTGTGGGTTGGCCACACGTAACGAGTCAGCATTGCAATACGTGGGTGTGGACGCGATACGCGTTTTGTTTTGGCCCATCTTTCGGTACTTTTTGTTGACCCATTACACTCCACGTGGCAACAAATAATTTGGTAAGCGCACTACTAAAGAAACAGGTTACGATACGACATGTAGAGTATAGTCCATTCACATGATGCTTTATGGCGAGTCGCGACACCTTTAAGTCGGTCCACGGTTTCATCCTTTTCGTCTCAGAAATTTCTGCCTTCATCACGTGGAACAGGAAATTTTCAAACTCGTGTTTTCAATGAAAATTTCATTTGAATATTTTGGGATTGTTCATATTCCAACTTCAAAGTCGGTAACATGGAAAATTTCAAATTGCAAATTCTCAAAAACGATTAAGTATTCCCTTCAATTTGAAATCATATAAAAACTAAAGTTCTTTGATTGATAATTCTAGAAGCCTCGAATCTCGCCTAAAAGTATGGTAGATTAACTTATTATTAAGTCCCTATCAAATACCTCAATTTTGAAATCATTTTGGCATCTCACGATGGGGGTGTGTTTATATGTATATATTAGTTTAGATTTATTTTAAAATTGGAATTACCAAAATGATGAGAGGAATCATTTTTTTAAGAAATTTAAATCTTTTTGAAGTTTAGTAGATTTAAAATTAGGATGGATTTAGATTAGTTTAATCATTAATAATTATCATTATAATATTTATTTTATTTTAATTTTAATTTTATGTCATTTTATCTAGTCAAGTTTTTTTAACCAACAATTATAATTATTATTTTTATTTTTTCTGCCCCCTCCAAGCATGGTATATACTCCCCAAAGGATGCCTACCCTATCCTACTTGTTGATCATCACCCCCTAGAGGTTCAATGGTGGTGACGGCCTTTATGGAAACTTAAATGTCCACCTAAGGCCAAATTATTCATGTGGTGCATTCTTCGTGACAAGGTCCCCGCTGGAGTCAACCTTCAGAAACAAACTTATTGATAATTCTAGAAGCCTCGACTCTCGCCTAAAAGTATGGTAGATTAACTTATTATTAAGTCCCTATCAAATACCTCAATTTTGAAATCATTTTGGCATCTCACGATGGGGGTGTGTTTATATGTATAGGGTGTTTATATGTATATATTAGTTTAGATTTATTTTAAAATTGGAATTACCAAAATGTTGAGAGGAATCATTTTTTTAAGAAATTTAAATCTTTTTGAAGTTGAGTAGATTTAAAGTTAGGATGGATTTAGATTAGTTTAATCATTAATAATTATCATTATAATATTTATTTTAATTTAATTTTAATTTTATGTCATTTTATCTAGTCAAATTTTTTTAACCAACAATTATAATTATTATTTTTATTTTTTCTGCCCCCTCCAAGCATGGTATATACTCCCTAAAGGATGCCTACCCTATCCTACTTGTTGATAATCACCCCTTGGAGGTTCAATGGTGGTGACGCCCTTTATGGAAACTTAAATGTCCACCTAAGGCCAAATTATTCATGTGGTGCATTCTTCGTGACAAGGTCCCCGCTGGAGTCAACCTTCAGAAACAATCTTTCTTTGGCCCCTCATGGCGCGCACTTTGCAAAAGTGTAGTCGAGGATGTTGACCACCTATTCTTTCACTGTCCCTCTTCCGCTACCCTCTGGAATCAACTGACCAATCTCCTTAATATCGATTTTTCGTGGAATGGACCATCTGTCTCGTGTGATTGGGATTCTTGGTGGAACCGTGCACAACCCCCAAAACTCTATAATCAACCTTTGCTAGTTTTTTGGGGCACCTGGCTTGCCAAGAACATGCTCATCTTCCATGAGAAGCCTCCCAACTGGACCATTATATTTGTGCATATCATCTCTTTATATCACATGATCCCCGATGATGTTATAAAACTCTCTCGCATAAATATTATTGTTGAAGTAATTGACAAATTGTATCCTTGGGCATACTTTGATGGATCTGCACAGCATGTTGGATGTGGTGGTGGGGTGGTTTTATACCTCCATGAGGGTCATTTTTTCAAATTAAAAATGGGACTTGGCAGAGGCACTAAAAATTTTGATGAGCTTTTTTGCCTCGGACACCTTCTCTCTTTTGTTATTACAAAAGGAAGCAGAAAACTTCAGATTGTTGGTGACTCAAAACTTATTATTAATTGGTTCAACCAACAATCCATTTGTCACATGTACAGACTTTGGAACTTGTTGGATGAACTCCTATTATTGAAATCTCAAATTGATACAATTTCTTGTCATCATATTTACATGGAGAGGAATCATCTTTCCGATTCACTTTCCAAGATATCCTTACTCTTGATGAAGAAGCCTTAAAACTCTGTCCTAAAAATTTAATAAGATGATGACATGAATAATGACACACTTGATGATGGATGGACTTGATGATATGAATGATGGTTGGAGACCATTTTTGAAGTTCTAATTAAATTTCCCTAACCCTCATTCTGTCCCAATATCCTTATACACGAGGAATACTAAAAATTCTTAAGGGCTATCATACAATTATGAACAGTCATCAAGAAAATTAGTTTTCGACATCTTGGAGACATCATTTTGCAATGATTCCTTCACTAGCTTATAGAGGACTCTTTCCCCTTTCTAATGAGTCCTCACTTTCCCTAAAACACCCTATAGTTTAGAAGAAATTGATTTTTTAAGATAACATATTAAATTATTTCTCCTGACTCAACTACACTAAGTCGGCCTCACTGAAAAAGGACATGTCTATTTGTCATAAATCAAATCCTACATAAATATGACGTCCAACACCTCATTTCAACCAGAAAGGTTCGGTGAAAAAAAAAAGAGAACATTTCCAGTCTTAGGAGAGGATACACACAATTTGAAGAGTGTTTTATTTCTGTTGTGGATCAAGTAAAGAAGGAAAAACTCGCATATCTGTGGAAGCAATCAAACTAGGGTACAAAAAGAAGTCATCTCATCTCATATCTGTGGTTTAGACCTGCACCTAAAATTTCAGACCTGCACCTAAATTTTCGGAACTGCACCTAAAATTTCGGACCTGCACCTAAATTTTTGGACTTGTGCCATATGTAGTGCTTGGACTTGTGGCAGAGGATCTGTGACATGTAAACCTTGAACAGTGACAAATATAGACTTGTGTGAAGTGAGAAATCAACTTGTGGTTGTGAGAAGACTTCTTAAGCAGACTTTTGGAACAGTCTTTGATGAATTTTTAAAGTGTTTTGGATCAGACTAAAAGTCAGAGCAGTTTTGAGTACAACATTGGAGCAGAAATTTTAGTAAAGACGAACAAATCTAGAGGAGTTGCTTATTATTTTGCAGGCCTGTTAAATAAGACATTTTGGAGCAACCTCGTGACATATTTTGAAGCAGTCCTGTAATCATATTTTAGAGCATTCTAATGACATTTTTTGGAGCACCCCACTGACATATTTAGAGAGTACTTTGTAGCATTTGTTGAAGTAGATCTTGGAGCAATGTGTGAACATTTTGAAGCAACATACTAGACTTGAAGTGGACATATCTTGTGTATTGAAGAAAAATCTTAAAGGACGATTTTGAAGCCTCGAAGATTGTGGATATCCTTGAAGAAGTTTGTGGAGCAGGCTTGGTGCAGTTTATTAAAGATACTTTGAAGAAGTATTGGGGCGCCTTAGTGAATACCTTGAAGCATCCTTAAAGGAATTTTGGAGATCATTTGAAACAGTTAAAGCTTATGAATACATACCTTGGAGCTGACATTTTGAAGGCACCCTTGGAGACATGATGATGTGCTAAAGCCCTCATGGAGTGACCTTAGAGTTCTAGCTTGGGTAATATGAAGATTAGTGGTGGCACCTTTTGAAGCGATCAAGGTTGTCATTGATGAAGTGACGTGGAGTCTAAGTGAGGGGATAGATGAAGATTGTCAGAGCTCGTTGAAGAAGACACTGGGAGCCGTGAAGAATAACCAAACATATTTTGATGAAGTGAAGGTGAGGGTTGGAGCCTAAGAGGTTGGAGCCTCATAGTGACAAGGTCGGTGCCTTGGAAGATAGGGTTGGAGCCCTAGAGGATTGGAGTCCTCAAGAAACTAGGTCAAAGCCTGTACTAGAGATAGGGTTGGAGCCCTAGAGGTTGGTGCCTCAAATTGACAAGGTTGGGGCATTGGATAGACCAAGTCGGTGCTTAGCACAATACAGGTTGGAGCCTGGAAGATTGGAGTCTTCATCTAGGGTTGGAGCCCTATATCATTATTGTTGAGATTCAACAAGATGATGAGATTATAGTGATGCATTCAATGCATCCAACACACATTGGAGATGCGAATGAGGATTGCGCAGTCAAGGCAAGGCAAGATCAAATTCATTCAGGGATCTTCTTTAGCAGGGATTGCGTAGTGGAGGCAGGCTGTTAGGAGGCAAGACATTGGTGCATAGATATGCAAATTTCTGCATGATAGTGTGTGACGATTGTTGATTGTACTAAGAGCTTGATGTACTAAGCTTTGTATGAGATTTTTAGATGTTCCATTGATATACATAATATATGGTAGTTGGGGTTTTTAGCTTTAAGCTTTCCCATTAAACAACTATGTTTATGTGCGATTGATTTTATTCATATGTGTTTGCAATTGGGGATTTAATTTCCGCAAAGAATTAATTGGAAGGATTTTGTATTTAACATAAGATTAGTTTGTTAGATCAGGGGAGTCCGGTAATATACATGCATCTTGTATAATTTCTACATGGTATCAGAGCAATGTTAATCACTGAAGATTTTAATATTGAAGCGGTGCTGAGTTTTGTGGTGGTGGACAATTCGAATTTGCTGCAAGAATTTCTTGGTGCGACAATTGAGTATTCATTGAAATGGATTTCAATGGGTTACGGTTGGAGTATGCACTCGAAGGCAGTTCTAACTACATAGCCTGGAAGGACAGGATTGAGGCGGTGCTTGAAGATAATGGTTTAAAGGATTTCATCGATAGCGATGTTCCTAAGCTTACTTCGGCGAATGATGCAGTACTTTATGCCTAGCAAAAGAAATTAGCGTAGACAAGAAGAATTCTATTGGAACGTGTGAAAGACCATATTATGTCAAGCCTTCATGGGAAAGCCTCTCCATTTGCAATGTGGAAGGCTTTGACAGATCTTTTCCAAAGCAGTAGCGACCATACGAAGTTGGCACTGAAATATAATCTTGGAAAAATCAAAATGGAGAAGGGCAACAGTATTCCAAAATATCTCAAGAAGTTTGTCCAATGGAGGGATGAGCTGGGGAGTGTGGGAATCATAGTTGTGGATGATGAATTGGTGAGCTTCGCTTTCCTTGGGTGTCTGAAGAGTTGGCATAGTTATCAGGACTCTATCAATGGACAGGAGAAACTGCCGGATTGGGAGCGACTTTGGTCGGATCTAGTGGAGGAGGAGATAAGGCGAAGTACCAGGGATGGCTCTTCATCAAAGAATGATGATGAACAGAATTTCGCTTTGGCTGCCAAATCAAGTAAAGGAAGAGGGAAGAAATCCCATCCAAAATCTAAGGCTAGAAGCTAGATTTGTCCAAAGTGATGTGTTTTCACTGTCACGAACATGGGCATCTCGCCACTAACTGCCCACGGAAAAAGAAGAACAAGAAGGCTGCTGGAGATGCAGATGGTGAGGCCCTTGCCTCACAATTTGAACTTTATTTCTCTTTGATTGCATGCTTGGTTTCAAGCGCAATGGGATCGATGTGGTATCTTGATAGCGATGCTTCCTTCCACATGAGGGGAGACAAGGAGTTGTTTAGTGACTTGGAGGAGAAAGATCTCCAAATGCATATAGAGATAGGGGACGATGGTAGATACAGTGTGACTGGAAATGGAACCATTACCTTTGAGAGGGAGTCAGGTAAACCATTTATGTTGAAATATGTTATGCACATTCCAGGTTTGAAGAAGAACTTGGTCTCGGTCGTGATGTTGGAGGACATAGGTTATGACATTGTTTTCAGCGAGGGAAAATATTTCCTGCGACATAAAACAGCGGGTCAAACCAAGAGGATAGGGATTCGAGTTAAGGATCTCTACAAGCTGGAGGTAGATGGCTGTGTTACAATGATGGGAAAAGCAGAAGAAGTGGTGAGTCGGGATGAGGGCAAATTATGGCACAGGAGATTGGAACATCTTCACCATGGCGCCTTGAAGATTTTGTAGCAGTTCTCTACTAGACTTCCCAAGGGTACTCTTGTGTAGTCAGATTAGTGCAAGGGATGTACTATGGGTAATTTTGTGAAGACCACCTTTCATGAGAAGGAGAATCGTTCTTCGGTGATCCTGGAGAAAATTCACACAGATGTGTGTGGACCTTTCTCGGTTGCTTCAACAGCAAAACACGGGTATTATTTTATATTCGTTGATGACTATTCTCATAGATGTTGGATCTTCTTCATGCAGAAGAAGGATAAAACATTCTCAAAGTTCTGTGAGTTTAAAGCATTGGTGGAGAACGAGTCAGGGAAGCAAGTGAAGGCTCTGCGGAGCGATAATGTTGGTGAATATATCTCGAACGAATTCAAATAATTCTGTATAAAAGAAGGAATTCGAAGAGAACTCATAGCGCCTCATAAACCACAACGGAATGGGGTCGCAGAGAGGAAGAACAGAACGATCATGGGTGTTGCATGAGCTATGTTGCATGACCAGGGCCTACCGATGCATTTGTGGGCGGAAGCATGCAACACTGCAGTTTATGTGAAAAACTGATGTCCTCATAGAGTACTTGGCATGAGTACACCTGAAGAAGCTTTTACTAGTAAGAAGCCAGATATTTCTAATTTAAAGATTTTTGGCTCATCTGTTTACATTCATGTGACAAAGGACGCTAGGAAGAAGCTGGAGCCGACTGTAGAAGTTGGGATATTTGTGGCGTACAAAGAAACACCCCATAATTATTGTGTGTATTTTCCAAACAGTCGGATGACTGTGGTGCGACCGGATATAAAATTCAATGAGGAGAAAGCCATGAAGTTGTCGCTTGAGAGGGAGCTACACTTGCATGTAGAGGAAGAAATTCTTGTTCCCAAAGACAAGCCTCAAGATGTGGATCAGCCATAGGATAAGGATAATGGAGTGGAGGAGTCCACTCACGTAGAGCCAAACATCAGAATAGGAAGAAGGCGTACCACAGAAGCTGAGAGGCTGAAGCTTGATGTGGCACAGAATGTAGGAGTACCTACATCACAGCGCAGACAAAGATAGTCACCTGACCGATTCACTTGATACATGGCTCTCATGAGCAAGTGTATCGTGATAGAGACATCTTCCTTTGAGGAAGCAGTGCAGGAGCCCACATGGGTAGATGCCATAGTGGAGGAGTATGACTCCAATGTCAGAAACAATGCTTGAGAGATTGTTCTAAGGCCAGTTGGTAAATCAATGGTAGGTTCAAGATGGATCTACAAGGTAAAGAAAGCTGCTGATGGGAGCGTCAAGAATTATAAGGCAAGATTTGTTGCCCGGGGCTTCTCACGGATCGATGGGATTGATTATAAAGAAACCTTTGCACCTGTCGCACCGTATTCTTCCATAAGGACCATCCTTGCTCTCTCAGTGCAGATGGGTTGGCACATTCATCAGATGGATGTGAAGACTACGTTCCTTAAAGGAATCATTGAGGAAGAAGTGTACATTGTGCAGCCTGAAGGATTTGAGATCTTCAGCAGCGGGTCACATGTGTGCAGACTCAAAAGAGCGTTGTATGGGTTGAATCAAGCACCCCGTGCTTGGTACACCTTGATTGATAGCTATTTCACTAGACTTGGCTTCACCAAGAGTGAGGTGGATACAAACCTATACCAAATTGTGGTGGAGGGTAAGATTTTAATCATTGTTATTTATGCTGATGATTTAATACTAATAGGTGATGAGCATTTGATACACTCATGCAAGGAGGATCTTGCAAAGAAGTTTGAGATGAAGGATTTGGGCCTCCTTCATTATTTCCTTGGATTGGAAATATGGCAGTGAGAAGGTGAACTGCTTGTGTCTCAAGGAAGGTATGCTCAGGAGATACTTGTTAAGTTTCACATGCACGACTGCAAGCCCATGGATACTCCTCTTCCAGGAAATTGGAGGAAAGAGGACACTACATCAGCAGAGAAAGTGGATGCTACTGTGTATCGACAGTTGGTGGGTTCGCTCATGTGTTTAGTTAATACAAGACCGGACATATGCTATGCGGTGAACCAGCTTAGTCAAGCGATGGTTAACCCTACCAAGCTCTTTTGGAAGGCAGGCAAGCATGTCCTGAGATATCTTAGAGGCAAATCTGAGTATGGCTTACGGTACAGACAGACAAATGAGGTGAAGTTTCATGGCTTCATGGATGTAGATTGGGCAGGCAGCCCAATGGAAAAAAAAAACACATCAGGAGTGGTTTTCAGTATCGGATCTACAACATTTTCCTGGTACAGTAGGAAAGAAATATCCATGGCACTCAGTTCAACGAAAGCAGAATACATGGCAGCAAGTCAAGCTGCATGTGAGGCTATGTGGATGAGGAAGATCCTGGTCAGTTTTTTTAGTTCTCATTTAGATCCTACAATGATACATTGTGATAATCAGAGTTGCATTAAAATATCGATTAATCCTGTGTTTCATGAAATATCTAAGCATATAGATATCCAGTATCATCATATCAGAGATTGTGTGCAGCGGAAGATCATGTTGCTTTAGTACATTCCTCTGGAAGATCAAGATGCAGATATTTTGATGAAGGCGCTCACCAGGAGAAAATTCGAATACCATAGAGGCAGGATCGGGGTGAAGGATAATCCCTATCTTGTTGAGAGGGAGTGTTGAGGTTCAACAAGATGATGAGCTTAGTGAAAATTAAGCACCTTCACTAAGTGGGGCCCGCAGGCTATTTTTAGGTGTATGTCTATTTTTAGACATGGTGAGCATATTCTATAAGTAGCAGGAGGCCATTTGTAGATGGTTTATCAAGTTGAAAAAATAGATGAGATTCTATTTTTAGAAGATTGGGCGAAGTCTATTTATAGATCTCTAATCTAAAAATGGATGCATGTCAATTATTATTAGCCCTTAATAATAATCCAAGAATAAATATCAACTTATTCTCTTGGAGCACTTTATTTCAATGAACAGATTTGGAAAATCAGTGGGCTGAAGGAATTACACAATTCCTAAGGTGTTTGGTGACTCATGCATAGAGGACTCAGTTATAACTGATAGTGGCAAGTTGTGACAGAGTTGGAAGAGTAGTTATGTGAGCTATTATTTAGTTTAACTCAGTTAAGTGAGTTAAACTCAATTGTGCTAGTTGTATCTAGTTCTAACTGAAGATACACTAGTGACAGTTTAGTGAATTAATTATTTAATTAATTCACAACTAGAGACTCACTTCCAACTGAAAAAATACAATAGTTAACTACTTGCATGTCAATTCCAATGGAGACCCAATGGAGAGACAGGTGAAAGGGTGAGATGGAATATCTGTTGTGACTATAGTGATGCATTCAATGCATCCAACACACATTGGATATGCCAATGAGGAATGCGTAGTCAAGGCAAGGCAAGATCAAATTCATTCAGGGGTCTTATTCAATAAGGATTGCACAGTGGAGGCAGGCTGTCAGGAGGCAAGAAATTGGTGCATAGATATGCAAATTTCTACATGACAATGTGTGACGATTGTTGATTGTACTAAGAGCTTGATGTACTAAGCTTTGTATGAGATTGTTACATGTTCCATTGATATACATAATATATGATAGTTGGGGTTTTTAGCTTTAAGCTTTCTCGTTAAACAACTGTGTTTATGTGCCATTGATTTGCTTCATATGTGTTTGCAATTGGAAATTTAATTTCTGCAAAGAATTAAATGGAAGGATTCTGTATTTAACATAAGATTAATTTGTTAGATCAGGGGAGTCCGGTAATATACATGCATCTTGTATAATTTCTACAATTATTTTACTTTACTTATTGTAAAGAAGAAATTAATAAAAGTATCTATTCCATCATTGTTCATTTTGTGTTCTAAATTTAAGTGATCTAACTCGTAAAATTAACAATTGAAAAGAAATACTGATTCACCCCCCTCTTAGTATTTCCAACCATTGGAATCAGATCTAGTATCTTCACTCTAAGCCTAATATCTTGAAGGTTGATCATTAGAACACAAATAACAAAGCCAAGGAAGAAAGTCTCCAATCCTCCTAGAGATATGTCTTCCTCAACCATCGAAATTGAAGTCAATAAATTTGCAAAGGCTCCATTATTCAATGGAAATTTTGATATATGGAGGCAAGGATGATGAATTTCTTGAAGACTCAAGGAATTGAAGTTTGGAAATCAGTGATTACTAATGGCACGATGGACGAAGAATCCAAGGAGTACAATACAAGAGAAATGAAGGCAATTTTGAATGGGTTACCAAACTATATGAAGGAAAATTTTAAAAATTGTTCGTTAGCAAAAGTCATATGGGACAAACTTCATGATCTCCACTCAAAAGGAGTGTTGACAATGATCTCTAGTCAAAAAGATGATTGAAAACGAGAAAGAAATCTAGAATCCATCAAGGAAGTTGAAGATAAGAGAGATGACAACAAGGCTAAAGAAGACCTAGAAGATGAAGAGACTAGAGAGGACTTTGAAGAAGATCTTCTAAATAAACTTATGGCTTCCATGGAAGAGATTAACAGATTGAAAATGGAAAACGAGGAACTTAAGAATAAAGTACAAGATGGTAACCAAGACAAGACAAGGAAGGAAGTTGACTTTGTTAAGCTTCAAGTACAAGAAAGAGATGAGGAGCTCACCAAAATTAAAGAGGAATTTCATCAAAACAAAAGAAAACATCATGAAGAAGTCATATCTATGAAAAATAAATTGGATAAGGCAAAGAAAAGGGAAGAAACTTTTTCAAGCCACCTTGAACAAAGACTTAAGAGCTTGAACAATCTTGAAGAAGAGATCGGTCAATACAAGGAAGAGGTCTCCTCTCTTAAATATCAACTAGAAGAAAAGGATGAAGAAATATTCAAACTAAAAGAAAACATCAATCTTCTCAAGGCTGAAACATGTGAGGCAACAAAGATGATGGAAGAAATGAAGAAGCAACTAGTCATGAAAGATGAAGGTTGTGAAAAATTGAAAGGAGAAATTGTCACTCTTAAAAAGGAAGTTGTCTCGCTGAATAAGAACTTTAAAAGCTCTCAAACCCCAGATGACATCCTAAGTCATCAAAGGTCTCCTCTTGATAAATCAGGTCTTCGCTATGCAGGTGAATCCTCAAGCAAGAATGATAATGATTCAAATAATAAGGATGTGAGGAAGCCAGAAATAGATGTTGATGATCCTAGCGCCAACAAAGACAAGAGTTAAGATGACATTAGAAGAAACCCTACTTCAAGAAGCCTATGAAAATGGTTTCAAGAATGCAAGAGGCAATAAATTTGATCAAAGGATCCTAAGACATAATGATTTTAGAAGTACAACAAAGAAATCTCCATCCTTCAGGTACCAAAGTATATTGTTTGGTTATTGCTATTCTTGTACAAACTTTGGGCACATGGCAAAATATTGTAGGGCATATCACAAAGACAATTATAATGGTCCTCATCAATCTCCTAGAAGCAATTTTGCAAGAAGAAGTCATGATTTCTTATGTTTGGTGAAGAATAACCAAACATATTTTGACGAAGTGAAGCCGAGGGCTGGAGCCTAAGAGGTTGGAGCCTCATAGTGACAAGGTCGGTGCCTTTGAAGATAGGGTTGGAGCCCTAGAGGATTGGAGTCCTCAAGAAACTAGGTCGAAGCCTGTAACAGAGATAGGGTTGTAGCCCTAGAGGTTGGTGCCTCAATTGACAAGGTTGGAGCCTTAGATAGACCAAGTCAGTGCTTGGCACAATACAGGTTGGAGCCTGGAAGATTGGAGTCTTCATCTAGGGTCGGATCCCTATATCATTATTGTTGAGATTCAACAAGATGATGAGCTTAGTGAAAATTAAGCACCTTCACTAAGTGGGGCCCGTAGGCTATTTTTAGGTGTATGTCTATTTTTAGACATGGTGAGCATATTCTATAAGTAGTAGGAGGCTATTTTTAGATAGTTTATCACGTTGGAAAAATAGATGAGATTATATTTTAGAAGATTGGGTGAAGTCTATTTATAGATTGCTAATCTAAAAATAGATGCATGTCGATTATTATTAGCCCTTAATAATAATCTGACAATAAATATCAACTTATTCTCTTGGAGCACTTTATTTCAGTTAACAGATTTGGCAAATCAGTGGGCTAAAGGAATTACGCAATTTCTAGGGTGGTTGGTGACTCATGCATGGAGGACTTAGTTATAACGGATAGTGGCAAGCTGTGACAGAGTTGGAAGAGTATTTATGTGAGCTATTATTTAGTTTAACTCAGTTAAGTGAGTTAAACTCAGTTGTGCTAGTTGTATCTAGTTCTAACTAAAGATACACTAGTGAGAGTTTAGTAAATCAATTATTTAATTAATTCACAACTAGAGACTCACTTGCAACTGAACAAATACAACAGTTAACTACTTGCACGTCAGTTCCAGTGGAGACCCAGTGGAGAGATAGGTGAAAGGGTGAGATGGACTATCTGTTGTGACTATAGTGATGCATTCAATGCATCCAACACACATTGGAGATGCCAATGAGGATTGCGCAGTCAAGGCAAGGAAAAATCGAATTCATTCAGGGATCTTCTTCAGCAGGGATTGTGTAGTGGAGGTAGGCTGTTACGAGGCAAGACATTTGTGCATAGATATGCAAATTTCTGCATGATAGTGTGTGACGATTGTTGATTGTACTGAGAGCTTGATGTACTAAGCTTTATATGAGATTTTTAGATGTTCCATTGATATACATAATATATGGTAGTTGGGGTTTTTAGCTTTAATATTTCCCGTTAAACAACTATGTTTATGTGTGATTGATTTTCGTCATATGTGTTTGCAATTGGGGATTTAATTTCTGCAAAGAATTAGGTGGAAGGATTTTGTATTTAACATAAGATTAATTTGTTAGATCAGGGGAGTCCGGTAATACACATGCATCTTGTATAATTTCTACATGGTATCAGAGCAATGTTAATCACTGAAGATTGTAATATTGAAGCGGTGCTGAGTTTTGTGCTGGTGGACAATTCAAATTTGCTGCAAGAATTTCTTGGTGCGACAATTGAGTATTCATTGAAATGGATTTCAATGGGTTTCGGTTGGAGTATGCACTCGAAGGCAGTTCTAACTACATAGCCTGGAAGGACAGGATTGAGGCAGTGCTTGAAGATAATGGTTTAAAGGATTTCATCGATAGCGATGTTCCTAAGCCCACTTTGGTGAATGATGCAATACTTTATGCCTAGAAAAAGAAATTAGCGTAGACAAGAAGAATTCTATTGGAACGTGTCAAAGACCATATTATGTCAAGCCTTCATGAAAAAGCCTCTCCATTTGCAATGTGGAAGGCTTTGATAGATCTTTTCCAAAGCAGTAGCGACCATAGGAAGTTGGCGCTGAAATATAAGCTTGGAAAAATCAAAATGGAGAAGGGCAACCGTATTCCAAAATATCTCACGAAGTTTGTCCAATGTAGGGATGAGCTGGGGAGTGTGGGAATCACATTTGAAAACGATGACTTGGTGAGCTTCGCTCTCCTTGGGCTTATGAAGAGTTGGCACAATTATCAGGACTCAGTCAATGGACAGGAGAAATTGCCAGATTGGGAGCGACTTTGGTCGGATCTAGTGGAGGAGGAGATAAGGCGAAGTACCAGGGATGGATCTTCAACAAAGAATGATGATGAAGAGAATTTCGCTTTGGCTTCCAAATCAAGTAAAGGAAAAGGGAAGAAATCCCATCCAAAATCTAAGGCTATAAGCTAGATTTGTCCAAAGTGATGTGTTTTCACTGTCACGAACTTGGGTATCTCGCCACTAACTGCCCATAGAAAAAGAAGAACAAGAAGGCTGCTGGAGATGCAGATGGTGAGGCCCTTGCCTCACAATTTGAACTTGATTTCTCTTTGATTGCATGCTTGGTTTCAAGCGCAATGGGATCGTGTGCTATCTTGATAGTGGTGGGGAGACAAAGAGTTCTTTAGTGACTTGGAGGAGAAAGATCTCCAAATGCATATAGAGATGGGGGACGATGGTAGATATAGTGTGACCGGAATTGGAACCATTACCTTTGAGAGGGATTCAGGTAAACCATTTCTGTTGAAATATGTTATGCACGTTCTAGGTCTGAAGAATAACTTGGTCTCAGTCATGATGTTGGAGGACATAGGTTATGACGTTGTTTTCAGCGAGGGAAAATCTTTCCTGCGACATAAAACAATGGGTCAAACCAAGAGGATAGGGATTTGAGTTAAGGATCTCTACAAGCTAGAGGTAGATGGCTATGTTACAATGATGGGAAAAGCAGAAGAAGTGGTGAGTCGGGATGAGGGCGAATTATGGCACAGGAGATTGGAACATCTTCACCATGGCACCTTGAATATTTTGTAGCAGTTCTCTACAAGACTTCCCAAGGGTACTCTTGTGTAGTCAGATCAGTGCAAGGGATGTAATATGGGTAATTTTGTGAAGACCACCTTTCATGAGAAGGAGAATCGTGCTTCGGTGATCTTGGAGAGAATTCACACAGACGTGTGTGGAACTTTCTCGGTTGCTTCAACAAAAAAACATGGGTATTATTTTATATTTGTTGATGACTATTCTCATAGATGTTGGATCTTCTTTATGCAGAAGAAGGATAAAACATTCTCAAATTTCTGTGAGTTTAAAGCATTGGTGGAGAAGGAGTCGGGGAAGCAAGTGAAGGCTCTGCGGAGCAATAATGTTGGTGAATATATCTCGAACGAATTCAAATAATTCTGTAGAAAAGAAGGAATTCGAAGAGAACTCATAGCGCCTCATAACCCACAACGGAATGCGGTCGCAGAGAGGAAGAACAGAATGATTGTGGGTGTTGCATGAGCTATGTTGCATGACCAGGGCCTACCGATGCATTTGTGGGAAGAAACATGCAACACTGCAATTTATGTGCAAAACTGTTGTCCTCATAGAGTACTTGGCATGAGTACACCTGAAGAAGCTTTTACTGGTAAGAACCCAAATATTTCTCATTTAAAGATTTTTGGCTCATCTGTTTACATTCATGTGACAAAGGATGCCAGGAAGAAGCTGGAGCCGACTGCAGAAGTTGGGATATTTGTGGCGTACAAAGAAACACCCCATAATTATTGTGTGCATTTTCCAAACAGTCAGATGACTGTGGTGCGACCGGATATAAAATTCAATGAGGAGAAAGCCATGAAGTTGTCGCTTGAGAGGGAGCTACACTTGCATGCAGAGGAGATACACTTGCATGCAGAGCAGAATACATGGCAGCAAGTCAAGCTGCATGTGAGGCTATGTGGATGAGGAAGATCCTGGTCGGTTTGTTCAGTTCTCATTTAGATCCTACAATGATACATTGTGATAATCAGAGTTGCATTAAAATCTATATTAATCCTGTGTTTCATGATATATTTAAGCATATAGATATCTAGTATCATCATATCAGAGATTGTGTGCAACGGAAGATCATGTTGCTGGAAGATCAAGATGCAGATATTCTGACGAAGGCGCTCACCAGGAGAAAATTTGAATACCATAGAGGCAGGATCGAGGTGAAGGATAATCCCTATCTTGTTGAGAGGGAGTGTTGAGGTTCAACAAGATGATCAGCTTAGTGAAAATTAAGCACCTTCACTAAGTGGGGTCCGCAGGCTATTTTTAGGTGTATGTCTATTTTTAGACACAGTGAGCATATTCTATAAGTAGCAGGAGGCTATTTGTAGATGGTTTATCAAGTTGAAAAAATAGATGAGATTCTATTTTTAGAAGATTGGGTGAAGTCTATTTATATATCTCTAACTGATAGAGGACTCAGTTATAATGGATAGTGGCAAGTTGTGACAGAGTTGGAAGAGTAGTTATGTGAGCTATTATTTAGTTTAACTCAGTGAAGTGAGTTAAACTCAATTGTGCTAGTTGTATCTAGTTCTAACTGAAGATGCACTAGTGAGAGTTTAGTGAATTAATTATTCAATTAATTCACAACTAGAGACTCTCTTCCAACTGAAAAAATACAATAGTTAACTACTTGCATGTCAGTTCCAATGGAGACCCAGTGGAGAGACAGGTGAAAGGGTGAGATGGAATATCTGTTGTGACTATAGTGATGCATTCAATGCATCCAACACACATTGGAGATGCCAATGAGGAATGCGCAGTCAAGGAAAGGCAAGATCTAATTCATTCAGGGGTCTTCTTCAATAAGGATTGCGCAGTGGAGGCAGGCTGTCAGGAGGCAAGAAATTGGTGCATAGATATGAAAATTTCTGCATGACAGTGTGTGACGATTGTTGATTGTACTAAGAGCTTGATGTACTAAGCTTTGTATGAGATTGTTACATGTTCCATTGATATACATAATATATGATAGTTGGGGTTTTTAGCTTTAAGATTTCCCGTTAAACAACTGTGTTTATGTGCCATTGATTTGCTTCAAATGTGTTTGCAATTGGCAATTTAATTTCTGCAAAGAATTAAGTGGAAGGATTTTGTATTTAACATAAGATTAATTTGTTAGATCAGGGGAGTCCAGTAATATACATGCATCTTGTATAATTTCTACAATTATTTTACTTTACTTATTGTAAATAAGAAATTAATAAAAGTATCTATTCCATCATTATTCATTTTGTGTTCTAAATTTAAGTGATCTAACTCGTAAAATTAACAATTGAAAAGAAATACTGATTCAGCCCCCTCTCAGTATTTCCAACCATTGGAATCAGATCTAGTATCTTCACTCTAAGCCTAATAGCTTGAAGGTTGATCATTAGAACACAAATAACAAAGCCAAGGAAGAAAGTCTCCAATCCTCCTAGAGATATGTCTTCCTCAACCATCGAAATTGAAGTCAATAAATTTGCAAAGGCTCCATTATTCAATGGAAATTTTGATATATGGAGGCAAGAATGATGAATTTCTTGAAGAATCAAGGAATTGAAGTTTGGAAATTAGTGATTACTAATGGCACGATGGACAAAGAATCCAAGGAGTACAATACAAGAGTAATGAAGGCAATTTTGAACGGGTTACCAAATTCTATGAAGGCCAATTTTGAAAATTGTTCGTTAGCAAAAGTCATATGGGACAAACTTCATGATCTCCACTCAAAAGGAGTGTTGACAATGATCTCTAGTCAAAAATATGATGGAAAACGAGAAAGAAGTCTAGAATCCATCAAGGAAGTTGAAGATAAGAGAGATGACAACAAGGCTAAAGAAGACCTAGAAGATGAAGAGACTAGAGAGGACTTTGAAGAAGATCTTCTGAATAAACTTATGGCTTCCATGGAAGATATTAACAGATTGAAAATGGAAAATGAGGAACTTAAGAAGAAAGTACAAGATGGTAACCAAGACAAGACAAGGAAGGAAGTTGACTTTGTCAAGCTTCAAGTACAAGAAAGAGATGAGGAGCTCACCAAAATTAAAGAGGAATTTCATCAAAACAAAAGAAAACATCATGAAGAAGTCATATCTATGACAAATAAATTGGATAAGGCAAATAAAAGGGAAGAAACTTTTTCAAGCCACCTTGAACAAAGACTTAAGAGCTTGAACAATCTTGAAGAAGAGATCGGTCAATACAAGGAAGAGGTCTCCTCTCTTAAATATCAACTAGAAGAAAAGGATGAAGAAATATTCAAACTAAAATCAAACATCAATCTTCTCAAGGCCAAAACATGTGAGGTAACAAAGACGATGGAAGAAATGAAGAAGCAACTAGTCATGAAAGATGAAGATTGTGAAAAATTGAAAGGAGAAATTGTCACTCTTAAAAAGGAAGTTGTCTTGCTGAATAAGAACTTGAAAAGCTCTCAAATCCCAGATGACATCCTAAGTCATCAAAGGTCTCCCGTTGATAAATCAGGTCTTCGCTATGCAGGTGAACCCTCAAGAAAGAATGATAATGATTCAAATAATAAGGATGTGAGGAAGCCAGAAATAGATGTTGATGATCATGGTGCCAACAAAGACAAGAGTTAAGATGACATTAGAAGAAACCCTACTCCAAGAATCCTATGAAAATGGTTTCAAGAATGCAAGAGGCAATAAATTTGATCAAAGGATCCTAAGACATAATGATTTTAGAAGTACATCAAAGCAATCTCCATCCTTCAGGTACCAAAGTATATTTTTTGGTTATTGCTATTCTTGTACAAACTTTGGGCACATGGCAAAATATTGTAGGGCATATCACAAAGACAATTATAATGGTCCTCATCAATCTCCTAGAAGCAATTTTGCAAGAAGAAGTCATGATTTCTTATTCATGAACAAGATAGAGTGCTTCAATTGCCATAACATTGGACATGTGGCACGTGATTGTAACTTGACTTGGGCCTCTACACAAGCTAGAACCATGCCAAAGAAAAAAGTTACACAAGTATGGAGAAGGAAGCAAGTTGAATCCGAAAGTCTCTTGAATTCTCCAGCCAACAACACATGTTGATTTGAGACATCCTTGGCAGATGTGATATTCCAAATGTTTGATGATAAGACTCTGCCAAGAAGGAGACCATGCATACATTTAGGGGGAGCTTGCGATCATACTTGCAGAAGCTATCCGTAAAAGGGCCTTATGAAATTCTTGATGAGTCACAAATGGACAATCATCTTTTAATAGATCATCTCTTAGGATAAATTCCATTGAAAAAAATATTCCCTTACTCATATGATGGACCATTATTGAAGATGTATTCCACTTGATCACAAAGCAAGCAATATTTCTTGAGCTAGAGGAGTTTATGCTGGCAGGGGGAGTTGACTCATCACATGAAAAAATGAAAACACATCTATCATGGATTACATTGCCAGAAGGAAGAGCACCATGATAGGGGGAGAAACATACCTATGAAGAACTGTTATTGATGAAGAAAATATCATGAAGAGAAACAACTTGATAGGGGGAGTACTTGGGCACCCTGTTTGCCATTGATGTCAAAGGGGGAGAAAATGTTGGAAGGAAAGAATATTTCCATTAATGACAAAGGGGGAGACTATTAGTCAAGGTTGTCATTGATGTCAATATGAGATTGTTTGTGATGGAAAATTCTTGTGATGCATAATGTTTCCCTAGATGCTTATAGCACCCTGGTGATGAAAGTCCTTGAACTAACCTTGTTGTTGGAATATAAATATGCCATAAACTCAAATTATGATATCCTTACTCTTGATAAAGAAGCTGTAAAACTCTTTCCTAAACATTTAATAAGATGATGACATGAATAATGAGACACTTAATGATGGATGGACTTTATGATATGAATGATGGTTGGAGACCATATTTGAAGTTCTAATTAAATTTCCCTAACCCTCATTCTATCCCAATATCCTTATACACGAGGAATAGTAAAAATTCCTAAGGGTTGTCATACAATTCTGAACAATCATAAAGAAAATTATTTTTTGACATCTTAGAGACATCATATTGGAATGATTCCTTCACTAACTTATAGAGGAATCTTTCCCCTTTCTAATGATTCCTCACTTGCCCTCAAACTCCCTGTAGTTTAGAAGAAAATGAATTTTTAAGATAGCATATTAAATTATTTCTCCTGAGCCGACCTATACTTAGCTACACTAAGTCGGCCTCACTGAAAAAGGACACGTCTATTTTTCATAAATCAAATCCTATATAAATATGATGTCAAACACCTCATTTCAACCAAAACATTTTGGTGAAAAAAAACATAGAACATTTCTGGTCTGAGGAAGAGGATACACACAATTTGAATAGTGTTTTTTTTCTGTTATGGATCAAGTAAAGAAGGAAAAAATCACATATCTATGGAAGAAATCAAACTATGGTACAAAAAGCAGTCATCTCATCTCATACCTGTGGTTTATACCTGCACCTAAAATTTCGGACTTGCACCTAAATTTTCAGAACTGCACCTAAAATTTTGGACTTGCACCTAAATTTTCAGACCTGTGCTATCTGCTTGGACCTGTAGCAGAGGATCTGTGACATGTAAACCTTGGAAAATGACAAATCTAGACTTGTGTAAAGTGAGAAATCAACTTGCGTTTGTGAGAAGACTTCTTGAGCAGCTCTTGAAGTGATTCTGAAGCAATTCTTAGGGACAGCTATTAGCAGACTTTTGGAACAGTCTTTGATGAATTTTTAAAGGTGTTTTGGATCAGACTAAAAGCCAAAGCAGTTTTGAGTACAACATTGGAGCATAAATTTTAGTAAAGACGAACAAATCTAGAGGAGCTTCTTATTATTTTTTAGGCCTGTTAAATAAGACATTTTGGAACAACCGTGCAATATATTTTGAAGCAATCCTATAATCATGTTTTAGAGCATTTTAATGACATTTTTTTGAGCAGCCCATTGATATCTTTAGAGTAGACTTTGTAGCATTTGTTGAAGTAGATCTTGGAGAATTGTGTGAACATTTTGAAGCAACATACTAGACATGAAGTGGAAATATCTTGTGTATTGAAGAAAAATCTTAAAAGATGGTTTTGAAGCCTTGAAGATCGTGGAGATCCTTGAAGCAGTTTGTAGAGCAGGCTTGGTGCAGTTTATTGAAGAGACTTTGAAGAAGTCTCGGGGCGCCTTATTGAAGACCTTGAAGCATCCTTGAAGGAACTTTGGAAGAGCATTTGAAATAGTTAAAGCCTTATGAAGACATACCTTGGAGCTGAAATTTTGAAGGCACCCTTGGAGACATGATGATGCGTTGAAGCCCTCATGGAGTGACCTTAGAGATCTAGCTTGGGTAATATGAAGAGCAGTGGTGACACCTTTTGAAGCGATCAAGGTTGTCATTGATGAAGTGACGTGGAGACTAAGTCAGGGGGTAGATGAAGATTGTCAAAGCTCATTGAAGAAGACATTGGGAGCCGTGAAGAATAACCAAACATATTTTTACGAAGTGAAGTTGAGGGTTTGAGCCCAAGAGGTTGGAACCTCATAGTGACAAGGTCGGTGCCTTGGAAGATGGGGTTGGAGCCCTAGAGGATTGGAGTCCTCAAGAAACCAAGTCAGAGCCTGTACCAGAGATAGTGTTGGAGCCCTAGAGGTTGGTGACTCAAATTAACAAGGTTGCAGCCTTGGAAAGACCAAGCCGGTGCTTGGCACAATACAAGTTGGAGCTTGGAAGATTGGAATTTTCATCTAGGGTTGGAGCCCTATATCATTATTGTACTTTACTTATTATAAAGAAGAAATTAATAAGAGTATCTTTTCCATCATTGTTCATTTTTTGTTCTAAATTTAAGTGATTTAACTAGTAAAATTAACAATTGAAAAGAAATATTGATTAACCCCCCTCTTAATATTTCTAACAATTGTTATTATTGTGCCCTTATATTATTATTGTTAGGTCGGCTATGATTGTATTGTGACCCCATGTACTCTTATATCTAGAAGGAGGTTTTTTCATTTGTATCATCTAATAATTGTTCATTTATGTAATGTAAAGGAGGTTTCCCCCTCGAAGTGACTTATTTATAAGGCCTTTATCTCTCTTTTCTTCTATTTTTGGAGTTGGCTTCATAACATTTGGTATCAGAGCTTTGGATTCTAGGGTTTCGCTGCTCCAAATAGGTCATCCTGAAATTTTCGCTATAACTTTGTTTCTACGAAGGTTCAGAAGCTAAAAAATTTATCACGCGAAGCCGAAATCCTGAGGAACTTCATGTAAAAATTTCAAATCTTGGTTCACAATATTTTCAGAGATATGATCTATGGAAGTTAGGTTTTGTGCAGGTTCCCAAATTTCATCTAAAAGAGGTGACTTTGGGAAAATCGTCATAACTCTCTCTCTGAGCATCGGATTGGAATTCTGTAAAAAGCGTCCTAAATTACACAGACTGTAGTTTCCTATGTATCAATTTCAGAGCCGAAGGAGGAAATAGTGACATTTGGCACTCCGTACAAGTGCTCTCTACCGAACCGGTCCATAATTAGGTCATTGTGGGAGATTAGGCATAACTTTGTCTTGAAGCATACAAATCAAGTCAGACCTGTGGCATTTGAAAGAATATTCAGAGGGCTACTACAAGACCTAATTTCAGATATGGAAGATCCGAATTCACAGAAATAATTCAGTTTCAATAACACTTATAACGTTAAAGAAATTTTAACCTCAACCAATCCATAAACAAACTTATAAGATTTCCTAATTAACTTCTTAAAATGTAACTCATGTGCTAACACTTAACATGAAGGAAATTTTAACCTCAAACAATCCATCTATTTGTTTTTAAAATGAAAAATTATAATATTTACTATTTAACTTCTTTGAATGAAACTCATGTGTTGCAAACAAGCGGAAGAAGCATGGCCTCGGGAGCAATATTTACTCTGTATTGTGGAGGCATTTTACAAAGAAATTTGAGAGGAGTAATTACTCTGTAGAAGTATGGAGGAGGCATTTAAGAATTTGGGAGGAATGGAAAGTACTATTTATATAATAAGAGCATAGTTTAATGAGGCTAATTTTTTGAGTTTGTTTTTAGGTAATTTTAGATATCAATTTTATTTGGAATATATTTAAAAATTTAGAAAATCTATTTAATTATTAAAATATTTTAAAAGTTTTACAAGTAACATAATGCATTTCTAAATTTAAAATTAAAATTTAATCAATAAATTAAAATTTAATCAACAAATTACAATCTTACCAAAAAAATTATATCACTAAATTTCAACAAAAACTCAAATTAAAAAAAAAAAAAAACCTGAGGAAAACCACTAGACCGAGGCATTCTCTCAATACATCTTGGACATGACCATATTAGAAAAAAAATAACATGACTGCTAATATTAAGGACCATATTTAGTGGAAATCATGGTATCCTCTGTTATGCCAGATTTCAAATAGGTAAAAGTTTGACTATATTTAGTGGAAATCATGGTATCCTCTGTTATGCCAGATTTCAAATAGGTAAAAGTTTGTGTAATTTTGATGTTATTATCAGAATAAAATAGTGTTTAAGAATATAAGAAGAATCTTAAATAATTATATAAAAATACATGCAAAACTTTATTTTACAAAATTATTCAAAATTTTCTATTTTACAAAGTTATCCAAAATTTACCTATTAACCAAATATATTGAAATAGAGTTATTCAAAATTTTCTATTTTGCAAAGTTATTCAAAATTTACATATTAACCAAATATATTGAAACATAACTGCACATCTAAATCCTATTAAGAAAAATAGAAAGAAAAAAATCAAAACATAACAATAAATAAATATAATCCAACCTACACTAATACTATATTTGAAATGAAACATTTACCTACACTAATACTATATTTGAAATGAAACATTTAGTTTCTTTTTTTGTTTCTAGTTTGCTCCACTCTCTCAGGTGATCCACAACACCATTGAAACCCTCCGTCAAAATCACTCTGTTTTCAGAAACAAAATTCGATTCCTGTCGCCTCTCGCCAACGCCATACAAGATCTCTGGTGACACAGTACAATATCTGGCTCTTTGGCTATGCGTTCCTGAGCTATTTAGAGAAAGGAAATGACCAATATCCGCCAGCGCCTCACATTCATACGGCTAGTAGTGACGCCTCCCTGCAATACATTCGAAATCTGCGGCTTCAACGTATGGTAATCAATTCAAAATTTGAACCACGCGGCAAAATTCAAAATTTGAACTTCGCAGAACGATGCAATAATTATCATTATAATTATGTATTTTATTTTATTTTTAATTTTAATTTTATGTCATTTCACGTAGTGAAAATGTTTTAATCAATAATTATAATTATTAATTTTATTTTTTTAAGATGTATTTTAGTTTTGTTCTTATTATTATTTAATTTGACTAAATTAAAATGTTTACATAACATAATTTTACAATATTAGTAATTTTTTTTAAGAATATAGATTACACTTCTCAAGCTTCATGATTTTTGGTGCCCCAAAGGTTTTTAATGGTGATGAATCATTTCCACTATTAAAAATAAGTTATCCACATTAAATTGTTTCCTCCACAACTCAATTATATTATTGTAAAAGTTAGAGTGAATTTTATTTTCAATCAAATTTGTTTATTTAATGTAGATTTAATAATTAAATCAACAAGCTAAGTTTTTAATATAACTAAATTTAGAATGTTTTGTTTTTTAAAGTAATTAATGATAGTTATTAGGATACTAAAGAAAAAAATAGTCATTTTAAAGGTTGGTTTGGCCCAAGCTATTTCGATAATATAATGTCGTTGTCTACTAAGGCCACAAATTTGTCTAGAAAGTTATTTTTAGTCACAATTGTACTCATTTTTTTTTATCAAAAAATATGATCATAAGAGCATTTGAATTGTTTTTTTTTTTGGTGGAAATGTATTCGGCACCATAAAAAAAAACCCCTAGGCACTATAACCAAACTCTCTACCTCATGCTGGAATTTCCACAATTTTAAAGTGAATTTTTAAGGCGAATTTGTGGCCTCGATAGACTACTCTTAACATAATTACTTTTAGATCGTGGTTTTTAAAATTAGACACTAGTTTCATCGTAGATGGAATAGTCATCATCCTTCTTCTCTATGATAATGATATTGTTCTTTTGGCAATGTGCCCTTCTGATCTTGATAAACAACTTAGACTTCTTAAGGATTTCTGCTCTACCATGGGTATGACTGTTAACACGACAAAACAAAAGTTATGATTATCAAATCCAAGAAGGACACTTACACTAATTTTGTGTATGACAATAGCAACTTGGAGGAAGTGTCTTCTTACAAGTACCTAGGAATGGATATTCATCACAAGCTCAATTGGAACTATAACATTGAGAAAAGGATTAATGGAGGGTTGAAAGCTTATTTTGGTCTTGAAAATAATTGTAAAGCAGCAAACCTTGTGATGTCGAATAAAAAGAAGCTCCTCTTTGAAACTTTAGTCACTCATGTTATCTTGTATGGATGTGAGGTTTGGGGTTGCAGCATCTCTAGAGAATCCTTGAAAAATATTGAGCAATTCCAAAAGCGTTTTATAACATATAACCTCAAAATTAAAATAAATACACCCTATCCTATTCTCCTTATAGAAGTGGGTCTATAACCTCAAAATTAAAATAAATACACCCTATCCTATTCTCCTTATAGAAGTGGGTCTTTCCCCTATCGAGAGCCTAGCTATGACTAGGCTCCTGTTGTACAAGCACAAAATCAATAACATAGGAGACCATAGACTTCCTAAGCTAGCTTTAAATTCCAACCAAAACCACCTAAGGCTTAACCGAGGTTGGTATAAAGATACGAGGGCCTGGTTAAACCATTGGGAGATTGACGAAAATGTTGCATTGCAAAATATTAATAAAATAAAAAATATTGTTATTTCTAAGTTTAAAGAGAAAATGTGGTGTGAGAAAGGTTTAGAGGCTCAAAGAAAATCAAGATTTTACAAGGAGATCATCAACCCTACTCTAGAAGATCAAAAGTATCTCTTTGTTTTAACTAGCTCAAAGAAAAAAATTAATATAGCCAAGATAAGAACGAACTCTCATGAGCTCCATAGTGAAACAGGTTATTGGGAAATTCCTAAAAAACCATGGGTGGAAAGGATATGCCATCTTCGTGAGAATATGAACATTGAGGATGAAAATCACTTCTTTTTAGAGTGACTTGCATACACCCACATTATATTTCAGTTTCATAATTTGTGTTGCAATAACATGTCAAAATTATAGTGAGCTCGGGACGCTTCTCTCCAAGCTCTTTGAGCATAGGAGTACAATTTTAAAACAAACTAAATAATTCGTTTCTTTAGGTCCGATAGACCAAAGGTTGGTCTCAGTGGATGTTAACCATGATCATCATCAAGATATATATCCTAAAATTAAATATTTCCATACATCAAATTAAGTAAAGCTCTTATCAGGTAGGAATCTCACAATCAATTTGTTTTTTGATCGCTATTAGTTTAGCATTGACCAATGCAATGCAACTTATAATGTTTAACTTTGAAAAATAAATATTTATTTTTCAATATTATTAAAAATAGTAATTTCTGAACATTTGATTGGACCATAACTTGAAGGTCATATTGTAACATTTGAACACGATAATTCCACGTGGATAACTAACTTGCATATTTTCTACCATAATTTATGGATATGGTTGCAATATTCATGCATTATTTTTATATATGTGTGTAGTGATTTTTTATTCTTGAGCTTTAAAGGAAGCAAATAACATATTTACTATTAGTTACTTCCCACCATAATTTAAGAAAGCACTTACATAAGAAATGGTTAGGGATAAGATGTAAATAAATATATTTACCATTGTTTATGTTTTCCTCAACACTTATGTAAGAGTAAAATTGTAAATGTGTATACTTACTAGAGGTTACTACCCACCAAAATTTATGCAAGTCCATGTACTTGAGCAAACAATTAATGTATCCACTTCACATCTCAAATCTCAATTTAGTAGTTCCTCCCAAAATAAGTATAGCTCCTCCCAAAGCAAGTCTATATGATTCCATTTGCCTATTAACCCCTATTAATTTAGCTAACATTAACCAATGTAAATTATAATTTATTATACAATTTTTTATATAACATAATTTTTAAGTTGAATAATATTAAATATAATTCTTTTAATAACCTAAAAAAATTAAACCTAATTTCAATACTAACTAAAATTAATTATATTTATGTGTATTTGAGGATGAATTAAGCCTCATCCTTATTATTATGATTATGTGGCACTTCATTAATTAAAGGAATTATCTAACGTGATCTTATTGCTGGTATCTACTCAACCATATTAAGATGCATACTTTTTATAATTTACTTTCTAACCAATTTCCATATATATTTTTTTGTTATTTTTTTTATTTTCATTTATATTTTTAACATTTAATTTATTTTAAAAATTCAATGAGAAATTATACTTAAATAGGTAAACCATATATATATATTAACATTATTTTTTTCTAATTTTACATATACATTGTTTTTCATGTGTATCATCTAAGAGAAACTCATGGGATATGCAAAGGTTAAGGATTGAGATCTTGATATGATAGTGATTTATAGATTGTTAAATCCCATGTCATTCTCAAGTGAAATTCTCTACAAGGCCTCTCTTTTTACATGTGGTATTGTCATATAATTTGGATTAGCAACATTATATGGTGGGAGAATACAATTACTCAAACGAAAAACCACAAATTTCAGAAATTCTAGGGTTTCAAGTATGCTTTACACAAAACAAGTTGTGCAAGATTTTTGTTATCCAAGTCATTGTGACCCATAAATCCAATATTAACATCACCTATTATATGTTTCATAGCAAAACATTTTCATATTTCTAATCATGTTTTATGTCAGTAGATAGTTGGCATTAGTTTTCTCTGTATTTCTTCATGCAACTAGCATGTTACATCATTTTAACATATGTTTATTATTTGATGTGTTCACATTGTACAATGTGTGTAAATGCAGTGTAGTTCTGAATTTGTGCAATTCTATATGACAAGAAGGGATCAATCTTGGACATGAGATGATCTTGGATCTCTAGTTCTACATTTTAATGTTGTCTAGAGTGAAATTTGTGTCAAATATTTGCCAAGTGTGTTCCAATGTGTTAGAAATGTGTTGTCATTGATGGCAAGGGTGATTATGATGAAGGCAACAACAGAGAAGAATACAAGCGTAATGAAGAACAACTCAAAGAATGGAAAATTAAAAGTTGGTGAGGATGCAAATATTTTGGAGCCATTTCTTGTATATTATATCATCTCAGATATAGTTGAGACCACTTAGATTGAAAGAGCTCTAAAATATTTTTCCAGTGGTATGTGGAAGATCATAAATGGCATCCTGGATTGAAATTTATAGTCATTCAAAGTTCAAGACCCCCAAATTCAAAGATTGCAGAGCTAAAGTGTTGGAGGACTCATTGGATAAAACTATGAGTGGCGATATTGCTAAAAGTGATAGACCTTTTAGCGACGTGGATAAAACAACTGACAACATGATGACACCAACTGAGAGTCGGGGAGTCGGGTACTAGAAGAAACTAACCTAGAAGAAATAACAGGTGCACACAGAAGTAATAGTCAAGAAGCTAAGAGCCAAGGAGTTGGGAAGCAAAGGTTAAATGAGATTCAACCCAGTGTTTTTATTAAAAGTTTTAACAAAGGAAATTGTTGTCAAGCCAAGGCCGAGGACCCTTTTTCTCTCTCCTCACAAGAAGAAAGATGGTACAAGATGATTGCGTCATGGATGCACAGGTTGATGATGACGTGAGAATGATGTGGCAGAAAATTTAGTTCTTTTGGATACCCTAGTGGGTGAAAATTGAGTGACATGTGTCACCACTCAAATGGCGCCATGTAGTATTGGTGACGCTAGCAAGGCGTAAACCAAAGGATACTTCCCTAGAAGAAACATATAGGTGTTTATGGGCGTTTAAACCATAAATACAGGAGTTTGGAAGCCGGAAGTCTGGGAGATGGGGAGCCAGGAGCCAGGGAAGTCACAAAATTAAGAATGACTTACATGGAAGAAAAAATCTTGAGCGACTTGGAAGAAATAGCCCAAAAGTAAATTTCAGTAGGATCCTGGAAGAAAATTCTGAAAGAAGGAAGAAAACCTAGAAGAAAGAAAATCATGGAAGGTTATACCCCGGAGGAAAAACAAAGGCACAAAAAGGATATCATCGAGGGTCACGAGCCTGGGAGACAGAAAGAGGACTGACAATTGATGCTCCTATCTAATAACAACGGGTGCTCTAGGACTTGGTTTTGTGGTGGTTTTCTATGTGTAATGTGACCAAAGGCGCAAATAATTTGCAACGTAAATAAGCCCGTATGGCTTAAGGTATAAAGGATCTAGCATAAGAAATTTTACGATGGATGAGTTGGTAGCTATTTTTGGCATTGTCTACCTTATCTCGATGGACAAGTCAACAACTTTAGAATTTTGTGTTTATACCAAATATAACAATGCAACACTAATAATGCATGAAGAATTTGGTAGCTTTGATGGCGGTATGGAAAAAATTGGAGGTATATTTTGAAGTTAAGCTAAGTTTGGAGATTTTCTAAAAATATAAAATGTCCTACTAAATCCTGTAACTGAACATATTTGAAGAAAACAACACTCTAACACATTTTTTCTTGAAGAAGAAAAAAGGTAGTATTTGAAGACTTGGAGAACAAGTTCATAAGACATATTTGAAGTAGGACCAATGAAAAAACAAAAATTCCATGCAATAAAAGACAAAATATAACAAAGTTTTAATTCCAAAAATATCAGCTCAAGTTTTTATATAAGTAGAGTTGAATTTGAAATTAAAAAATTGGTGTGACAAATTGTGTGAGAAAGTGTGATGGTGACTATGGTGAATTATTAAATAGTGGGAGATTTCTAAAGGTGGTTGTAATGGTGGTTTTAGTGTGTGTTTAAGAAACAAATTTCTTTGTTTTGTAAAAGGGAATGACTTCATGATTTAAGTGTGAAAATTTTATGTAAGATGAATCACTGAGGTCATACAAATTGTAGCTTGCAAGTCAAGTATTATATCTCCTTCCAGTAGTCACTAGAATATATTTAGGGGTTGAAGCTCCTTTCAATAGTAGTTGATAAACTTAGGGGTTGTAGCTACTTTCAGTTGTAGCTAATAAATCAGGGAGTAGATGCTTCATGTTGGTCGTAGCCAGAAAATTTATAGCAGCAAGTTGTAGCTTACCTTGTGAATAAATTGAAAAAAATATTTGAAGAATTTGAGTGTTATCATTGAAATACATATGCTACTTCTTTCCATGATCATATAACATAAATGTTGGAAAGTTTATTGGTGTCCTAGTATCATTGCAAGTTAAAGGTAGTTTTAAAATTCCTACAATATTGATTCACCCCCCTCTAAATATTGCCCTAATTTCTAAGAATTGGTATTAGAGAAAACTAGGTTATTTCATATTAGTTTAATAGCTAGAAGAAATATCAAGGACCATGGAAAAATAAGGAGTATTTACCAATAGGGAACCCATGTTCAATGCAACAAACTATGTGATTTGGAAATTAAGGATGAAGACCTACATTCATTCACTTGGAGATGATTTGTGGGATGTTGTGGAAGAATAATATCAAAATAATCCAACAGTGATTACTAAAGATCAAAATTTGAAGTTTACATGCATTTCTAAAGCCATGAATGCATTACTTGTTGGCCTACCTAAATCAGAACTTGTTAAGGTTATGGACTTAATAATAGAAAAATATATTTGGAACAATATGAAAATCTACTATGAAGGTGACAACAAGGTAAATCAAGCTAAACTTCAAGGTTTTAGAATTTAATTTGAGTTTTTAAAGATGCATGATGATGAATATATTGCAAAGTACTTCCTAATAGTTGATGAAGTTGTGAACACTATAAGATTCCTTGATGATAAATTAGAAGAACATGTAGTAGTTCAAAAGGTGTTGAGATCTATCCCTGAGAGATTTAATCCCAAGATATTAGCCATTGAGGAAATGATCGAGTTGAAGACTCTCACTTTGAACCAATTACTTTGTACACTAACTACTTATGAGATGATAATTTCAAATGGCAAGTCTGCAACAAAGGAGTCAACCTTCAAAGCAAATAAGAAGCCTAAAGAAGAGCATGGTGATTCATGTTGTGAATCAGATGAAGAAGAATCCAAGTTTGTGAGGAAGCTTAAGAGAGGCTAAGGAAAGTATAAAGGTAAGTTACCTTTTAAGTTCTTTAATTGTGGTAAAGTTGGTCACTATGCTTCCAAGTTTCCTGAAAAGAAGAAGAAGTAATATGATCCTAGAGAGAAGTTTATGAAAGTGCAATAGGATAGAAATAAGGCTCAAAAGAGAAGTATATATACCCAAGAAGTTATATCATCTAAAAGTGAAGGAAACCAATCCTATGATGAGGATAGAGATGAAAAAAGCACAAAATAATTCATGTTTATGGCCATAAAAAATATGGAAATAGAAGCCATTAATTCTGATGGTGAAGAGATCAAGGTAGATTTAGAAGGAGAGTTGGTCAATGCTTTAGAAGAGATTGAAAGGTTGAGAAAGAAAAATAGAACTCAAAAGGACTTGTTGGTCAAAGAAAAAACTGAATTTGTTGAACCATTAGTCCTTTAAATCGAATAAGGTAATAGGATACAAGAGACTTTAAATCAAAAGCTCAATGAAAAAAGCTAAGCATATGAGAGGTTAGAAAGAGAAGTTTTTTTGTTGAGAAAAGAGTTGGAAAATTCCAAAGCCTTCTCAACAATAGATTCAAAGGGAAAGAAACCAATTACCTTTATGTCAGTAGCTAAATATGGTGAAAATGAAAAACAAAAGAAGGGTCAATGTAGCAGCAAAAAGACAAAGCTAGTTTGCTGCTCAATAGCCAACAAAAAATACCAAATAAGAGGAGGAATTTTTCCCAGCCAAATACAATCAGTGTTGGAGATGAAAATCGAAATGCACAGAGATTAGTCCAGAAAAATTTCATAAATAGATTTGTTTCCAGGTATGCAAACATATTTATAGGCTATTGCTTTACTTGTACTGACTATGGGCACAAGGAAATGAACTGTAGGGTGAATTTATCATATAGACAACTCAGATAAAGAGGAAGAAAATATAAGCAAGATCAACAATTTAGACAAAGGATAAGGAGACCGAGGTATACAAATTTATTTGATCCTTTGAATAATCCAATCTAATGCAACTATCAAAAATTTGGGCATAGAGCAGCTAAGTGCAAATTCAAGAATAAAAGGCTTGATTCGGTTATTGAGAAAAATAGAAAAGAGCCCAAAGCCTGGAAATAAGAGGATAATTCAGAATAATGCAACATTGTCTTATATGCATAGAACGAAGGCATTAGTTGGTATGTGGACAGTGGATGTTCCAGACACATGTCAGGAGACAAAATTAGGTTTTTGACATGAAAAATAATCGAGAATGGTAATGTGACCTTTGGTAATAATGCACCTGGTAAGATTATCGAAAAAGGAGTTGTTATTCTATCAAATGGAAGAGGTAAAGCCAAGAATGTCTTATTTGTTGATGAGCTAAAGCATAATCTACTTAGTGTGTCTCTGATTTGTGACCAAGGCTATGATGTCATTTTCAAGGCTAAGAATTGTCAAATCAAATTTGCAGGCATTGCTGAAGTAGTAGTTGAAGCTATGAGAACAGATAACAATTTATATGTTATGAAAGAGAAGACAAAGAGGTGTTGCTTATCGAAGATTAATGAGAGATGGATATGGCATAAGAGACTTGGACATTTGAATTTTGATCGGATAGTCTGTGTTGGGTGCAGGTTTTGAGTGTATTTCACACACCTTTTTCCCCCATCCTTGACCATTTCACCTCTGAACCTGTGTACTTGTAGACCATAATAACCTTTTTCCTGGTGATGAGACTCCATTTTTGTCATGACATATTATTTTTCCATTTTTGTTAAATATGAATGAGGTGATGTCTTTTGATGACTAATCAAGGTGATTTTGGAGGAATTTTTCTGGCTCTGTCTATTTCAGGCGTTACTCCAAGGTTCCTGACTAAAGGGTGGACAATGGAGTCATGAATTACAAAGGATTTCTGAGAACTTGCTGCTCCAGACCATGGCTGTTACACCTCAAGCCATTACTGTTACACCTCAGGTTGTTGTTGTTACATCTCATTTCGTCGTTGTTACACCTCAAGCATTGTTGTTACACCTCAAGCATTGTCATTACACATCACGAAAATGTTGTTACACTGCAGGATGCTGACTCTCGTACAACTGTCCAAGATCATGGGTACTATTCCATGAAGACAGTCATCGTATAAATTATATTATCTACAGACAGCTAGGGAATCAAGACGGTTGTGATATTTATCAATGATGTAATAGTAATAAGCCCTGTATTTGGAACCTGTTGTAACTATTTCTATTTTGATTAACATGAGGATCGTAAGATTCTCATGGCTGGTCTTCTTTATTATTTTGGACATGTAAAAATTATAAAGAGGACTCAGTCCCATGTGAAAAGGGACGGACAGAGAGTATAGCATCGTCATTTTGTTTCTATAATTCATAAATCCTTAATACAAAGACACCATTGTTGATGTTTCTGAATACAACATTAGGGCCTTAATAAATTCATATTTCATCCTTGCACCCTGCTAGGGAGGAAGGGCCCTCCTCTTTAGTAGGGATTGCAGTAGTAGCAGTAGTATTGTGGTAGATCGATTATTATTTCTTGAAGATTGAATTGAGTATATTGTCCAGTTTACCGGCCTAGTCGGTAGTGTACTGTGTGGCGCACCCTTTTTCTTGGTAACATGAAGTGTGTGTGCTTTTATTTCTGTAAGATAATTTCTGATTTTTGCATGAATGTCACTTTTTGCAATTAATTCCAATGACATTCACTAGAAGGAAAAGGCCCTCTAGCGGATGTTTTTTAGGAAGCCCTTATAAAAATGGCCTAGATATCCGTTGGTAGCAGAGGTCACTAGAGGAGGTTGGCGGGTGGAGGTTTTTAAGGATGTTTCTTTTTGCGGTGTGTTTCTAATCATAACACACACCTGTGCCTTTTATGAAAAGCGCACCGGTACGTACTATCAAATGGCACACCGAGACACTGTGCTCTCTGTACAAACCGGTGCACTGGTGCATACAAACACTGTGCTCTCCATACAAATCGGCCTGGTGCATCTCAATAATATAGCACATCGTAAAAAAGTGTGATGCGCCATTGATAAAACTGCCCTGTGCATCTCATAATCGAGCGCACCGAAAAAGGGTTAATTTTAAAAAAATAGTCGGCCATAAAAAACTTCATTTTTACATGTTCAGTGCTCTAGAACTCTCAATCACCGGTGTGATTTTTTCTTCTCTGAGGCGCCCTGCCATCGATGCTCCCATTTCTCGCATTGCTTCCGTCCATTCCTCACTCTGTGGAGTTTGATTTTTTGAAAACGATGAGAAAAGTTGTTTTTTAGTATTCCTCAACAAAGATGCCTCCTTGAAGCGCAAATTTGCAGGTAATCTACTTGTTTCTCAATAACTTGACATTTTAGAGGATTAATTTCTCAAATTCACTTTAAATTTACTATTTAAAAAAAAAAAAAAAATACGCGGTGCGTTTGAGCTTGATCTGAAAATGAAAATATTTGTATTTTCTGTGCAAAGTATCCATTTTCATTTAATTAAGTGTGCAAAGTGTTCACCATGTCTTGCAATTTAAACAAAGTGTTTTTGGTAACTGTTTATGAGTTTATGTGTGAGGGAATGTTAATTAAAATTACTGTTTAACATCTTAAATTATCAATACACAACAGATAAACTTCACCATAAGATAACACAGTAACATGATGAGGCAGTTCACCCCTCTTGGGCTACATCTGTCGGGTCCAAGGCTCCCAATGGGCATGTCCTTGCTCTATTAACTTGCTCAAATTGGTTATATAGTGAGAAATATTCCTAAACAGGTAGAACCAGCTGTGAAATTTAATTCAGAAGACAAAAATAAGCTAAAAATGGCTTTTGTTTCACCTCAAATAGTGAAGTATAGCTCAATACAACTCCATTTCCCTCATGGCCCTGATGGCTCTCCAAGCTTCCTTGAAGGAAAAATGGATGAAGAACACCTATATTTTCTCTGAAACCTGTCCCAAACACTCCAGAATGCTCATAATACCCAAAATTGACCAAAATTTCGTCCAAATTGGTTCAATATTGGAGAAGTTATGACCTCCAAAAATTTCTGCTCAATGTCCCTTGAAAACCCCACCAAATGTGGGTGAACTCTAGTTAAGCGCACTAGAAATGGAAGATGGATAAGTCTAGTGTAACCGCGTGCCAATTTAGGGATTGCATTTAATTTAACTGTCAGTTGAACATGTTGGGGTTCCTATGTTTTGGCAGGTTTGGCTCTAGCAAAAGATAAGACAACATCAAAACCACTTTGGGACCTCAGGATCTAGCCCTCCTAGTTCTAGAGAGGGATCTCTCTATAAAGGTAAAAGTATATGTCTTTGAGGTTCTGGTTTAAGGTATTAGGCTAGTTATGGGCACAGGGATTGTTGTTCGTTTTGTTTGTTTGTTTGGTTGTTGGGAAACATGAAAGAAGGGTTCAATATAAGACAAAGGGTGAGAAAAGAGGATTTTTGGCAATGGAGAGATAATTCAGAGAACACTCGAGACCATTGGGAAATGGAGTCATAAAAGGGTTTACTTGCTATTCAGTATCCAAGGCTTTCAATTGGGCTAGTCATCTAAAACAGAGGATCTTTAAAGATGATAGTATGGTATGAAATGATAATGAATGAAGGTGAATGACAAGGAAACCTCCGAGGTGACCACTCAAGAAGCAGATCTAGGGACATGGCATGCTTTAAACACCTATGATCCAACCCCTAAAGGCTAACTCTCCAGAAAAAAAGAAACACTTAAGATTTAAACACAAAGGTGAAGCCTGAGATCAGAGAAAGGCTTTGAACTTTCAGTGCTTCGACATTCAACTTAAGGGAACTTAGAAAGGTTCAATTGATTGAAAAAGACCCTAGTGAGATAGAATCAGCATTTTAAACTCCCAGTATCCCAATTCTTTCAATTAAAACCAGACAAGAACATCTAAGAATAGGTTCATAAATTCATACATCAGTTAGCACTGAATAACAGCTACTAGATTGGTTAAATTATCTTGAATTAGTTCTCAGATAACAAAATCAGTAGAAAACATCTAAGATAAGAAGAGCAGGAGCATTAGGGTACCATGCAAGGGTATATCCTAAGCCAGATTTCTGATTCTTACCAGAGAAATGAAATGTAATGAGTTACAGAAGGAAAATAGAGACAAAGGTAGAACACATCACCACTGCTTTAAATCAGGATCCAAAGAAATGTGCTTGTCATATTAAAGAGCAACACCAGTCATATACAACATTTTCCAACAGCTTGATATTCAGTTTGAAATCACCTCCTCAGCCTATCTTACAACTTTACTCACATAACTATATCTCAAGAGAAACAGCTTACAATTCACGGATATCCGATCAACAACCTTTACAATGTGTTTCCTCATGAGTTTTATAGCTAAAGAGAGGTAGAGGAGGTAGATAGAACCTTAAATGAAACATTAAAACAAAAGTAGAAAGAAGGGGCTCAACACCCATTCTATCTTAATATCTATGCATTGATCTTCAGTACTCTTTGGATGAAAGAGTGGTCTTCGACAGGCTGATAGTAACTCATAGGTATGTTCTTTGATGTAATTTTCGGCTGCAGTACTCTGTAGTAATCTGGGACTAGTAAGGCAGTTAAATGACCTTTAGGTCTGCCATACTGCATAACAAATGCTCTGGTAGCATTAGGAATTTCTGTCAGGGTGTAGATATTCACTGAAGCTCGATGTAGAATAAAAAATAGTATGGGAACTTGTCCTTTCATGGGAAAGAACCTTCTGCTAATGTGAGACACTGATAAGATTGTTTTCTATGATTTAGGCCTCATTAGGCATTCTGTGTTAATCATAAGGTCTTCAATTTGGAACATTCGCCCTTTAATCATTGAATTAGAGCTTAAAATCTTCAATAATCATGCTTTAAACCTCTTAATTCTTCACTGATACTCTTTGCCGCTTCTGTGATTGTCTCTGTCTGTGGAAATGGATTTTTAATGGCGCTGGATGGTTTTGAATGGAGTTAATGCCCCTGATTTGAATAAAATATGCGTTTAAACCCCCTCAGGAGCCTTCCCTGCAAATTCTGGCTCTGAAAAGCTTCCTCTGCGCTACTGTGTCACTAATAGTGACGATGTAGAAAAGAACAGCTTTCATCGTTTGTAACCCTGCATAAAGACATAAAAAATGTTAAGAAATCCATGTGGGAAGGAGGATGGATGCTATGGAAGACTGTGAGAATGGAAGCGCAGCAGAGATGAATGCGGTGGATGCAGTGGAAAACAACTGAAAATTGCTGTGAAATGGTGAAAAACTGATCTGATGGTGGCTTGATGAAGAAATTCTTCTGGACCGTTAGATTAGATGGACTAATGATGATCGACGGCGGGGATTTTTTGGTGGAGTGGCTTAAGAAGGTCAGGCGGAATGAATAAAATTTTTAATGTAAAACATTAAAGTTTACATTTTGGTGAGATACAAAGGAAATTGATGAAAATCATACGAAATGGGCTTTGAATGGTGGGACCGGCATGGGCAAAGGGCGATTGATTGTGGATTGTTAGATCTCAAGAGGAGATCAATGGTTGAGATGCCATGATGAAACTCCATGGTAGCGCGATGAAAATAATGTGAACGAAGACACGATGGAATGGGGGCTGTTGATCTGTATAGATCAACAGTCGAGATCTTTAGATAAGCTTCCGGGAACAAAAGTGGGGAAGTGGTTTTTAGAAGAAAAACCACTGTTTTCACGCAGCAAAAGGATGGTTTTGAAATTTTCCCAAAATCACGCGATATGGTCCGCCGCTCGACACGTGGAAAAATAAAACCGCCCATATCACGTGATTTAAAACTGTTAAAACTAGGACGAAGAAAAAATGCAATATGTATGCTGGCCGTTGGATCTGGGACTGTGAGATCTGACGGTGATGGATGAAGCGCGATACAGATAGTTGCGCGGTCAGTAATGTGGGGATAGGCCAATGGTGGTTTTAATGTGGGCTGTCCAATCAGCGAAATGAACGGCTAAGATCTGAAGAGGGGTAACAAAGGTAGAGGGGCTGGTTAATGGTTGGGAGGAATCCTGACCATTGGATCCCAGGGGATCAATGGTGGAGATTTAAAGATGAGGCGGAGGCAGAAGGGCTAAATGAATGAGCCAGAGAAAGGTGGACCATCGGATCAAATAGGATGGACGGCTACGATCTAATCACACCGGAGGATGGCAGGGCCAAAAACTCTGATGGCTAGAACTTGCGATTACATGTGAACCATTGGATCGGGGGAAGATCGACGGTTGCGATTGGATCGGGGATGACTAATCAGGGACACAGAGGCGGTGAGAGGAAAAATTCTGGCCATTGGTTCTTGTGGATTCAACGGCCAGGATTGAATCAGAGATCGGCCAATAGGGGAGTTGAAAAGTGGCACAATTGAAAACTTGCGATTGGCGATTGGGGCGGCGATGCGATGGTCGTCGGATTTAGTCAAGGATCAATGGTGGAGATCGCCATCAGAGGGTGACAAAGGAATGAGGCGGGGCGCATGGTGAGATTTGCATGGACCATTAGATCTCATACAGATCAACGGTGGATATTGCACCCGTGGCCAACAGACCAAATCACTCTCACATCGAAACTTTTCACTTTAAAAAAGAAAATGCACTCCCGACCAACCTTCCGATTGTGATAAGCGTTGTATGGTTTAGCACTTGGTATTAGCACCTGGTTTCATGGAGGGGAAGTGGTTAGGGGCTGGGCCGAAAGGGGCTTAGCTTGTTATATGACAAGAAATGGGTTTTTTGGCCTAAAAACAACGTTTTTTAAGGCTAAACAAGGGTTCCATTAGGGGAATAAAGGGATTTTCTCACCAAATGAAGGGATTCACATGGTTTAAAAAAGGGGAATTTGATGGTTTAGAAGACTTAGGAAGGGATTTTGTGGGTCAAAGGGGAAATTTGAGAAGGGGAAAAAAGGTTAAAATGGGGAAATTTGCAGTGATACAAGGGAGCAAATGGAGGCTTTTCTGAGTATAATTTTTCCACAGTCAGTGAGGATTTTTTGATGGAAACAGCAGTGAATATTTTTTTCAAAGGAAAAGGGCACATGGAGGCTTCAAGAATGATATGTTTTCAAAGGAAATGTATTTCTTGAAGGCTCAAAAAAAATTTAGCCACCTGTTTGCTTGACA